>AP025072.1:6795137-6820013 GCA_036186865.1 Eustoma russellianum | reverse complement strand
AAGTGGACCAACCAAAAAGGAGCTAGTTGGCAAAATTGCCAACTTGGATTTTTTCTAAATATAGCCAACGGCTATATGGTTTCTTGGAGTATTTTTCAGCAGATTTTTTGAAGTCAAATGGAGCTCTCACATGCCCTATTATGTTGCTTGAAGTTGGGGATAATTTGGTGGTATTATCCTTTCTTATTTTATTAAGAAAAATTCAAAATATATTTGTTGAAAAAAGAGAGTAGCCAACGGCTACTTCACTTTTTTTGAAGCTGAAATTGAATTTAAAATGGTCTCCTACATGCCTATTCTTGTGCCAAAGAGATGAGAAGATAAAGGAGTTGTTATGGTGCTATTATCTTCACAATTTCAAGATAATTCCAAGTCATTTTTTAGTTGAAAATTTCAGCCACATAAAGTTTCCAAGATGGACCAATCATTGTGTTTTATTTTGCCAAGTGTACAAAGCCAACCAATGATGAGAAGACATTTGGAGTTGATGATGAAGATGATGACACATTGGCATTCTTATCTTCAAGGCTCAAATCACACTATAAATAGAGGCAATGGTGAAGAAGATGAAACACACTTGAAGCTCACAAGCATTCTATAGCTTTCATATTCATCTTCTTGTTCTTGTTGTTGTATTTTGTTGTAGCAAAGTTGTTCTTAATATTTTGGTGAGCTACAAGCCTCTTGAGCTTCATTTGTAAGATTGATTAGCCATCTTTATAAGGCTACATCAATAGGTGTTGGAGGTATTGCAACTAAGTGTTGCTTAGAAGGTGATTATCCAAGTCTTGAGTAGGGTTGGTGTATAACCCAAGGATCAAGCTTGGCTCTTGTTGTAAGGTGTTCATATCATAGTGAAATCCAAGGAAAGGTGTTCCTTGGGACTGGAGTAGGTCACATTGACCGAACCAGGATAAATCCTCGGTGTTCTTCTCTTGTTTCTTTATTTCTGTTTTCTGCCCGTTTTTGACTGCAGTTTTCACCCAACTTCACACAATTTGAAAAAATAGCTAAACATTTTCAAAATTCGTGATTTTTGGTGGAGTTATACTTCAGACTGTTAGCTTTCATTTGCAACAAGAATCACTTGATTTGAGCAAGTAAAAGTTAGTCTTTCAGTCTTTGCAAGATAACTGCTCCAATCTGGCTGCAATCTGACCAGTTTTGAGAAAAGTTAAATTCTGTATTTTTCAAGAATTGTTTGAGGTCAGGGCCTTTTGGAAACTTCATCTACACATCCTAAGGAGTGTTTGTATATAAAGATCAACCTTTTTGGTTGAGTATTCAAAGAGAAACACTATTTTCAAAATCAGCAACATTCTGTCCAATTCTGTCCAGATTGACCATCTAAATATTTTAATTTGTTTGAAGGGTCAAACGATCTTATTTTTGTCTGATTTTTGGACAGAGTCTTGTTAACTCATTGAAGTTTAATTCTGGAAAGTTTCATAATTTTTGGAGTTGTGTACAATTATTTGTGAATTTTTGAAAAACGGGTTCTGAATCTGAGTTGGTCTCAGATTCTGTTTTCAAGGGGATTTTAACAAAGGGTTGTAGTGTAATTTCCGCTAACCACTATTCACCCCCCCTCTAGTGGTGTTCATTGCAGGTGCACGGTCCAACAATATTTTCAAAGAACATTGCATTCCTCGATTCCATAACAACATTTTCATGTATTTCGGGAATGTCCGATTTGTGCACTAAGAAACGATATGCACTACTGTTCGTTGCATAGCCAATAAATATGCAATCAATTGTCTTGGGCCCGATTCTTATTTGTCTTGGTTTAGGTACTGCAACCTTTGCCAGACACCCCCACACTTTCAAGTATTTATAACTAGGCTTATAGCCTTTCCAAAGTTTATATGGGGTTTTATCCGTCTTCTTGGACGGAATCCTATTTAAAATGACGTTGGCGGAGAGAACTGCTTCCCCCCACAAGTTCTGAGGTAAACCCGAACTTATCAACATTGCATTCATCATCTCCTTTAGAGTACGGTTTTTGCGTTCTGCAATACCATTCGATTGAGGTGAATATGGTGCAGTCGTTTGATGAATAATGCCATGTTCTGAACAGAACTCATCAAACGACGCGTCATACTCTCCACCTCTATCACTTCGAATTACTTTAATTCGTTTGCTAAGTTGATTCTCAACTTCATTCTTATAATCTTTGAAAGCATCAATGGCATCATCTTTGCTACTTAGCAAATAAACATAACAGTATCTAGTGCAATTGTCGATAAAAGTTACAAAGTACTTTTTACCTCCTCTTGTTTGCAGAAACTTTAAATCACACAAGTCTGTATGAATTAAATCCAATGATTCAGTGTTTCGTTCTGTTGAAGGAAATGGCGCTTTTGTCAATTTTGCTTCAACACATACTTGGCATTTTTCTTTATTATTAAAGTCCAGTTTGGACAATAAGTCAAGGTTAATCATTCTTTGTATTGACTTGTAATTAACATGTCCCAAACGAATATGCCATAAACAAGAAGATTCAAGCATGTAAGCAGAAGAGGAAACAATTTTATTAGCCTCTACGGGCGCAACTTTCTTGGGTACAATTGTCATAACATTTAACTTAAACATGTTATCAGTAAGGTACCCCTTTCCCAAATACACCCCATTCTTAGAAAGTGTAAATTTGTTCGCCTCAAAAACAAGCTTGAATCCATGAGTGACTAGCAGCACGCCAGAAACCAGATTTTTCCTTATATCAGGAACATGCAACACATTCTGCAAGGTCAGCTCCCTTCCTGAGGTCAATTTCAGGATCACCTTGCCCGATTTTTCGATCTTTGTGCCGTTGGAGTTTCCCATGAAAAGTTGTTCGTTGTTTGTCGTGGGTACATATTCTCAGAACATGGCCCTGTTCGCATAAACATGTCGAGTGGCCCCTGTGTATACCCACCATTCACGTGGGTTCTCCACTGTGTTGCATTCGGTCACCACTGCGCAGAGGTTCAAGTCTTTCATTGCGCCGACCAGATTTGCTTTTGCTTTATTTTGATTCTGATTCTTTTTGAGCTTTCGGCAGTCACTACTCCGGTGTCCCGGTTTACCACAATTATAACACTTACCTGTGAACTTCTTTGCAATTTCCTTGCCCTTGACGTTCACGCCCAAAGTGTTATTTTTCTTTCTGTTCTTTGCCTCAGCAACATGAGCCTTGGCTTGACAAGACGATGTGGACGGCTTCCTTTCGGCACGACGATTGTCCTCCTCAATGCGAAGACGGACAATCAAATCCTCCATTTTCATCTCCTTTCGTTTGTGTTTGATGTTGAGAAATATGTTTGGATAATTTTCAAAGTCATGATTTTAAGTGATGAATACTTAAAAATGTCACATATGGTGTTATAAATGAAAGAATTGAATAAGTGAACAAAAATGACACGATGTCTAGGGTTGTTAGAAATATTTTTCTAAAATGTGATAAAATAGTTGTTTTTATTTTTACATGATTTATATATGTTTATCATGTTGTGATTATGTGATTTTTATGACGATAATATCTTGTGACTAATATGCCCTCGAAGTTTCTACAACTTACCAAAAAGGGCAAAAGTGGTATTTTGAGTTTTGTAGGTACTCGACATGGTGAATATGATTCAAGAAGATATTATCATCTTATTTATTATCAAGAAGGTGTTATTATATTTAATTCTGACCATCGGGGTCATTTCTGGAGTTTTATCTCACTAGGGGCATTTTGGTCATTTTACCCCCGAAGACAGTTTCAGTATTTTTACTCAAGGAATCTCTTTAGTATCTTATTATATTCATTCTGGAGTTCATTTAGTATATTCTTGAAGATTATTTGGTGGTTTTCTATTTTATTCTCTCATTTGATGATTTTATCGACGGTAGCGGGATATGTGACGGTATTCGATGTCACGTTCTATTTTCTCTTGAAGACTCTTATATATATGTTATTGGAGGTTCTTAATCATCATCTTTCAGACATTACAAGGTGTCCTTGGTGCAAGATTCATCACAATATGTCAAGGAGAAATGGGAATTTTGATATTATATGTTGACATAACCTTGTCAACTATTATTTGTTGATTTCTCCTCAAAAATCTGAGTTGGTATACATATACACAGCCTCCAAAACGTGATTATACAGGTGGAGATGATGTTTTTCTCATTTTATGAGTTGGAGACAAGAAAACAAACCAAAAGCAAGCTAGTTGGCAAAAGTTGCCAACTTGAAATTTCAAATTTGAATGTAATGGAGACAAGATTGTTGGAGATGATTATGGAGGTATTTTAATTCAAAATTCTCAGCCATCACATGGTCTAAAAGTTGGAGGGAATATGCCATCAATTCACTCTATAAATAGAAGGCAAGGTGAAGAAGAGAAGACACACATTTGAAAGCAAAATTGAAGATTGTTGTCTTGCTATTCTCTTCTCATATTTTCGTTCATACTTTGTGTAGCTAAGGTGTTCCAATTTTCTTTGTTGTCCAGCTACACTATACATACCTTCTTGAGTTGAATTTGTATGATTGATTAGCCAAATTTATAAGGCTACATCAATAGGTGGTAGAGGTGTTGTAACCAAGAGTTGCATAGAAGTGATTATCCAAGTCTTGAATAGGGTTGGTGTATAACCCAAGGATCAAGCTTGACTCTTGTTGTAAGGTGTTCATTGGATAGTGAAATCCAAGGAAAGGTGTTCCTTGGGACTGGAGTAGGTCACATTGACCGAACCAGGATAAATTCTCGGTGTTCTTCTTTTGTTTCTTTATTTCTGTTTTCTGCCTGTTTTTGACTGCAGTTTTCACACAACTTCTCACAATTTGAAAAAATAGCTAAACATTTTCAAAATTCGTGACTTTTAATGAAGTTATACTTCAGACTGTTAGCTTTCATTTGCAACAAGAATCACTTGATTTGAGCAAGGAAAAGTTAGTCTTTCAGTCTTTGCAAGATAACTGCTCCAATCTGGCTGCAATCTGACCTGTTTTGAGAAAACTTAAATTCTGTATTTTTCAAGAATTGTTTAAGGTCAGGGCCTTTTGGAAACTTCATCTACACATCCTAAGGAGTGTTTTGATATAAATATCAACCTTTTTGGTTGAGTATTCAAAGAGAAATACGTTTTGCAAAATCAGCAACATTCTGTCCAATTCTGTCCAGATTGACCATCTGAATCTTTTTATTTGTTTGAAGGGTCAAACGATCTTATTTTTGTCTGATATTTGGACAGAGTCTTGTTAACACATTGAAGTTCAATTCTGGAAAGTTTCACGATTTTTGGAGTTGTGTACATTTATTTGTGAATTTTTTAAAAACGGGTTCTGAATCCGAGGTGGTCTCAGATTCTGTTTTCAAAGGGGATTTTAACAAAGGGTTGTAGTGTAATTTCCGCTAACCACTATTCACCCCCCTCTAGTGGTGTTTATTGCAGGTGCACGGTCCAACATTTGGTATCAGAGTCAGACCAACACCACTAAAAAGAAGCAAGATTCAACACCATACAAACAAGACAAGGCTAAAAAGCAAGAAATCATAGTTGCCTGGTAATCCCAAATCAAGAAGGTTTGGAGCATTTGAACACTTCAAGAAGGTTTGGAGCATTTGTATTCACTTGATTAAAGATTCAAGGTATTCATCTAAAATCATACATCATGTCATCTATCTCTCATAAAGGAGCGTTCTCAAAGTCTACGAAAGAGGTAACATCTACTCCTGATTTTGATTCTGATAATGAGATGACTTTCGATGAAATGTATGATGAATTCATGAAAATGCATGCTCATTGTAAAAGGTTGTCAAAAGAGAAAAAGAAACTAATTGAAGAAAATGACAAGTTGAAGACAACCAACTTGGAACTTTCTAATCAATTAGAGTCTTTCAAACAAGAGTCATCAAATGCTCTTGATTCATTAAAGACTAAAATTGAGTCATCTAGAAATAATGAACAAACCTTAAGAACCGAAAATAGTGCGTTGAAAACCAAGATTCATGATTATGAAAATGAAGTGTCTACACTTAAATCATGCAAACTAGGCTTAGAGAAAACCTTAGAACAGTTTAAATCCGGTACAAACATGTTAGACACACTCATCTCATCACAAAAGTATGGTAATGATAAAACCGGCTTAGGCTATAAAGAAGAAAATGAAAAAGTAAATAAAAAGACTAAGTTTGTTTCATCTAGTACAAAGTTGCCATATAATATAATAAAATCAACTTTGCTTGCTACATCTTCTTCTACACCTTCTTCTACTAATATCAAGGCAAAAATACAACATACACCCATAAAAGCACACATGCATAAACATACATCTAGGCCAAACTTTGCATCTAGACAACCTAGAAATTATGCCTACATGTATACAAATGCAACTAGACCAAATAAAATGCATACAACTTATTATAAAGCTAAATATAGGCAACACTCTTATAAGTCTTATAGAAATGTCTACAAACACACTTATATAGCGCCATATAAGAAAAAAATTCACATGCCTTATACACATCATAAATCTCAGCCATCCTATAATGATTATCAACCATGGCACAACATATATAACAATGCATCTTCACTTATGTGGAATAATCATGTATATGCTAATTCTTTTTATTTTCAAAATTATAACAATGCTAAAAATATGCCTAGAAGGTATATTCAGGTTTGGATACCTAAGAGATATCTAAACAAGGATAATGCCCCTAACATTCAAGGACCCAAATAAAGGGTACCTAAAACTTTGTCTCCATTGTAGGAAAAACGCAAGGAATGCAAGAAGGAGGCAAAGTCAAAGAATCTAAAAACCAAATGATTTTTAGATAGTGGATGTTCGAGGCATATGACGGGGAACCCCAAACTATTCATCGAATTGGAACATATGAAGAATGGAGGAAAAGTAACATTCAGTGACAACAAAGGACAAGTTGTTGGAAAAGGAACAATTGGGGAACCTAACACATTTCAAATACGAAATGTGTTATTAGTAAGCAATCTATGTTATAATTTACTTAGCATTTCTCAACTTATAGATTGTGGTTATAATGTCTCCTTTCTTCCCAATTCTTATGATATAATAAATGAAAAAGGAGAAACGGTTTTAAAAGGAAATATAGATGAAAATATTTATACTCTTACCTTAGATAACATGTTAGATGCTAAGGTTAAGTGTCTAATATCACATGACTTAGATGTAAATTTATGGCATAGAAGATTAGGCCATGTAGGAATTTCAACTATTAAAAAATTGTCTAAGAAGAATTTAATTAGAGGAATGCCTACGTTAGACTTAAATAATTTTCAAATGTGTGAAATATGTATTAAGGGAAAACACATTAAAGAAACCTTAAAACCGAAACATGAAGTGAGTACTAGTCATGTACTAGAATTGCTTCACTTAGACTTATTTGGTCCAAATAGGACAAGAAGTCTAGGTGGACACTACTATGTGTGTGTCATAGTAGATGATTACTCACGCTACACATGAACATTGTTCTTAACACACAAAGACAATGCTCCATTAGCAATCGAAACCCTTATTAAGCAACTTGAAAACATTTATGAAGAAAATGTTAAAAGAATTAGAAGCGATAGAGGTGGAGAATTTAAAAACAAAGACATAATCAAATTTTGCGAACTATATGGAATCAAACATGAATTCTCCCCACCTAGAACACCACAACTCAATGGAGTTGTTGAACGTAAAAATAGAACGATTCAAGAAGTTGCTAGGACAATGCTGTGTGAAAATAAATTACCTAAATATTTATGGGCTGAAGCTGTTAGTTGTGCATGCTATATTATAAATAGGCTCACTATTAGAAAGAAATTTAATAAAACGCCTTATGAATTGCTAAACAATAGACAACCTAAGATAGATTATCTTAAAGTATTTGGATGTAAATGTTTTGTGCTGAACACTACGGATAATCTAGATAAATTTGAACAAAAGTCTATTGAATGCATATTTGTTGGGTATTCAACTAACTCAAGAGCATATAGGTGTTATAATCCTGCATCTAGAAAAATAATTGAATCCATACATGTGAAATTCAATAAAAATGCATGCTTTGAAGTTAGTGATAAACATCAACATAAACAAGAAACAAATGTTGAAAATATGTTTGATGATGATGTATTACTTGAGCCTGTACTTGATCATCTAGAACCAACTCCCCCTGAACAAGACAAACCTGAACCCTTAGATAAAATAAATCAAGAGTCTCTGCAATTAGAAGATACAACTAATGATCCAATTACATATGATAATGTTCACACGAATGAAACATTTGAACTAGAAGAAGGTGAACCTAGTCAACTTAGGAATTGGTGGCTTATAGAAGATAAACATAAACACCCTAAAGAGCTAATCATTGGTGATCCAAGTGTTGGGGTTAGAACACGTAGAAATAAAAGTCAACTTGAAGGACATAGCTTAATCTCACAATTAGAACCTAAGAACGTAAAGGAAGCCTTAGGTGACATATCATGGATAGATGCTATGCATGAGGAATTAAATCAATTCACAAGGAACAACGTGTGGGACTTAGTACCTAAACCTGAAGAAAAGTCTATCATAGGAACTAAATGGGCCTTTAGGAATAAAATGGATGAACAAGGAAATATTACAAGGAATAAGGCTAGACTAGTCGCACAAGGATATAATCAACAAGAAGGAATAGATTATGAAGAAACCTTTGCACCCGTTGTACGATTAGAAGCAATTAGATTATTACTTGCAATTGCAAGTCTAAGCAATATTAAGCTCTTCCAAATGGATGTCAAGAGTGCGTTCTTGAATGGATACATTCAAGAAGAGGTGTTTGTCAAACAACCCCCTGGATTCGAAGATCCAAAGAATCCTAACCATGTTTACAAGCTTAAGAAAGCTCTATATGGTTTGAAACAAGCTCCAAGAGCTTGGTATGATAGATTTGCGAACTTTCTTATTGCAAATAATTATCAAAGGGGAACAATAGACAACACATTATTTCTAAGACGAAAAGATAATGATTTGTTAATAGTTCAAATCTATGTAGATGATATAATCTTTGGTTCAACAAACCCTACCTTAGTAAAAGACTTCGAAGAATGTATCAAGTCAGAATTTGAAATGTCAATGGTAGGAGAGTTGAATTATTTCTTAGGACTTCAAATCAAAAAAACCCCTCAAGGAATTCACATTAGCCAACTTAAGTATGTCAATGATATGATTAAGAAGTTTGGCTTTGAAGAATTAAAACCTACCACTACCCCTATGAGTGTTAGTACCAAATTTGATAAGGATGAAAATGGTAAACTTTTTGATGACACATTTTATAGGTTTATGATTGACTCATTGTTATACTTAACTGCATCAAGACCTGATATTATGTTTAGTGTGTGTATGTGTGCCAGGTTTCAATCTTGTCCTAAGGTATCACATTACAATGCAGTGAAAAAGATCTTTAGACATCTTAAGCATACACCTCACTTAGGACTGTGGTATGATAGAAACGCTAAGTTGGAATTACACGCATATAGTGATGCTGATTATGGTGGTTGCAGGTTAGATAGAAAATCCACTAGCGGTACATGTCAATTCATAGGAACCAATTTGATCTCTTGGTTTTCTAAAAAGAAAGCTAGTGTAGCTCTTTCTACCACTGAAGCCGAGTATATTGCTTTGAGTTTATGTACTACCCAAATACTTTGGCTTAAACAGCAACTTAGTGATTTTGGCATTAAAATGAATAAGATTCCAATTTTCTGCGATAGCACAAGTGCAATCAATCTTTCCCGGAATCCGGTGCTTCATTCTAAGGCCAAACACATTGAGGTGCGATACCACTTTCTTCGTGATCATGTTCAAAATGAGGATATAGTGATAAACCACATAAGAATTGATCATCAAATCGCTGACATCTTTACCAAACCCCTTAATCAAGCCACTTTTGAAAACTTACGAGCCAAATTAGGCATGATGACTTACGATCCCATTGCATAGTTCTATCTTTTGCATGATTTGCAAAATAAAGGGGGAGATAGAATAAGAACATGATTTTAGTTGGTAAGTCATGTTTTAGTTGGTAAGTCATGATGAATCATATGCTAAGAGATAGAATAAGAACATGATTTTAGTTGGTAAGTCATGTTTTAGTTGGTAAGTCATGATGAATCATATGCTAAGTTTTTATTGGTATAAATTTTGGAGCATAGGTTAAGGGGGAGAGTATGAGTTGCGGGGGAGCGGCATACTATTTAAAAGTTGAAAACATAGTTGAAAACATTTGGTTAAACTTTTGGTTATAAGTTGTGACATTAAAATCATGTTAGGTTATTTTGAAAATCATCCAAAAGGGGAAGAATGTTGAGAAATATGTTTGGATAATTTTCAAAGTCATGATTTTAAGTGATGAATACTTAAAAATGTCACATATGGTGTTATAAATGAAAGAGTTGAATAAGTGAAGAAAAATGACACGATGTCTAGGGTTGTTAGAAATATTTTTCTAAAATGTGATAAAATAGTTTTTTTATTTTTACATGATTTATATATGTTTATCATGTTGTGATTATGTGATTTTTATGACGATAATATCTTGTGACTAATATGCCCTCGAAGTTTCTACAACTTACCAAAAAGGGCAAAAGTGGTATTTTGAGTTTTGTAGGTACTCGACATGGTGAATATGATTCAAGAAGATATTATCATCTTATTTATTATCAAGAAGGTGTTATTATATTTAATTCTGACCATCGGGGTCATTTCTGGAGTTTTATCTCACTAGGGGCATTTTGGTCATTTTACCCCCGAAGACAGTTTCAGTATTTTTACTCAAGGAATCTCTTTAGTATCTTATTATATTCATTCTGGAGTTCATTTAGTATATTCTTGAAGATTATTTGGTGGTTTTCTATTTTATTCTCTCATTTGATGATTTTATCGACGGTAGCGGGATATGTGACGGTATTCGATGTCACGTTCTATTTTCTCTTGAAGACTCTTATATATATGTTATTGGAGGTTCTTAATCATCATCTTTCAGAGATTACAAGGTGTCCTTGGTGCAAGATTCATCACAATATGTCAAGGAGAAATGGGAATTTTGATATTATATGTTGACATAACCTTGTCAACTATTATTTGTTGATTTCTCATCGAAAATCTGAGTTGGTATACATATACACAGCCTCCAAAACGTGATTATACAGGTGGAGATGATGTTTTTCTCATTTTATGAGTTGGAGACAAGAAGACAAACCAAAAGCAAGCTAGTTGGCAAAAGTTGCCAACTTGAAATTTCAAATTTGAATGTAATGGAGACAAGATTTTTGGAGATGATTATGGAGGTGTTTTAATTCAAAATTCTCAGCCATCACATGGTCTAAAAGTTGGAGGGAATATGCCATCAATTCACTCTATAAATAGAAGGCAAGGTGAAGAAGAGAAGACACACATTTGAAAGCAAAATTGAAGATTGTTGTCTTGCTATTCTCTTCTCATATTTTCGTTCATACTTTGTGTAGCTAAGGTGTTCCAATTTTCTTTATTGTCCAGCTACACTATACATACCTTCTTGAGTTGAATTTGTATGATTGATTAGCCAAATTTATAAGGCTACATCAATAGGTGGTAGAGGTGTTGTAACCAAGAGTTGCATAGAAGTGATTATCCAAGTCTTGAATAGGGTTGGTGTATAACCCAAGGATCAAGCTTGGCTCATGTTGTAAGGTGTTCATTGGATAGTAAAATCCAAGGAAAGGTGTTCCTTGGGACTGGAGTAGGTCACATTGACCGAACCAGGATAAATTCTCGGTGTTCTTCTTTTGTTTCTTTATTTCTGTTTTCTGCCTGTTTTTGACTGCAGTTTTCACACAACTTCTCACAATTTGAAAAAATAGCTAAACATTTTCAAAATTCGTGATTTTTAATGAAGTTATACTTCAGACTGTTAGCTTTCATTTGCAACAAGAATCACTTGATTTGAGCAAGGAAAAGTTAGTCTTTCAGTCTTTGCAAGATAACTGCTCCAATCTGGCTGCAATCTGACCTGTTTTGAGAAAACTTAAATTCTGTATTTTTCAAGAATTGTTTAAGGTCAGGGCCTTTTGGAAACTTCATCTACACATCCTAAGGAGTGTTTTGATATAAAGATCAACCTTTTTGGTTGAGTATTCAAAGAGAAATACGTTTTGCAAAATCAGCAACATTCTGTCCAATTCTGTCCAGATTGACCATTTGAATCTTTTTATTTGTTTGAAGGGTCAAACAATCTTATTTTTGTCTGATTTTTGGGCAGAGTCTTGTTAACACATTGAAGTTCAATTATGGAAAGTTTCACGATTTTTGGAGTTGTGTAAATTTATTTGTGAATTTTTCAAAAACGGGTTCTGAATCTGAGGTGGTCTCAGCTTCTGTTTTCAAAGGGGATTTTAACAAAGGGTTGTAGTGTAATTTCCGCTAACCACTATTCACCCCCCTCTAGTGGTGTTTATTGCAGGTGCACGGTCCAACATTTGAGATGGCTCTTAAATTCCCTCCATGAAGGAGGCAGCTTCTTAATCACAGCCGCAACCTGGAAAGATTCACTGAGCGTCATGCCCAACTCAGAAACTTGCATCTGTATTTCCTCAACCTGCGAAATTACAGTTTTGGAATCTAGCATTTTATAGTCAAGAAATTTCTCAACTATCAACTTTTTCGTGTCGGCATCTTCTAAGCGATACTTTTTATCTAAAGCCGACCACAAAGCTTTTGCAGTTTTATATGTACAAAACACGCCATAGATAGTATTATCTAGGCAACTCAGAATCAAATTTTAACAACAAAAATTTGTATATGCCCAGGCTTCAGCCCCCAAGGCATTCTGCATATTCTGTTGTTGATCCTCCACAGGTTCAACCACGGGTGGATCCTCGCTCAGCATTCTGGCCAATCCCAGTGCCGTGAGATAGAACAGCATCTTCTGCTACCACCTCTTGAAGAAACTGCCAGCGAACTTTTCCGGCTTCTCCACGTGTGCAGCTGTGGCAGCCGGATTCATTTGAGGCCCTCCAGTAGGTGCCAACGGAACCGTGTTGAACGGAGCTCCGGTAGCAACATTGTTTGCCCCTTCAGGTGCGGACACAGAGTGAGCACCATTAAAGCCTTGAATAGGGTTCGAGCTTTCGTTCTCCATTCCTGTTCAGTTCGATCAAAACGTACAGATCAGAACAGAACCAGATTTGAGAAATGAGTAGAAGCAGACTGCAAATCAGTATGAACACTGGTTTGCGTAAATAAAAAAAACAGTACAGGAAGTAATTGAATATAAAATACGTCTTAAGATTGTTGGAGACAATCACTCCTGTACTAAGACGCAGTTGTTTGATGTGTGCGTATGAAAATAATAAAATAATGTAAAACCCGGGGCGAGTCGAGGACTCTGTCCTCAAGACGTATTGCTCCGGTATACTTGTGCCTAACCGGCGTTAGCAACCGTCTCCCAGGATACAACGGGTACCTGTTCAGTTGAGCGGCACTGCTGAACTTGAACTCCTTCGAACTTTCGAGTGTCCTGACTTCTCTTGGACGGTATGCAAGACTCGAATGCTATGAATGCTGTATGCTACGAATGCTAGAGCAAGTGTGTGTTTAATGCACACCCCTTGCCCTGTTTATATAGGGGAGACGGTTGGAGAACAAGTTACCGTGATCGTCGGATCAAAACCGTAGTTTGATTTAAGCCGCTAGATGAAAACCTCCTATCTAGTTTAGGTAGGTTTAATCTCAGCTCTCAGATCGAAAACTGATTCGCAGAATTAAATTTGGAGCGTTAGATGGAAACCACATTCGGTTGGGCGGTTAAGTCAGTTTAAATCTCGGCCGTTAGATCAAAGCTGCCTTTCCTGCCACCGTTAGATCTTACCAGATTGATCTTATCTCAAACCGGAGGATAGCGTTTGTTTCAAGTTTGAAACATAACTGCTCAGCAGAAAGGATTCTGTACGTTGTCCAACTTCGATCGATTGAAGTGACATCGATCGATCGATGTGATCGATCGATGTCGGACAGAATCATCTCGAACCTTTCTGTCATCGATCGATCGATGTGATCGATCGATGTCGGACAGAATGTTCCAAAGCTCTCTGACCATCTTCGATCGATGACATCGATCGATGTCCGTCAGAAACTTCTCACGCCACATGGACACATCCAATGCGGTATTCCTCCATAAGGATGACACGTCACCCATCAACAACGTTTTCCATCCACTTTGAGCATTAATTTCTTATTCACCCGATATCGTAATTGAGTGATTCCACGGCCTAAAATCAACTACTCGTTACGTAGATAATTAAGGACCCATTAGTTTTCGACTTTCATTATCGGAAACTCATCATAATTAAGCTCAAAGTACGTTGCTCAACCAAGTTTTGCAACCTTCTTTAATGGGCCAATGCCCAACCTTTTAATTCTCCAACAACAATGGACCAAAGCCCAAACTTTTAATTCTCCAACAGGGTTTGTATGAGTATCACCTTCATTTTGGGAAAACATGTTCTCATCAGCACAAAACACACTTCTAAGTCTAAGTATAATTATGTGCCCGTGTATATATGTTCATGTCACACTAATATAACACTCTTTTTTACGTAAATTGAGAGTCACTTTTGAAACCTTCAATATGTTAAAAGCATACGTTTAATGTGTCGTCTAATAATAAAAACTATATCATGTTCTCATTTTTATCATTTGTTTTTGTTGTTGGTTAATATATAATATGGTTTATGCTTAATTAATAAGGATAATGTTGGAAGATCACCTTTTTTGAAGATTAAAATAGAATGTGAACAACTTTCAAAATGTCATTCCGATTATGAGACGGAGAGTGCGTAAAATAGTAGGTCAGAAAGATAATTCAGTTTTATATAAAAAAAGAAAGAAAGATAATTCTGTCCCTTTCTTCCACAATTTTTGATACTTACTAGTTATTATTAATTCATGTCCGCCAAATGTTTCAATTTCTTAGCAAAATTCGAAATATTTGAATAAGTGTTGTACAAAAAAAATATGGATAATGTTTGCAAGAAAACTAAACATATTTGAGTAACCATTGTAAATACAGAAGATAGAGATACTATCTGTAACAATGGTGTAACATATGAATATATGATTAACTCCATATACATGTAGACAATGTGTGTGTGTATATATATGTGTGCGAAAAACCTTTAGGTGTAGCAGTTGAGTAGCATTTATCCCATTCTCGGGTCTCGAGTTCGATTCTCCTCTCCAATTCTTTTTAAGTATAATATATTTTAGGTCTAGCGGTTGAGTATCGTTTATCCCATTCCCGGGTCTGGAGTTCGATTCCCCTCTCCAATTTTTTTAATATATATATATATATATATATATATATATATATATATATATATATATATATATATATATATATATATATATATATATATTGTGTGTTTATGTCTCTCTATGCGCGTGCGCACACACATATATATGACGGTAATTGACTTGATTCTGATAATTTATGTGTAAATTTATGTTGAATGATTGAACCAAGGAGGTCACTGTGGACTATTCGGATTCAACGAGTTTCATTAAATACAATGGCTTTTTGCCTATAAGATTTTAACCTTGACCGAAACCGTAAAAAAACAAGTGTAACTAGGTTAGTGGATGGATCATATGGGCTGAGTTGAGTTTTAAAACAGTGCGACAGTTCACTAGCCGTATGTATTTTGCTCTTTTTTTACTAGTACTTTTTCTTAACATATTAGTTTGAAATGTTAGCTACTTATAAATGACATTCTTATGGAAGCAATTATGTCAAACCAACACGTTACTAATATAACAGGATGAAACTGGAACGGAGTAAGTATCAACTTTTGTCAAACTGCAGCACATCACCTCCTCCGCTCGCCTCCACCCCCCCCCCCCCCCCCCCAAAAAAAAAAGAAAGGAAAAAACTAATTTAGTTAAGTGCAAATAGCTTTTGTGTACTGATTCTTTGCTGCTAGTATGGTGGTCATGGTTAAAACCAAAATAGTCTATTGTTTTTATTGCTCCCATATTGTGAACATTGCCTTTAGAATTGAAATGTACTGTGAGTTTCCACCTACGGATTAGTGTTCTTTTACATATTCTTTTATTATTTTGATTCGCATTGCCTTTGGTTTAGCTTAAAAATGTTAAAAATCTTGACTCCTTAGGTTTTCTTAGGCTCTAGAGTTTTTGACTTTTCCCTACTATGTAATACAAAAAAGGCAAATCATATGATTGTTAGGTCCGTGACAATCACACTAGAGAGGGGGTGACTAGAGTGTCAGGCGATTTTGCGGAATTTTCTTGTTTTTTGGCTATCTCCAACTCAAATGAAAATCAAAATCAAAGTAAACAATAGGAGATAAGAGACAATGAATGAGTACACCCGATATAGAGTGGTTCAAATCGTAAATGATTCTACTCCACTGCCATTTTGTTTTCAGAGTGGTCTTTGAACAACTACTCTTCTTATTACTCTTAATAAGAACAACCACATCAATACTTACACTAACAACTTAGTGTAAGCAACCACAACAATAACTTCTTGCACAAAACAACTTTGTACAACTACAACAACTCCAACTCTAAGTAAGAACAAACTCTTGCTATCTCACAACTTCAATAAAGTTCTCTCAAAGAACTTTTTCATAGTGAGTTTTAGGAAGTAGTGGGGTTTACACTTTCTCACTAGTCTAAACACAAGCAAGAGATCAATATGTATGGTTCCTCTTGTGTTAGACTCACAATCTCTCAATTTATAACAATGAAGAACAAATAAGAGCTTAACAAGCTTTAAGCACTTTTACACAAATGAGAGAAATTTACAACAATGAAGTATGAAGCTTGAAGAGATGAAAGTATATATATAAATGCCTCATCTGAGATTCTTCTATTTATAGAAGGTGTAGTCTACATTTTTGGAGTCTTCCCCAAGTCTTCAAGTCAATCTCAAGTCTTGACAATATGCAAATAGCCTTTAGTCATCCTATGGATTGATTTGATCCTCCAAAGTCACCCTAGAGAATCTTAGACATGGATATAATAGCCAAGAAAGGATGATTAATATTGGAAAAGTCCACAAGAAAATTGATCAAGATTGGAAAGAAAAACACCATAAATTTCATTGGATTTTGTTTCAACGGTTATAAAACTTTAAAATCTTGGATGACATGGATTGAACAATGTGTTTGCATTGTGAGATCGATGTCCTCCAGTAAGATTCCAGTTTTGAACCTGCCATACATCGATCAATGGACCCAAAGCTGAGAGATCAATGTCCTACAGTAAGGTTTCAGTTTTATTCCTTATACACATCGATCGATCCATGTCACTTCTAAGAGACTGATATACACATTGATTGATCGATGTTTTAGACTCTGAGAAATCGATGTCTTCTAGTAAGGTTTCAACTTTGAACCTTCACTACATCGATCGATCGATGTCTCTAACTTTAGAGAATGATGTGACGTCGATCGATCGATGTCTCCTAGTTTGAGAGATTGATGTTGGACAGTAAGGTTCCAACCTTGAACCTGTCCAACATGGATCGATCGATGTCTCTCCTTGAGAGACTAATGAATACATCGATCGATCTATGTAAGAGATTGATGTCTTACAATGTGTTTTTCTCATTTTGCTTCAAATTTCAAGTGTGAATTTCTTTTTAACTCTTTTAAAACATCAGTTAACTTCATCAAAATATTTCATATCCCAACAATCTCTCCCTTTTTGATGATTTTAAAACCAAGACTTTTAAAAGATGTTTTTTCTTGAATATCTATATTTGAGCTAGCTAAGAGTTTCAAAACTTGAAATTTTGTATCTCTTCCTTAGTCAATGTATTTTATGCTCCCCCTAAATACATGATACATGTTACCATATCCAAAACTCTCCCTCAATAAGTAATCCTCCCAAAACCAATAGTTGTGAAAAACTTTTTTTTTCAAAAAAAAAAGCTCTCCCTCAACCAAATCATGCTTCAATTAGTAAATGCAACATATGTATCATGGCATATTCCTATTTACACTAGTTATTCAACATATATGTCAAATTTCATTTTCATATCAAGCAAGCAAGCATGTTTAGGCAAGCATGCCATCAAGCTTTACTATGTCATACATATCAAGCAAGCATATCATATCTATTACATGCATATCCATCAAGCAAGCAAGCCATCAATCAAGCATGTCAAGCAAGTATACTTAAACACCATCATGCAAGCAAGTATACTTAAACAATATGAACAATCAACTTCTCCCCCCTTTTTGAAAACATCAAAATAGGCATTTAATGTAAGTAAAAATGTCTAATAGAAAAAATAGATGCCTAAATAGCCTAACAGATATGAAATGGGGAAGGGGGTTCCAACCACTCCTCGTCTAATGAAAAACATAATTTGGAGATGGCTGCCTTGAGTTTTGACTTGAGCTTTTGGTATTTGGTCTTTTGTAGATTGAGCTCGGCCTCAAGTGTGGAAACCTTCTGTTGGATCGTACACATGCAGTAAACACCACTAGAGGGGGAGTGGTGAATAGTGGTTAGCAAAAATTACACTACTACCCTTGGTAAAAATCCCTTTTGAAAATAGAATCTGAGACCTCCTCAGATTCAGTACCCTTTTTTGAAAAATTCAAAACTCAGTGTACACAACTCAAAAAATTATGAAATTTTCCAGAAATTAACGTCAATGCCTTGACTAGAATCTGTCCAAAAATAAGACAAAAATAAGATCGTGGATCCTTCAACCAAATAAAAAGATTCAGATGGTCAATCTAGACAGAATAGGACAGAATAGTGCGGAACTTTGAAAACGTGTTTCTCTTTGATTACTCAACCAAAAAGGTTGATCTTTATATCAAAACACTCCTTAGGATGTCTAGTTTATGTTTCCAAAAGGACCTGACATTAAACTATCCTTGATGAAAACAAAATTCAAGTTTTCTTAAAACTAGTCAGATTGCAGCCAAAATGAAGCAGTTATCTTGCAACGACCGAAATGCTAACTTTCCTTTGCTAAAATCAAGTGATTCTTATTGCAAATGAAAGCTAACAGTCTGAAGTATAACTCCACCAAAAATCACAAATTTTGAAAATGTTTTTCTATTTTTCCAAGATGTGTGAATTTGGATGAAAAATGCAGTGAAAACGGGCAGAAAAACAGAAAAGTATAAAGAAGACAAGAACACCAAAGATTTATCCTGGTTCGGTCAATGTGACCTACTCCAGTCCCAAGGAACACATTTCCTTGGATTTCACTACGGTATGAACACAAATACAACAAGAACCAAGCTTGATCTTTGGGTTAAACACCAACCCTATTCAAGACTTGGATGAACACCTCTATGCAACTCTTGGTTGCAACACCTCTATCACATATTGGTGTAACCTTATAAACTTGGCTAACCAATCTTATAAAATCAACCCAAGATGGCGTATATAATGTAGCTCAACAACAAGAAGAAATGAAACACCTTAGCTACAAGAAATGAATCGAGAACAAGAAGAGAATAGCAAGAATGATCTTCAACTCTGGCTTTCAAGTGTGTGTTCTTCTTCTTTACCTTTGCCTCCTATTTATAGTGTGAAATAACCCTTGAAGATAAGAATTCCAAAGTGTCAATATCTTCATCATCAATGCTTAAGTGTCTTCACATCATTGGTTGGCCATATAAACAGCTTGCACATTTGGCAAAATGAAACAACACAATTGGTCCACCTTGGAACACCCTTTGACCGATTTTTGTGTCTTGCAAAATGACATGGAAATTGTAAAGATAATCCCCAAAGATAAGATGACATATTCCCTCAAATTCTTGGCACAAGAATCGTCAAGTGAATGGCTGAAAGTTTGAACAAAAGATCAGCTCCCAACCTCCTTGACTAGCCGTTGTTTTTGAATTCAAAATGTCCAATTGCCAACTAGCTTGTTTTTGGTTGATCCACTTGTACACATGTCATAAAATGAATACACCATCATTTCCACCTGTATATACACGTTTGGAGGGCTGTATATATGAATATCAACTCATATTTTTGAAGAAAAAATAACATATAATAGTTGACAAGATTATGTCAACATATAACACCAAAATTCTAATAATTTCTCCTTGTATGTTGTGATGAATTTTGCACCATTAACACCTTTAAAATATCTGAAAGATGATGAATAAAACTCTACAATAACATATATAAGAAGTTCTTCAAGAAAAATAGAATGTGACACCGAATACCGTCACATATCCCGCTACCGTCGATAATATCATCAAATAAGAGAATAACATAGAAAACCACCAAATAATCTTCAAGAATATAATAAATGAGCTCCAGAATGAAGATAATAAGATACTAAAGAGATTCCTTGAGTAAAAATACCAAAACTGCCCTCGGAGGTAAAATGACCAAAATACCCATGGTGAGAGAACTCCAGAAATGACCCCGATGATAAGAAATAGATATAGTAACATCTTTGTGATGATAAATAAGAGATAAATATATCCTTGAAATATTTTCATCATGTCAAGTACCTACAAAACTCAAAATACCAATTTTGCCCTTTTTGGTAAGTTGTAGAAACTTCCAAGGCACATTAGCCACAAGACATTTATAATCATCAAAAACACATAATAATGACATGAATAACATATATAAATCATGTAAAATGAAAACAACCATTTTATCACATTTAAAGAAGTTCCTAAAAAACCTAGACATTGATCGGTCGAAGTGCCTCTACCTCAGAGATCTATGTCTCACAGTAAGTTTCAGAGTTTGTCTCTGACCTACATCGATCGATCGAAGTGAGGGTTCAATGTGTACATCGATCGATCGATGTGTCTCAGGTTTAAAGATCGATGTCTCACAGTAAGGTCTTGGTTTTTCTCTGCCTTACATGGATCTATTGATGTGAGGGATCGATGTACATCGATCGATCGAAGTGCAATAACCTGAGAGATCGGTGTCATTTTTCTTCACTTATTCATCTTTTTATCATTTATAACATTATGTGTGACATTTTTAAGTATTCACCGCTTAAAATCATGACCTTGAAAATTATCCAAACATATTTCTCAACACCCTCTTTTTGAGATTGACATTTTCCGTCTCAAAAGTATCCGTCCGAATTTGTTCTACGGTGATTTATTCTCCAAATTGATTTAAGTACTTATTGAGCTCTTCAATCTCAACCTCTACATCGAACTTATACTCCGAGCTATTATCCTCCTCCATCAAGGCTATTCATTTTATCTATTTGAGAGGTAGGACTGGGTTGAGGTTGGGGTTCAGTGGGATGTGTTATGAGGGCTGGTCCTTGGGCAGGGATATTCGTGGCTTCTTCTTCTTCAGGCTCATTTTGAATACCCTTGCGTTGTGCTTCTTTTCGGGACTTATGAATTTGTTGGATGTCGACCTTGGTATAGTAATCATTATTAGAGATTTTCTCTTCGACCGCCTCATCCAAAACCAAATTCGACTTTTTGAGCAATCGATAAATGAGATTGCTATAGGGAAGTGCCTTGCTATTTTTGGTAACAGCCTCCAACACATTCACAAAGAATATTTGCCCAAAATTTAATTTCTCCCTCATGGCAATAAGGTAGGCTATATAAAAATCTAATTTGCTCGGTAGCTTAGCTGACTTACCATTGACACAAAAGGTGACAATGACGAGTAACACACGATAAAGTAAAGGCATATCGTTGGTGTTTTTTGTAGGATAAAAACCAAGAAAAGTCTTAAACTCATCTTCAGTCACTTTATACTTGTAATCGTCCCATTTCTAAGCATCAAAATCATCTAAACCT
This sequence comes from Eustoma russellianum, assembly GCA_036186865.1. Classification (NCBI taxonomy): domain Eukaryota; kingdom Viridiplantae; phylum Streptophyta; class Magnoliopsida; order Gentianales; family Gentianaceae; genus Eustoma; species Eustoma russellianum. Next base: position 6,798,203 of record AP025072.1, on the reverse strand, counting down.
TCATCAGGGACACCAATAAGCTCATTTATCTTTTTCACATAAAACTCAACAAGTTGACCATCAATAATCGAATTGAGGGAAAATGGGAGTCTATTTAAGTATTCTACCCATAGATTGGCAAAAAACATACGGGTGTAACGGGTAGACATATAATTCATTTCCGAAATATCCGAAACTAGCCTTCATTTTTGATCATCCAACCAATTGATAATGGGGCTTAACACATCATTACTCAAAATATCTTGAGTTTTGAGTAGCTTTAAAGGAATTGTAGACCTCTTTTTGCAAGCTAGATGCAAGTATGAATGAACTAGAAGCACTCAAGTGTTCAAAAGTTAAAACAAGTGGGTACTTCGGGTTTATGAGGGAAACAAAAGTAGTTCTTTTACTCTTTGCACTTTCAATTGTTTTGTGCAAACTTTTCTTTGAAATAAGCTTCTCTTTCTTTTTTTCTTTTTTCTTGTTCAAAGCTAAACAAGGTGTATATATCTTGGCAAAATTGATTGGTAAGGTTTGTGTGTTTGTTTTGAATGTATATGTTGACGTTTTTGTGTGTAGTAGGCCGTCAACTTGTTATAGATGAACAAATTGATTTTTTTTTCTTGTTGAGGCTGCCAAATCAAATATTGAATACAAGAAAATTCAACTAAACTCACCATATAATACAAATAAACAAACACAAAGTCTGAAATAAGTTAAGAGCTTCGATAACAACAAGAATACAAGAAAGACTAAGGTAGATATATAAGCAATGGACTGAATATAAGCAATGTTGGACCGTTCACCTGCAATAAACACCACTAGAGGGGGGTGAATAGTGGTTAGCGGAAATTGCACTACAACCCTTTGTTAAAATCCCCTTTGAAAACAGAATCTGAAACCACCTCAGATTCAAAACCCGTTTTTCAAAAATTCACAAATAATTGTACACGACTCCAAAAATTATGAAACTTTCCAGAATTTAACTTTAATGAGTTAAAAAGACTCTGTCCAAAAATCATACAAAAATAAGATCGTTTGACCCTTCAAATAAATAAAAAGATTCAGATGGTCAATCTGGACAGAATTGGACAGAATGTTGCTGATTTTGCAAAACGTGTTTCTCTTTGAATACTCAACCAAAAAGGTTGATCTCTATATCAAAACACTCCTTAAGATGTGTAGATGAAGTTTCCAAAAGGCCCTGACCTCAACCAACTCTTGAAAAATACAGAATTTAAGTTTTGTCAAAACTGGTCAGATTGCAGCCAGATTGGAGCAGTTATCTTGCAAAGACTGAAAGACTAACTTTTCCTTGCTCAAATCAAGTGATTCTTGTTGCAAATGAAATCTAACAGTCTGAAGTATAACTCCACCAAAAATCACGAATTTTGAAAGTGTTTACCTATTTTTTCAAAACGTGAAAAGTTGTGTGAAATCTGTAGTGAAAAACGGGCAGAAAACAGAAAAATGTAAAGAAGACAAGAACACCAAGAATTTATCCTGGTTCGGTCAATGTGACCTACTCCATTCCCAAGGAATACCTTTCCTTGGATTTCACTATGGTATGAACCAAATTACCGCAAGAACCAAGCTTGATCCTTGGGTTAAACACCAACCCTATTCAAGACTTGGATGAACACCTTTATGCAACTCTTGGTTGCAACACCTCTATCACCTATTGATGTAGCCTTATAGATTTGGCTAATCAATCTTACAAATAAGACACAAGAAGGTGTGTATAGTGTAGCTGGACAACAACTAGAAATGGAACACCTTAGCTACACAAAGTATGAACGAAAATATGAGAAGAGAATAGCAAGACAACAATCTTCAATTTTTGCTTTCAAGTGTGTGTCTTCTCTTCTTCACCTTGCCTTCTATTTATAGAGTGAATTGATGGCATATTCTCTCCAACTTTTAGACCATGTGATGGCTTTGAATTTTGAATTAAAACACCTCCATAATCATCTCCAACAATCTTGTCTCCATTACATTCAAATTTGAAATTTCAAGTTGGCAACTTTTGCCAACTAGCTTGTTTTTGGTTTGTCTTCTTGTCTCCAACTCATAAAATGAGAAAAACATCATCTACACCTGTATAATCACGTTTTGGAGGCTGTATATATGTATACCAACTCAGATTTTTAAAGGAGAAATCAACAAATAATAGTTGACAAGGTTATGTCAACATATAATATCAAAATTCCCATTTCTTCTTGACATATTGTGATGAATCTTGCACCAAGAACACCTTATAATCTCTGAAAGATGATGATTAAGAACCTCCAATAACATATATATAAGAGTCTTCAAGAGAAAATAGAACGTGACATCGAATACCGTCACATATCCCGCTACCGTCGATAAAATCATCAAATGAGAGAATAAAATAGAAAACCACCAAATAATCTTCAAGAATATACTAAATGAACTCCAGAATGAATATAATAAGATACTCAAGAGATTCCTTGAGTAAAAATACCGAAACTATCTTCGGGGGTAAAATGACCAAAATGCCCCTAGTGAGATAAAACTCCAGAAATGACCCCGATGGTCAGAATAATAACACCTTCTTGATAATAAATAAGATGATAATATCTTCTTGAATCATATTCACCATGTCGAGTAACTACAAAACTCAAAATACCACTTTTGCCCTTTTTGGTAAGTTGTAGAAACTTCGAGGGCATATTAGTCACAAGATATTATCATCATAAAAATCATATAATCACAACATGATAAACATATATAAATCATGTAAAAATAAAAACAACTATTTTATCACATTTTAAAAAAATATTTCTAACAACCCTAGACATCGTGTCATTTTTCTTCACTTATTCAACTCTTTCATTTATAACACCATATGTGACATTTTTAAGTATTCATCACTTAAAATCATGACTTTGAAAATTATCCAAACATATTTCTCAACATTCTCCCCCTTTTGGATGATTTTCAAAATAACCTAACATGATTTTAATGTCACAACTCATAACCAAAAGTTTAACCAAATATTTTCAACTATATTTTCAACTTTTAAATAGTATGCCGCTCCCCCGTAACTCATACTCTCCCCCTTAA
>AP025072.1:6695869-6795127 GCA_036186865.1 Eustoma russellianum | reverse complement strand
CTCATACTCTCCCCCTTAACCTATGCTCCAAAATTTATACCAATAAAAACTTAGCATATGATTCATCATGACTTACCAACTAAAACATGACTTACCAACTAAAATCATGTTCATGTTCTTATTCTATCTCCCCCTTTATTTTGCAAATCATGCAAAAGATAGAACTATACAATGGTATCGTAAGTCATCATTCCTAATTTGGCTCGTAAGTTTTCAAAAGTGGCTTGATTAAGGGGTTTGGTGAAGATGTCAGCGATTTGGTGATCAGTTCTTATATGGTTTATCACTATATCCTCATTTTGAAAATGATCGCGAAGAAAGTGGTATCGCACCTCAATGTGTTTGGCCTTAGAATGAAGCACCGGATTCCGGGAAAGATTGATTGCACTTGTGCTATCGCAGAAAATTGGAATCTTATTCATTTTAATGCCAAAATCACTAAGTTGCTGTTTAAGCCAAAGTATTTGGGTAGTACATAAACTCAAAGCGATATACTCGGCTTCAGTGGTAGAAAGAGCTACACTAGCTTGCTTTTTAGAAAACCAAGAAATCAAGTTGGTTCCTATGAATTGACAAGTACCGCTAGTGGATTTTCTATCTAATTTGCAACCACCATAATCAGCATCACTATATGCGTGTAATTCCAACTTAGTGTTTCTATCATACCACAGTCCTAAGTGAGGTGTATGCTTAAGATATCTAAAGATCTTTTTAACTGCATTGTAATGTGATACCTTAGGACAAGATTGAAACCTAGCACACATACACACACTAAACATGATATCAGGTCTTGATGCAGTTAAGTATAATAGTGATCCAATCATAGACCTATGGAGTGTGTCATCAAAAGTTTTATCATTTTCATCCTTGTCTAGTTTGGTGCTAACACTCATGGGGGTAGGCGTTGGTTTCAATTCTTCAAAGCCAAGCTTCTTAATCATATCATTGACATACTTAAGTTGGCTAATGTGAATTCCTTGAGGGGTTTGTTTGATTTGAAGTCCTAAGAAATAATTCAACTCTCCTACCATTGACATTTCAAATTCTAACTTCATACATTCTTCGAAGTCTTTTACTAAGGTAGGGTTTGTTGAACCAAAGATTATATCATCTACATAGATTTGAACTATTAACAAATCATTATCTTTTCGTCTTAGAAATAATGTGTTGTCTATTGTTCCCTTTTGATAATTATTTGCAATAAGAAAGTTCGCAAATCTATCATACCAAGCTCTTGAAGCTTGTTTCAAACCATATAGAGCTTTCTTAAGCTTATAAACATGGTTAGGATTCTTTTGATCTTCGAATCCAGGGGGTTGTTTGACAAACACCTCTTCTTGAATGTATCCATTCAAGAATGCACTCTTGACATCCATTTGGAAGAGCTTAATATTGCTTAGACTTGCAATCGCAAGTAACAATCTAATTGCTTCTAGTCGTGCAACGAGTGCAAAGGTTTCTTCATAATCTATACCTTCTTGTTGATTATAACCTTGTGCGACTAGTCTAGCTTTATTTCTTGTGATGTTTCCTTGTTCATCCATTTTGTTTCTAAATATCCATTTTGTTCCTATTATAGATTTATTTTCAGGTTTAGGCACTAAGTCCCATACATTATTTCGGATAAATTGGTTTAACTCCTCATGCATGGCATCTATCCATGATAAATCGCCTAAGGCTTCCTTAATGTTTTTATGTTCTAAGTGTGATATTAAGATATGCCCTTCAGCTTGACTTATGTTTTTACGTGTTCTAACCCCAACACTTGGATCACCAATGATTAGCTCTTTAGGGTGTTTATGTTTATCTTCTATAAGCCACCAATTCCTAAGTTGACTAGGTTCACCTTCTTCTAGTTCAAATGTTTCATTCATGTGAACATTTTCATATACAATTGGAACATCCTGTAAGTTAGATAGATTATCTTCCAATTGTAAAATTTTGTTGATTTATTTCACTAAAAGGTTCATGCACATCTTGTTCAGGGGAAGTTGGTTCTAGATGATCATGAACAGGCTCAAGTAATATTTCATCATCATCAAACATATTTTCAACATTATTCTCTTGTTTCTTTTTATCACTTACATCAAAATATGCATTCTCATTGAATTTCACATGTATAGATTCAATTATTTTTCTAGATGCATGATTATAACACCTATATGCCTTTGAGTTAGTTGAATATCCAACAAATATGCATTCAATAGACTTTTGTTCAAATTTATCTAGATTATCTTTGGTATTAAGTACAAAACATTTACACCTAAATACTCTAAGATAATCTACCTTAGGTTGTCTATTATTTAATAACTCATATGGTGTTTTATTTAATTTCTTTCTAATAGAAAGCCTATTTATTATATAACATGCACAACTAACAGCTTCAGCCCACAAATATCTAGGTACTTTGTTTTCACACAACATATTTCTAGCTATTTCTTGTAGTGTTCTATTTTTACGTTCAACAACTCCATTGAGTTGTGGTGTTCTTGGTGGTGAGAATTCATGTTTTATTCCATGTAATTCACAAAACTTAATTATATCTTTGTTTTTAAATTCTCCACCTCTATCACTTCTAATTCTTTTAACATTTTCTTCATAAAGATTTTCAAGTTGCTTAATAAGATTTTTGATTACCAATGGAGCATCGTCTTTGTGTGTTAAGAACAATGTCCATGTGTATCGTGAGTAATCATCTACTATGACACACACATAGTAGTGTCCACCTAGACTTCTTGTCCTACTTGGACCAAATAAGTCTAAGTGAAGCAGTTCTAGTACATGACTAGTACTCACTTCATGTTTTGATTTCATTGTCTCTTTTATATGTTTTCCTTTAATACATGTTTCACATAATTGAAAATTATGTAAGTCTAATTTAGGCATTCCTCTAATTAGATTCTTCTTAGATAATCTTTCTATGGTTGAAACTCCTATATGGCCTAGTCATCTATGCCATAAGTTCACATCTAAGTCATGTGATACTAAATACTTAATCCTAGCATTTAATATGTTATTTAGTGATAGTGTGTAAATGTTACCATCCCTATTTCCTTTTAGTACAATTTCTCCTTTTTCATTTATTATATCACAACAATTAGGAAGAAAAGAGACATGATAACCAGAATCTATAAGTTGCGAAATACTTAATAAATTGTAAGAAAGATTGCTTACTAACAACACATTTCGTATTTGAAATGTGTTAGGGTCCCCAATTGTTCCTTTTCCAATAACCTTGCCTTGGTTGTTGTCACCGAATGTCACCTTTCCTCCATTATCGATTTGTTCCAGTTCGGTGAATAGTTTGGGGTTGCCCGTCATGTGCCTTGAACACCCACTATCTAAAAACCACTTGGGTTTTAGATTCTTTGACTTTGCCTCCTTCTTGTACTCTTTACAATTTTCCTACAATGGAGACAAAGTTTTAGGTACCCTTTACTTGGGTCCTTGAATGTTAGAGGTTCCATCCTTGTTTATATACCCTTTGGGTATCCAAACTTGGATGTACCTTTTGGGTACATATTCGGCTTTTTCATAAGTTGAATAAAGAGAATTAACATGTATTTGACGATTCCATTTAAAAGACGTTACATTGTCATACATGTTATATCTTGGTTTATATGCATCATATTTTGGCCAACTATGATAATGAGTATGAGGCATATGATTTTGTTTCTTGAATGGCGCCATGTATGTATAATCATATGATGTATGTGAATTCCTATAAGTCTTATAAGGAGGATATGTATGTTGCCTATATTTAGGTTTATATGTATTATAATAAGTTGGATACATTTGATTTTGCTTAGATACATTTTTATACATATATGCATAATTTTTATGTGATCTAGATGAAAAGTTTTGTCTTGATGATTTTGGAGGTGCATGTTGTATTTTTACCTTAGAATGAGTAGAGGAAGGAGTAGGCAAAATATGTACATTTGACTTAGTTGTACTAAATGGCAATTTAGACTTAGATGATATAAAATTAGTCTTTTTGTCTAACTTGTCATTTTCTTCTATATAGCCTAACCCCTTTTTATCATTTCCATATTTTTGTGACGAAATTAAAGTATCTAACATATTGGTTCCAGACTTAAACTGTTCCAACATTTTTTCTAAATCTATTTTAGATGTAGTAAGTTGTGCTATTTCTTTTTCACAATTAACCAACTTAGTTTTTAATATATTATTTTCAGTTTTCAATGTATTTGCATTTTTCCTATGTGACTCAATTTTAATTTTAAGAGAATCAAGAGTATTAGTAGACTCTTGTTTAAAAGATTCTAACTGATCAGAAAATTCCAAGTTGGACGTCTTCAACTTATCATTTTCTTCAGTTAGTTTCTTTTTCTCTTTAGATAGCCTTTTACAGTGAGCATGCATCTTTAAGAATTCTTCATACATTTCATCAAATGACATTTCGTTATCAGTATCTATATCAGAAGAAGATATTACCTCGCTGGATACGAAGCAGACTTGAGCTTCTTCATTTTCTGATTCTGAGTCAGATGAGTCGCTCCATGTGCTCGCCTTCATTGCTCGTTTGCCTTTTCTTACATTTGGCTCCTTTGTTTGGACCATTGAGGCTCCTTGTCTTTGACTTGCTTATTATTGTTATTATTATTTTTCTTTTCCGGACAATCGTAAGAAATGTGTCCTTTTTGACAACATTCATAGCATTTTAATTCTCTATTATTCCACTTGTTATTATTAAAATTATTTTTCTTTGGTTGAGAAGAGGATGAAGAAGACTGTTGTCTATTTCGATTAGGCCGTTTAAAAAACTTTCTAAGTTTTCTAGCTATTAATATTAAATCATCATCTAATTCACTATCACTATTACTTCCATCATTGTTTCTATGAGATGACTCAGATGATTTGAAAGCAACAGACTTACTTGACATCTTTGATAATTCAGATTTTCGTTGATTCAATTTTACCTCTTATACTTTGAGTGATCCTATTAATTCATCCATCTTAGTAATTGACTTTGTTTCTTCGATTGCCGTCACCTTTGGATCCCATTCAGCAGGAAGACTTCGCAACACCTTTTGAACCTTCTCATTGTTTGTAAAAGATTTACCTAAAGCTTCAAGTGCATTGAAGATGTTAGTAATTCTCAAATCCATAGATGTTATGGATTCGTTTGGCAACATTTTGAAAGATTCAAGTTCAGTCATAAGCATGTTTATCTTCGACTCTTTTACACCACTTGTTCCTTCATGTTTTAACACTAAAGACTTCCACATATCATGAGCACTAGTACAATTCGATACATAACCTGCTTCAGAAACACTAAGTCCATTTAAAAGTAATTGCATTGCTTTGGCATTCATAGACATTTTCTTTTTATCATCTGATGACCATTCACTTTTACATTTTTCAACCTCTTGAGTTACTTCACTAACTTGTGTAACTTTCTTGGAATGTACGGCCCATCTTCAACTATAGACCATAAATCGATGTCTATAGCCATTAAGATAGCCTCATTCTTAGTTTCCAATGAACAAAATTATTGCCATCAAAAAGAGGAGCGCGTTGTGTAGACATACCTTCCAACTCACCTTTGTGAGAAACAATAGCCATAGTATGTACCTTGGATTTGAGACAAGCAGTATATAATGAATCGTTGTTTCTTGGCCTTGTATTGTTCGTATGGTGTTGAATCTTGCTTCTTTTTAGTGGTGTTGGTCTGGCTCTGATACCAAATGTTGGACCGTTCACCTGCAATAAATACCACTAGAGGGGGGTGAATAGTGGTTAGCGGAAATTACACTACAACCCTTTGTTAAAATCCCCTTTGAAAACAGAATCTGAAACCACCTCAGATTCAAAACAAGTTTTTCAAAAATTCACAAATAATTGTACACGACTCCAAAAATTATGAAACTTTCCAGAATTTAACTTTAATGAGTTAACAAGACTCTATCCAAAAATCATACAAAAATAAGATTGTTTGGCCCTTCAAATAAATAAAAAGATTCAGATGGTCAATCTGGACAGAATTGGACAGAATGTTGCTGATTTTGCAAAACGTGTTTCTCTTTGAATACTCAACCAAAAAGGTTGATCTTTATATCAAAACACTCCTTAGGATGTGTAGATGAAGTTTCTAAAAGGCCCTGACCTCAAACAACTCTTGAAAAATACAGAATTTAAGTTTTCTCAAAACTGGTCAGATTGCAGCCAGATTGGAGCAGTTATCTTGCAAAGACTGAAAGACTAACTTTCCCTTACTCAAATCAAGTGATTCTTGTTGCAAATGAAAGCTAACAGTCTGAAGTATAACTCCACCAAAAATCATGAATTTTGAAAGTGTTTACCTATTTTTTCAAAATGTGAAAAATTGTGTGAAATCTGTAGTGAAAAACGGGCAGAAAACAGAAAAATGTAAAGAAGACAAGAACACCAATAATTTATCCTGGTTCGGTCAATGTGACCTACTCCAGTCCCAAGGAACACCTTTCCTTGGATTTCACTATGGTATGAACCTAATTACAGCAAGAACCAAGCTTGATCCTTGGGTTAAACACCAACCCTATTCAAGTCTTGGATGAACACCTTTATGCAACTCTTGGTTGCAACACCTCTATCACCTATTGATGTAGCCTTATAGATTTGGCTAATCAATCTTACAAATAAGACACAAGAAGGTGTGTATAGTGTAGCTGGACAACAACTAGAAATGGAACACCTTAGCTACACAAAGTATGAATGAAAATATGAGAAGAGAATAGCAAGACAACAATCTTCAATTTTTGCTTTCAAGTGTGTGTCTTCTCTTCTTCACCTTGCCTTCTATTTATAGAGTGAATTGATGGCATATTCTCTCCAACTTTTAGACCATGTGATGGCTTTGAATTTTGAATTAAAACACCTCCATAATCATCTCCAACAATCTTGTCTCCATTACATTCAAATTTGAAATTTCAAGTTGGCAACTTTTGCCAACTAGCTTGCTTTTGGTTTATCTTCTTGTCTCCAACTCATAAAATGAGAAAAACATCATCTCCACCTGTATAATCACGTTTTGGAGGCTGTGTATATGTATACCAACTCAGATTTTTAAAGGAGAAATCAACAAATAATAGTTGACAAGGTTATGTCAACATATAATATCAAAATTCCCATTTCTTCTTGACATATTGTGATGAATCTTGCACCAAGAACACCTTATAATCTCTGAAAGATGATGATTAAGAACCTCCAATAACATATATATAAGAGTCTTCAAGAGAAAATAGAACGTGACATCGAATACCGTCACATATCCCGCTACCGTCGATAAAATCATCAAATGAGAGAATAAAATAGAAAACCACCAAATAATCTTCAAGAATATACTAAATGAACTCCAGAATGAATATAATAAGATACTAAGGAGATTCCTTGAGTAAAAATACCGAAACTGTCTTCGAGGGTAAATGACCAAAATGCCCCTAGTGAGATAAAACTCCAGAAATGACCCCGATGGTCAGAATAATAACACCTTCTTGATAATAAATAAGATGATAATATCTTCTTGAATCATATTCACCATGTCGAGTACCTACAAAACTCAAAATACCAATTTTGCCCTTTTTGGTAAGTTGTAGAAACTTCGAGGGCATATTAGTCACAAGATATTATCATCATAAAAATCACATAATCACAACATGATAAACATATATAAATCATGTAAAAATAAAAACAACTATTTTATCACATTTTAAAAAAAATATTTCTAACAACCCTAGACATCGTGTCATTTTTCTTCACTTATTCAACTCTTTCATTTATAACACCATATGTGACATTTTTAAGTATTCATCACTTAAAATCATGACTTTGAAAATTATCCAAACATATTTCTCAACAAGTAATGCGGAAAAGCTTCTAAACGAAGAACTTAAAGCCCAATAAAGTGTCTAAACATAAAGAAATTGAAATCCAACCGAATAAAATAAACAAACCAGAAATCATCACAAAGAAATAATCTTTAAGTGTTCTATGAGATGTTTGTCCTTATTCCTTTCCAATTTCATATAGGTCCAGTGTTACGGTAATTTTCCAGAGTCCAATCCAACCTTTCCAATTTCAAATAGATCCAACATTACGGTAATTTTTCAGAGTCCAATCCAATCTTATATCACCAAATGATGCGATAAGATTTTATATTGATTTGTTTGGGTTTTTTGCTTGTTGAACCGGAAGAAACAAAGAAACTTGATAAACAACCAGATGACACTTTCTTTTTGAATAATGGACAACAAAGAAAACAAGATGTAACAGAATTCAACCTTCTAAGAAGATGGTTGAATGGTAGATGAAGAGAAGAATGAAAGAAAAGAAAATTTGACATGGTAAATGATAAGTTGAGTTAAAAAACCTTCGCTTTGATACCACTTTGATACGTGCAAGAATAGACATTTGTTTAACTCTAAAGCTTCTCCTCCAAATATAGTTTAGGCACAATGAAGATAGCTTCACCTTGCTTCCAAATAAGTTGAAGAAAACCTTTTGAACATAAGTCCTTCAATGAGTTCTATATAACCCAAGCAAGATACCTCTCTCTTGGATGTTTCCCTCTCTGGAATTGGACAACTCTCGTAAGGATGTTCATGTCTTGAAAGATTCTAGCCTTAATTTTGAATATGAACCAATAAAACACACAAGAATTCCTCTTAACGAAGAAGAAATTTTCATTGAAGATGTGAGTTTACAAGGCTTCTCTTATGTGTCTTTTATAGGCAAAAACAACACAAGACAACAAACTATCTTACAAATTGAAATAATGATTTAAAAGACTACACACTTCTAAAAACTATTCATGTAGGCTCCATAAAAAACTAGTCTTGCAAGTCTTGAATGATGATTGAAAAGACTACACACTTTTAAATACTATTCATGTAGGCTCTATAAAAACTAGTCTTGCGAGTCTTGAATGATGATTTTCAATAAGGTGAACCCAATGTATAAATTTCTTTGGTTCATCTTGCACATGTTTAAATAAAAAGGTCCCTACTTCATGCATTAGTTTCTTAGTTTTACTTCTTGTTAAGAGTCCATGATCTTGCATTTTGTAACATTATGTGCATTCTCATTATCTTAAAATGGATGAGGACTATGGATCTCATCAGCATGTACACCTATATATATACATGCGAGGGGTTACTACTTGGATATCAGAATTGGGAAATTTGATATTTGATATAATTGTATTGGATATTTGAATATTTATCGAGATTGAAATTGTTTGAAAAATATTGAAAAAATTGAATATTTGAAAATTGTTTTTAAATCGTGCATCGCATGTTGTGAAATTCGCTTTACAATGGAAATATATTGGTAAGCCGAATTGGTCTCAAACAAACGGAGCGTCCGAGCATATTTGCTTATTTCGATAGTGCGTCCAGGTATGTTTGACCGCCAATTGGAGCGCGCTGGCATATTTGCCTATTTCGATAGACCGTCTGGACATATTTGACTATTGGGGACTAGTTCGTAAGTCTTGTGTTATAAGTCACTTGTAAGGAAAGTGCTATAGCCATCGCCTTGAATTGTATCGTATCGTGTCGAAAATCCTATTGCATCGCATCGAAAAATTGATATTTTGGAAACTTGAAAATCAAAAACTGATTTGACTTGCATCGCATCGGTTTTAAAATTGCATCATCGGCTTTTGTCTTGGACTAACATCTGATTGGCTATTGAGTGGTTGTTGACTTGGTCGATTTTGATGATTCGGTTGTTATATGGGTGTAATAGTAATTTTATTCGCGAATGGAAAACTTGCTATTTTCTATATCGTTATTTATTTAGTTACACTTGTTTCCCCATGTATGATCTCATAGTGAATACAATGGGGCTACTTACTGAGCGATGGTTTGTCGCTCATATTATACCCTAATGTTGTTTTGCAAAGAGATAGGACTATGACCTGCTATATGTCGAGGATGACTGAGAATGGGGATTTTGATGTTCGAAGACTTTATGAGGAGATTTCTTGATGATTTTAGTTGAGATATTTATTTATAGATTTGAGGTTTATGTACTTGGATACTTAGCATTTTCTAGCTACACTACGATATTTGTATAGCTTGGATTTGCCTAGACACTATATATTGCTGATTAATGATTATGTCGAGGATGTTTATGTTGTGACTTCCGCTGACATCATTGTGCGTCACTTCGCTGACGTGTATTTGATTTGTATCGACGCCTTGTATTTCTCTTAGCAGAATATAGTAGGGGAACCGTTTTGAGTACCGGGGCTCGAGACGGGTCGCTACATCTTTAATTATTGTTTTAGAAATTTATGCCCGTAGAGTACGTAATTACTAGTTTGGTTTATTTAAGCTTTTAATTTATCAACTTAAATATGCCTTAATTAATTTAAGATTTATTGTTTTGTGTTTAGCTTCCGTAATTTATTTCTGCGCATACTCTTAGGCTTAATATTTCCGCGTTTAGTTTTACATGTTCTATTAAGATCAGGAATGCAATACTTTCTTTAGATTAGTCTTAACTACATGTTTTTGTAGTTTAGTTAATTTACTGCGTTCATAGTTTAAATTTAATTTATTCGCATTATTAGTTTCTGCGTAATTGTTTAACGTTCAGTGATAAACAAATCAACTCCAACTATCGCATTTTGTGTCACACTTGCTCTCACACGAGTTAAACTTAGGTTGATTTGAAGCAGCTTAATGGTAAATTATTTAAGAAAAGTAAGCAGGATACTCTTTATCACTATAGATTGCCCCACCCATAGTAATTTCTGATGTTCTAAACGACACGCATCGAGATTTTGGCACCGTTCCCAGAGACATCATTATAATTTCTTTATGAACTTTTCTTAAATAAATTTTACCTTAAATTACTTAGTGTTTGCAAATACTTAGTATTTCACTTGAATGCTCTTGTAATCCTAAAATTTGAATGAACTCAAGTTAGGGTCGTATGCAGCTTCCACGGCATAGTCCAGTTGATACTCGGTTGTGGTTTGCTCTAAGAGGTCAAAAGTTCAATTCCAGAGACACGTACAGTGTGGGTGTTCCACTACTGTTAGACCGAAGGCCTGGTTTACAGCGGCCTAGTTTACATAAGACACATTGTGTGGGTCAGTGCGTAAGTACTCACCTAACTTAGAAAGCCGATCCTGATTTGAATCTTCTACAATGCTCCTTGAGACTAGAACGGTAGAGCTCCAAGGCGAAGGATTTCGTCTTTTGCTCCAAAATCACGCAGTCTCGAAACTCTCGCCTTAATCACCTTATTTCTCACATACAAACACGTGTTATTATCACTGTTAATCGGACATAGAACGCAGAGTGAAAGATGTTGAATGATTGTCGTTGTCGTAGAAACCTGGTTCTTTTGTAGCAAGCAGCCAAAAAAGACGAACTCATCCTAAACGCTCTCACTGACCAAAGACACCACACGTCCAGGTTCAATGAATGTTTCCCAACCCACAAGATTCTACTATATAAAACAATAATCAGCTACCATCAATTCTATCAACCTCTCATAATAGTCTTACACACATCACAAATAACAAATCTTTTCATCATGGTAGAAATCGATACAGCTTTCATTCAAGACCTTGAACACAGGCCAAACCCTACCATCATTGAAGCAGAGGGCATCCCTATCATCGACCTTTCGTCGTTGAATTCTTCTAACTCAGAGGATCTGAACCGTCTGATTTCTGAAATCGGTGATGCTTGTGAAAAATGGGGATTTTTTCAAGTGATCAATCATGGGGTCCCTCTTGAATGTCGCCAGAAGATTGAATTGGCGTCAAGAAAGTTCTTTGGTTTGAGCAAAGAGGAGAAGCTGAAGGTGAGGAGGGATGAAGTGAATCCTCTGGGGTATTATGACACAGAGCATACCAAAAATGTAAGGGACTGGAAAGAAGTGTTTGATTTTGTGGTGAAGGATCCAAGTTTCCTTCCTGTCTGCCTTGAAGCATATGATGATAAGGTCAGGGAATTACACAATCAGTGGCCTCAATATCCCCCTGAATTAAGGTATGCCTGCTACTTCTCTAGTGCTAAAACATCATTAAATCATTGTCTTCATTTTCTTATCGTTAAGATTCTCATCACCTTTTAGTTTTTTTTCCCGAACATTCTCTTGGCTATTTTTAATTTATATTTAATTACTACCTACAATAACAACAATCATGTCCAGTATATCCCAACGACAAAAAAAACTATTGCTAAGGTTTGTAGAGGGTGAAAAGCGGACAAACAATACATCTATCCCAATTGATCCAAAGTGAGACCCACCTCTATAAATTACTACTTACAATTAAAGATATATATATATATATATATATATATATATAGACACACACATATATGAATTTAAAGTTGGTTTGTTGACAATGATGGCTTTGTTGTTGATGCCTTGCACCGGGTTCATATGTTACTTACCGCTCATTTGATAAAGATAGGTGTCGAGATTGAAGGAATTAAAATTCAATTCAAGTTAAAATTAATTTGCAAAGTTGTGTCTTTTTTATAGAGATAGAAATTTATTCCTAACAGCTACTTTTTGACTTGAATAGCGGTCACTGTCAGTCACTGTCAATTACAACGGCTGTGGTAACGGCTAGTTACCAATGCAGCTCTGCACAGTAAAAACGCAATATTTACACGCTTAAGTATAATAGCTCAGCTTGTTGCGTTGCTGCCCTGATTGTGCTTCACCTTGTCACATCAGCTTAGCACTTTCTTTACTTCACCACATTTGGTCTTCTTTAAATTAGTTCGGCTTCCTTGTCTTCATCACCTCAGTCCAGTTTTCCTGTTCAGGTCAGCTCGGCTGACTGACTCCGTTTCTCAGCATCATTCAGGTCTTCGTCCAGGTCGGCCTAGTTTAGCTCGGCATTCCTCGTCTCGTCCAGGTCCGCCTCTTTCAGCTCGGTACACTTTTGTCTAGGTCTGCTTTTTTCAGTTCAGTTCGACACACCTCAGTTAAACTTATTTCTACAATAGGGGACTACTGAGTCCAGTCCGTGATAGATTTCGTACGTGTTATACGGCACATGATGCAAATGCTTTTTTCTTTGGTGAGTAAAAGTGATCCACCAGACAACAATGATTTTCAAATTAAATATTCTTTTGTTTTAAAAAATTATTATTCGACTTTTTATTTTGATTTCTCTTAAAAATATTATCTATTTTATGAAAATAAAAATATGGTGTGTATCAAAATTTCTATATTATCCTTTTAATTAGCACTCACATGATTTTTCTAGTTTCTGTAATCAACCACAAGGACAAAATAGTAGGAACCAAAATAGCAACTTTCTCTAGTTCACCTAATTAATCACAAGGATATCATAGAAATAATAACCAAAATAGTCTGAGTTTATTAAATTATGCTCAAAAGGAGTATGAGTTAATATATTTATTTATAAATAGTGCATAGTGTTTTAAGCCTCATAATATACAAGCCTAACTAGAATAATATTTTAGCAGGTACGAGTTATTTTTTTATATTAATAGTAGATAATGTCTTAAGCCCCAAAATATAAAGATGGAAACACATAAGAAAGCGGAATGATGTGTTACAACTAAAATCCCTCAGTTTTTCTTTTTCAAAAGTTTAAATATGGCATCGATCACTCCAAAGACGCTCTACCAGACTGTTAGATTGTAGAAAAAAAAATATTCTTTCTTGCTTCCGATAGCCTGCCAAACGACTGATTAAATAGTACATAAGATGCTATAATCTAGGGATTTAGAGATTAATACAGTATCAATCAAAAACAATTACATCAATTAAATTTACTGCCCTGATTCTTCTTTCTTTATTTTTGTAATATTATGACACTCCCACTCAAGTAACTCACCAGATCTACGATGCTTAACTTGCTCAGAATATCGAGGAATCTTTCAGCCGATAGAGCTTTTGTGAGTATGTCAGCAGTTGGTCTTGCGATCTTACAAACGGGAGACAAACGACAAGTTCTTCGAGCTTTTCCTTTATAAAATGTCGATCCAATTCCACATGTTTTGTTCGGTCATGTTGAACTGGATTTTTCGAAATCTTCATTGCAGCTTTATTGTCGCACATCATTCTCGTCACTGACTTTGCGGGAGGGGGGGTATCCCATCTCTGTCAAACCCTTCCTGAGCCATAATACCTCCGTTAGTCCCCTAGCAATTCTTCGGAATTCAGCCTCCATACTGGATAAAGCGACCACCTTATGCTTCTTACTTTTCCAAGTGACTAAATTCTCCTCGATCAGCGTAAAGTATCCTGAGGTGGACCTCCAATCATTCGGATTACCGGCCCAATCAGCATCTATGTATGCTTGTACTTCGAGACGGCCATACTTTAGAAAGGACAATCCTTTTATGGGAGACCCTTTTAGATATCTCACAACCCTTAGTGCTGCTTCTATATGTTGCTTCTGCGGTTGATTCATGAACTGACTTATTATCCCGCCGGAGTAAGCTATATCTGGTCTCATATGCGACAAGTATATTAACTTTCCTACTAGTTGTTGGTAACGCATCTTATCTGCCGGTTCTGCTCCTCGAACTATTCTAGTCCATGACCACCATTGGTGTTTAAGCTGGCTTACAATCTACTAAACATGTCTCTGCTAGGAGATCGAGACATACTCCCTCTGAGATATAAAACTCCCAGCCTTGGATCGATGGACTTCTATTTCCAAGAAATATTCAGTGTCTCTAAGTCCTTCATCTCAGACTCCTGAAATAACTGCTGTTTTAGGCCTACAATTTCTTCATCATCATTGCTAGTGACAATCATATCATCTACATTATATAACAAGGCAAGTAGCACGTCCTTAATCTTTTTTTAAAAAAAAAAATCAGCATATGATCTGCATTACTTTGATGGTATCCGTATTTTTCATAGCCATAGTAAACCGACCGAATCATGCTCATGGTGATTGTTTCAAGTCATACAGAATTTTCCGCAGTCTACACACTTTTTCGGCTCTAAACTTATCTGTAAAACCCGGTGGAGGCTCCATATATACTTCTTCTTATAGATCTCCATGCAAAAAAGCATTTTTAACGTCCAACAAATACAGCGGCCACTCGAGATTTTCTGCGAGTGAGAATAGCACTCTGATTGTATCTATTTTTGCTACTGGTGGAATGTTTCCGAATAATCAACCCTATAAGTCTGTATGTGTCCATTCGCAACTAGTCTTGCCTTGTATCTCTCCATTGTTCCATTTGTTCGGTGCTTTATTGTGAACACTCAGCGACAACCCATTGGCTTTTTTCCTGAGCTCACTCGGCATTTCTCCCATCCTTTGTTTCGTTCAAAGGCATCCTTCTCAACTCTTATTGCTTCCTGCCATTCTGGGTGTTTCTGAGCCTCCTCCACCGTTCTAGGAATCTGTACTGCATAAAAAGATGTCTGAAATGCTGCAGCGTCTCGGCTAGTCTCCCCCTGTCTGGATGTACAACTGGATATCTAGAGACTCTTGTGTAGGATCTGCAAGGCACCACTAGAAGGGAGGGGGGTTGAATAGTTGGTGCGGAAAATGTGGTTTTTAAAATAATTTTAAACCAAGAACTCAACTTCTGAAAACAGTTTCTGTTTTCAGGAGCAGTTTTAAAACGTTTTGAAAATTCTGAAATTTGGAGAGAACTTAGCCTCAGATGTTATGAGTGTCTCCTAAAAATTTCAGATTTAAATTCAACCTCTAACCCCTTGAAAATTCGTTGGTGGTCAGATTGCGCAAATCTGTCAGAAACGGTAGACTGATTTGAAAAATTAATTTCTATTTGTCCGTAACTCTAAATGCTCTAAAAATTTAAAGACTAACCCCTTACAAGTTGTATTTAAATGGGTTGAAACAGTTTTGAAAAATTCTTTTGGGAAGTTAGTCAAATACGATCAAAGTCTCAACCTTTGCAAGTCTGAAAATCAGACTGCACTAGTCTCAGAACTTTGGATGTTTGAGTGACTTATACTTATCCAAAAGGGTTGAAACTTGCGCCAAAAGAACCTTAAACGTGTGGCTATGTTTCCTGAAAGTTTCGGGATTTTTGAAATTCGTTTACTAATTTTACGAACGTGATCAAAAACAATAAACAGTGCTGAAACTGAAAGTAAGTGCTGAAAGTAAATGACACCAAGAATTTTATACTGGTTCGGTTATAAACAACCTACTTAGGTCTTCGAGGACACCTTTCTCGGTTTACACTAATCACACAACACAAAGAACACCTTACCACAGGGTTGATGGAGTTACACACCAACTCCAACCCTTTACAAACCTTGTATGTGAATACAATGCACACGAACACCACCACCTTGCAAGTCTAAGATTGGTCACACCTTGATCAATCTTTTACAATGATAAAGAATATGTGGTGGACTATATGAAGCCTATTCAAGTATATGAATATAAGTACAATAGGCTTTTAGATAGAAGAAAGAAAGAGAGTGTAGAAAAGAAGGTGCTAAACGTTTTTAATCTTGGAATTTGCAAGACTTGTTCTTGTTTTTGTTTTGCTCTTCTTCCTTCTTTTTTTATCATTATGGCCGCCCCCTTGGATTGCTCTTCCCCTCTTGAAAATTATCTTCTAAGTCATTGGAAGAGTATATGGCATCATTGTGACATGTCTTTGCTTACTTGGCATGTTCTCATTGGATGATCATTAAACTTTTGCTTACTTGGCACTCATTGGTTGGTTGGATGTTGTCATCACTTGATGACTAGAAAAATCTGAGAATAACACTTAAAACATGTGCCAAAATCATCATAAAATGATTACCATAATTCACAAGATTATCACACAAAATTAGTTAGGCAATATTCTCCAAGAAGGAATGAAAATTTCGGCAATTAAGCTCTTGCACATGCTGAAATTTCAGCATGTGTAACATTCACCTTTTATTCAAAATATTGCCAATTTTACATTGATTTAATCCAAGAATTCAATCATCATTTAGTGCAAGACATCTTTATCAATTTTTTGAATAAAAATTAGACACCAATGTGGACTAAATTTCGGCCACTATACATTACACACATGCTGAAATTTTCAGCATGTGTGATATTTGAAAATATCACTTTCTTTATTCCATAAAATATTCAAAACACTTCCATATAATCTCCTAATTAATTCACTTAATTCAAGAAGTAAAATATGCATCATAAATGGATAAAAATCGGCCAGCTCTAATGCACATGCTGAAATTTTCAGCATGTATTACAAATGTGATATAAGTTTGAATTGTTACCTTGTGTAGCTCCTTCCTTTATGTCATCAACATTGTATGCTTCATTCTTGACCAATCAATATGCCAAAAAAGCTCCACAAATGCTTCAACATAGGTAGAATGGGCGTGTGATGAGGATAGGACATGTGCTGAATTTTATTTTTGCAAACTTTATAAAATAGTGCACATTTAATTATATACACATGGTATATTCCAATCAGCCCTTAATTAAATTTCCTAGAACACTTTGAGATGTATGAAATATGTAAAAAGTGTCTAGATACATTTTGTATGATATGCCAAAAACGTTCTATGTGCCGTGTACGTAGAAAACCGAATTTTCGATGTTTATCGATTACCCGATTTTTTTCTAATTAAATTCCAACTTTTTGCACATGTTATATATATTATGTTACACATAATATACATAAATTAAACTTTAATATTCAGCACTTAGGCTGATTAAAGTGGCGCCCAACACATGTGACAAAATTGAAATTGGAATCTCCACAATTTGGCCTTAATGTGGGGTGATTTGTGCGTGCCAACATGGAATGATTTTATGGCTGCATATAGCATGAAACCCACGAAATTTGTGGATATTTGTGAAGTGTAGGGGCTGGCAATCTATTTATGGCAAGTACGTGACACGTTGGCGAAGTTTCGGTATTCGCACGATATGACAATTTTCGGTTTAGAACCTTTTAACGTGTCATATTCAATTTGTCATCACCATGACTTATATCATATGACTTATATCATATGATACTTGGGTGATCTTTGTCGGTCTAGAAAATGGCAAGAATGTAGATGAAGGTGCAATGTAGTAAACATGTGGTGAGTGCACTTTAGGCCTTTGACCAAGAACTCCTTTATACTCATTACATGTAGGACGTTTTTGATATGTCCTTGTGTTTGTGTGCGTAGTGCGTGATCTAGATGAATGAAATGGATGACGTGTATGCATCACTTGTTTCTTCTCATATCTATATGGCACAAAATTGTATTTCACATGATATGAGGAAAAAGTAGGGCGAGAGGAGGGGAGAGGGGGTCTTTGCGTCATCTTAGACACCGTTTTTGGTTTTGGGGTGTCTACCTTCTTAGACACTACAAACTTGGTTGGTTTAATAGATACTTCATTTGTTTCAATGTATCCTAAACTTGTTTTATCACTATCATGCTTTTGTGATAAGATAATACGCTCTAGCATGTTAGATCCCGTATCAAACTGTTTCATCATTTTCTCTAAGTCTGTATTCCTTGATTTCAAACTTGAAATCTCGGATTTCATTTCATTATTTTGCGTGGTCAATGGTGAGATCTCTGTCTTTAATGCAGTAATGATGCATGATGACTCTTCCTTTGAATCGTTTAATTGAGCGACAAGATTCTCGTTAGAAGATTCTAACAGTTTATTGTCTTCAATTAATCGCTTCTTTTCTTTCGCGAGAGTCTTAGTAAATTTATGCAATTCTAAGTATTGACTAAAAAGATCATCATAAGAAGGCTCAGAGTCAGAATCAGAGTCAGATGATACCTCGTTTGATGCTTTGGACACAAAGCATACTTGTGCAGTCTCCTCTTCTGTTTTAGTCTCGAAATCCGATGTATCACTCCAAGTGGAGGCTTTGAGAGCTCGTTTCCTTTGCTTAGGTTCTGAGACGAGTCTATTCTTGTTCCGTTCCTTGTCAGGGTATTTATTTGTTTGCTTGTCCTTATTAGGGCAGTCATATGATAGATGTCCAAGTTTACCGCATTCGTAACATTTAACATCCTTGTCGTTTGTCTTGTTCTTACTTCTTTTAGTCGAAGTGGCCTTAGTTTTATTTCTAAACGACTTTCTCATGAATTTTCTTAAGCCTTTAGCTAATAAGATTAAGTCATCGTTATCCGATTTAGAATCACTATCATCTACGTGCTCGCAAGAAGTAGAGACGTATTCATTTGATTTAAATGCAATAGCTTTACCTTGTTTTGATGATTCCGATTTCCTTATGGTGAGTTTGTTTTCATACACCCTAAGTGATCCAATTAGTTCTTCCATCTTGATTGAATTAGTTTCTTTGTTTTCTTGTATTGCCGTTACTTTAGGGTCCCACTCGGATGGAAGGCTTCGCAAGACCTTTTGTACCTTTTCCTGCATAGTAAAGGCTTTTCCAAGAGACTCAAGGGAATTGTAAATGTTAGTCAAGCGAAGATCCATATCAACGATAGATTCATTAGACAATAATTTAAATGACTCGAGTGTGGACATAAGCATGTTTATCTTGGACTCTTTTACTTGACTAGTGCCTTCGTGTTTCATTTCAAGTATTCTCCACATTTCTTGCGCACTGGAACAATTTGAAACATAACTAGATTCACTTTTACTTAGTCCATTTAAAAGTAATTGCATAGCCCTAGCGTTCATGCTCAGTCTCTTTTTATCCTCATTAGTATACTCTTGTCTAGGCTTAACGACCTCTAGTGTAACTCCATCGACAGTGGACAACTTTGATGGAACAAATGGACCATCTTCTATAATTGACCAAAGATCAATATCAATTTCCATAAGAAAAAGTTACATTTTTAACTTCCATTGAATGAAAGACTCACCGTCAAAGAGAGGAGGCTTTTGAATGGACATGCCTTCTTGTTCGATTTTGAAGTTTGTGGTTGCCATCTCACTTAGATCGTTGGATCCTTTTGATGTGAGTGTTCCTGCGCTCTGATACCACTTGTAGAATCTGCAAGGCACCACTATAAGGAGGATTGAATAGTTCGTGCGGAAAATGTGGTTTTTAAAATAATTTTAAACCAAGGACTCAACTTCTGAAAACAGTTTCTGTTTTCATGAGCAGTTTTAAAACGTTTTGAAAACTAGATTGCAGGTCTTCAAAAATTCTGAAATTTAGAGAGAACTTAGCCTCAGATGTTATGAATGTCTCCTAAAAATTTCAGATTTAAATTCAACCTCTAACCCTTTGAAAATTCATTGGTGGTCAGATTGCGCAAATCTGCCAGAAATGGTAGACTGATTTGAAAAATTAATTCCTATTTGTCCGTAACTCTAAATGCTCTGAAAATTTAAAGACTAACCCCTTAAGAGTTGAATTTAAATGGGTTGAAACGTTTTTCTTCGGGGTTTGGATCCCCTCACCCAAAATCATTTATTTCATTCCCCACCGCACGACACGTGGCAGCATGAAGGATGGTGAAGTTAGATACAGGTGACACTCATCTAGCCTCACCTCTCTCCAACTATCACGTGTCTTCAATTAATCGCTTCTTTTCTTTCGCGAGAGTCTTAGTAAATTTATGCAATTCTAAGTATTGACTAAAAAGATCATCATAAGAAGGCTCAGAGTCAGATGATACCTCGTTTGATACTTTGGACACAAAGCATACTTGTGCAGTCTCCTCTTCTGTTTCAGTCTCGGAATCCGATGTATCACTCCACGTGGAGGCTTTGAGAGCTCATTTTCTTTGCTTAGGTTCTAAGACGAGTCTATTCTTGTTCTGTTCCTTGTCAGGGTATTTATTTTGCTTGTCCTTATTAGGGCAGTCACATGATAGATGTCCAAGTTTACCGCATTCATAACATTTAACATCCTTGTCGTTTGTCTTGTTCTTAATTCTTTTAGTCGAAGTGGCCTTAGTTTTATTCCTAAACGACTTTCTCATGAATTTTCTTAAGTCTTTCTCCAATAAGATTAAGTCATCGTTATCTGATTCAGAATCACTATCATCTACGTGATCGGAAGAAGTAGAGACGTATTCATTTGATTTAAATGCAATAGCTTTACCTTGTTTGATGATTTCGATTTCCTTATGGTGAGTTTGTTTTCATACACCTTAAGTGATCCAATTAGTTCTTCCATCTTGATTGAATTAGTTTCTTTGCTTTCTTCTATTGCCGTTACTTTAGGGTCCCACTTGGATGGAAGGCTTCGCAAGACCTTTTGTACCTTTTCCTGCATAGTAAAGGCTTTGCCAAGAGACTCAAGAGAATTGTAAATGTTAGTCAAGCGAAGATCCATATCAACGATAGATTCATTAGGCAATAATTTAAATGACTCGAGTATGGACATAAGCATGTTTATCTTGGACTCTTTTACTTGACTAGTGCCTTCGTGTTTCATTTCAAGTATTCTCCATATTTCTTGCGCACTGGAACAATTTGAAACATAACTAGATTCACTTTTACTTAGTCCATTTAAAAGTAACTGCATAGCCCTAGTGTTCATGCTCAGTCTCTTTTTATCCTCATTAGTATACTCTTGTCTAGGCTTAATGACCTCTAGTGTAACTCCATCTACAGTGGACAACTTTGATGGAACACATGGACCATCTTCTATAATTGACCAAAGATCAATATCAATTTCCATAAGAAAAAGTTTCATTCTTAACTTCCATTGAATGAAAGACTCACCGTCAAAGAGAGGAGGCCTTTGACTGGACATACCTTCTTGTTCGGTTTTGAAGTTTGTGGTTACCATCTCACTTAGATCGTTGGATCCTTTTGATGTGAGTGTTCATGCGCTCTGATACCACTTGTAGGATCTACAAGGCACCACTAGAATGGGGGTTGAATAGTTGGTGCGGAAAATGTGGTTTTTAAAATAATTTTAAACCAAGAACTCAACTTCTGAAAACAGTTTCTGTTTTCAGGAGCAGTTTTAAAATGTTTTGAACACTAGGTTGCAGGTCTTCAAAAATTCTGAAATTTGGAGAGAATTTATTCTCATATGTTATGAGTGTCTCCTAAAAATTTCAGATTTAAATTCAACCTCTAACCCCTTCAAAATTCGTTGATGGTCAGATTGCGCAAATCTATCAGAAATGGTAAACTGATTTGAAAAATTAATTCCTATTTGTCCGTAACTCTAAATGTTCTGAAAATTTAAAGACTAACCCCTTACAAGTTTTATTTAAATGTGTTGAAACAGTTTTGAAAAATTCTTTTGGGAAGTTAGTCAAATACGATCAAAGTCTCAACCTTTGCAAGTCTGAAAATCAGACTGCACTAGTCTCAGAACTTTGGACGTTTGAGTGACTTATACTTATCCAGAAGGGTTGAAACTTGCGCCAAAAGAACCTTAAGACGTGTGGCTATGTTTTCTGAAAGTTTCGTGATTTTTGAAATTCGTTTACTATTTTTACGAACGTGATCAAAAACAATAAACAGTGCTGAAACTGAATGTAAGTGCTGAAAGTAAATGACACCAAGAATTTTATACTGGTTCGGTTATAAACAACCTACTCCAGTCTTCGCGGACACCTTCCTCGGTTCACACTAATCACACAACACAAAGAACGCCTTACCACAGGGTTGATGGAGTTGATGGAGTTACACACCAACTCCAACCCTTTACAAACCTTGTATGTGAATACAATGCACACGAACACCACCACCTTGCAAGTCTAAGATTGGTCACACCTTGATCAATCTTTTACAATGATAAAGAATATGCGGTGGACTATATGAAGCCTATTCAAGATGTATGAATATGAATACAATAGGCTTTTAGAGAGAAGAAAGAAAGAGAGTGTAGAAAACAAGATTGTACTGCTTGTTCTTGTCTTTGTTTTGCTCTTCTTCCTTCCTTTTTATCATTATGGCCGCCCCTTGGATTGCTCTTCCCCTCTTGAAAATTATCTTCTAAGTCCTTGGAAGAGTATATGGCATCATTGTGACATGTCTTTGCTTACTTGACATGTTCTCATTGGATGATCATTAAGCTCTTGCTTACTTGGCACTCATCGGTTGGTTGGATGTTGTCATCACTTGATGACTAGACAAATCTGAGAATAACACTTAAAATATGTGCAAAAATCATCATAAAATGATTACCATAATTCACAAGATCATCACACAAAATTAGCTAGGCAATTTTTTTACAAGAAGGCATGAAAATTTCGGCCATTAAGCTCTTGCACATGCTGAAATTTCAGTATGTGTAACATTCACCTTTTATTCAAAATATTGCCAATTTTACATTGATTTAATCCAAGAATTCAATCATCATTTACTGCAAGACATCTTTATTAATTTTTGGAATAAAAATTAGACACCAATGTGGACTAAATTTCGGCCACTATACATTACAGACATGCTGAAATTTTCAGCATGTGTGATATTTGAAAATATCACTTTCTTTATTCCATAAAATATTCAAAACACTTCCATATAATCTCTCAATTAATTCACTTAATTCAAGAAGTAAATTATGCCTCATAAATGGATAAAAATCGGCCAGCTCTAATGCACATGCTGAAATTTTCAGCATGTGTTGCAAATGTGACATAAGTTTGAATTGTTACCTTGTGTAGCTCCTTCCTTTATGTCATCAACATTGTATGCTTCATTCTTGACCAATCAATATGCCAACAAAGCTCCACATATGCTCCAACATAGGTAGAATGGGCGTGTGATGAGGATAGGACATGTGCTGAATTTTATTTTTGCAAACTTTGTAAAATAGTGCACATTTAATTATATACACATGGTATATTCCAATCAGCCCTTAATTAAATTTCCTAGAACACTTTGAGATGTATGAAATATGTAAAAAGTGTCTAGATACATGTTATATGATAGGCCAAAAACGTTCCATGTGTCGTGTACGTAGAAAACCGAATTTTCGATGTTTATCGATTACCCGATTTTTCTCTAATTAAATTCCAAATTTTTGCACATGTTATATATATTATGTTACACACAATATACATAAATTAAACTTTAATATTCAGCACTTAGCTGATTAAAGTGGCGCCCAACACATGTGACAAAATTGAAATTGGAATCTCCACAATTTGGCCTTAATGTGGGGTGATTTGTGTGTGCCAACATGGAATGATTTTATGGCTGCATATAGCATGAAACCCACGAAATTTATGGATATTTTTGAAGTGTAGGGGCTGGCCATCTATTTATGGCTAGTACGTGACACGTTGGCAAAGTTTCGGTATTCGCACGATACGACAATTTTCGGTTTAAAACATTTTAACGTGTCGTATTCAATTTGTCATCACCATGACTTATATCATATGATACAAGACCTGAATATACTCATAAATATGAGTTAAGTATGGTGGTGTGACGTTAACGTATGTACATAAAATATATAACGTGTCGGTAGTACGTTGTAATAAATGTGTATGTGCCTTTTTCAAAAAATCTGAATTTATATATATATATATATATATATATATATATATATATATATGACTTGAAAAATGGAAAGATTTATACAAGTTATACCTTTCGTCACCACTTTGTGGAAAATCATATATATATATATATATATATATATATATATATATATATATGGAAATGGCGTGTGATATATGTGTGGAGAGGAGAGTGGAAGACTTTCCTTTCTTCACCTTGTTGCCTTTGTGCCTTTTCCAAATATTGCTTCCTTTAATGAACTACTTAGTTTAATTAACTAAGTACTTCACTTAATGAACTAGTTTAGTTCATTAATGGCGGCACCTGAAAATAGTTCAAACACAACAAATGTTTGCCATTTGATGTAAGCTTTAAAGCTTCATGGCTCGTTAGTACGGCAACATTATATATGAACTATATAAGGCAAGTTATATGCAATATGTCATGTATTGCTTTGTAACACGTTTAAATCATGTATTTTGAAATAAGGTAAGTGTAAGATGAAGAGGAACAGAGTGAAACATGGCTAGGGATGCCAGAGGGGTTTTGATTATTAAGTATTTTTGTAGGTAACCTGTCCACCAGGTAGTTGGCAGTAGAAAGGGCCTCGGGCCAATACTGGGCAGGAGCATTAGATTAAGCAAAAGGGACCAAGTGATCTCAAAGAAAATACGGTTCTTGCGTTCGGCTACTCCATTCTGTTGGGGAGTATTCAAGCAGGTGGTTTGGTGTACGAGACCATATTTTTTTTTTGAAGAATTCCTATACCTGGTGGTTTACATATTCGTACGCTATTATTTTTTCATTAATAGTAGATAATGTTATTAAGCCCCAAAATATAAAGATGGAAATGGATAAGAAAGAGGAATGGTGTGCTACAACTAAAATCCACTAAGTTTTTCCTGTTCAAAAGTTTAAACATGGCATTGACCATTCCAAATCTTGGAGATGGCAACGTTATTTTGAACTTGCCCATGTGCAGGATCAAACTACATATCTTCCGTTCACAAGAAATGACGATCTACCACTGAACTATAGGAGCCGTACGCCATTCTGACTTAAGAACACTATTACTTTGTCGCCAAAAAAAAAAACTATTAATTTCTTTTAAACTAATTTGATTTTACATGGTGTATCGATTTTTTACACATTTGATGTGGTTAGCAAAGTGTTGCAAGACTATAGTTGCTGTGATAAACATGATTTATACTTCTCTATTCAAAAAATATTGTCATATTTTACTTTTCAACATATCATAATACACATGATGTTGAATCAACGGTAAAAAAAAAAACTATATTCATGTTGAGCAACACATTGAAAACATGTCTGCAGAAAACCTAGATTTGCTGGTTTTTAAGTTACAATGATTCCATCACGGATTCGAGCCGCGAAAACAGCCTCTTACACAAAGTGTAGGGTAAAGCTGCGTACAGCAGATCGCGAAGCGATTCTGTCCCTCCCTGAATCATGTACAAACGCGGAAACCTAATACACTGGGAACGTCCTTATCAATTCATCATACATAACGTATAGACTTGACAATATACATACTTCTCTCTCTTTTCTCCTGTTCCAACTATATGGTACAATTGTTTGCTCTTTAATCTATCATTACAAAAACATAATCATTTTCAGGGAAGCGTGTGAAGAGTATGCAAAGAAAACTGAAGAACTAAGTTTCAAGCTACTAGAACTCATATCCCTGAGCTTAGGGCTGCCCGGAAATCGAATGCAGGGATTCTTTGCGGATCAAACTAGCTTTATCCGGCTCAATTACTATCCTCCTTGTCCTGCTCCTGATCTTGCGCTCGGCGTCGGGAGACACAAGGATGCCGGTGCCCTAACTGTTCTTGCTCAAGATGATGTTGGAGGACTTGAAGTGAAAAGAAAAACAGATGGAGAATGGATTCTTGTCAAACCTACTCCTGATGCTTATATCATCAACGTTGGTGACATTATTCAGGTATTTTACTATGTGTATACTCTTATATACACCATTATCAAGCCACGCATTAACAATTTTTAGCCCAAAACTGGATTCTTTTCAAATTTTTTTTTCAAGGGTGAAGATTTAACCATCATTCTGTCATGCATGATCTTACATGACTTACCGTAAATACTATTGTATTCACGGTATGACAACTTCTTGAATTAGAATAAACCTTTTTTAAAAAAACATACTCTTACCATTCTAAAAATATTGTCACAGTTGGTCAATAGAGATAGTTATTCAAACATCAATTAGAATCCGATCTTGAAAATATTCGATACATTAGTTTTTCAAAATAGTCTTCCCAACATTTAGGACCAAATTCTATTAGATGATGTGTAAAATATCTTGTCGGTTTGATTTTAAATAGTATTTAATACGTGTTTAATTAGTTGTGACAATATTTTTAGGATAAAAAGAGTATACTATTTGTGCTTAAAGAAAACGCAACCTTGCGTTGAGTTTTTTGCAGGTATGGAGCAATGACAAGTATGAGAGTGTAGAACACAGGGTGATGGTGAATCCCAAAAGGGAAAGATTTTCAATACCATTCTTCTTTAACCCTGCTCACTACACCTTGGTGGAGCCTCTTGAGGAGTTGATCAACGATCAAAATCCTGCAAAGTACAGGGCCTACAATTGGGGGAAGTTCTTCGCC
The DNA here is from genome assembly GCA_036186865.1 of Eustoma russellianum. NCBI lineage: Eukaryota > Viridiplantae > Streptophyta > Magnoliopsida > Gentianales > Gentianaceae > Eustoma > Eustoma russellianum. Next base: position 6,768,109 of record AP025072.1, on the reverse strand, counting down.
ACCCGCAAGCTCAGTAATTTCAAGAAACTTGACGTTGAAAATATTCAGATCTATCATTTCAGGACTTAAATGATGAAAATAAGTTCAGGTGATCGATTTAAGCAGGATTTGGCCTTCTATCACTTAACCAACTTTTCATTCGCTCTGTGTTTACTCTATATAAATAAAACAAGAAGGATTTGGTGGTTCTTTATCACTTACCCCAACTTTTTATTGGCTCCCTGTTTATTTCTATATAAATAAAACAAGCAGGATTTGGTTCTCTATCACTTTCCCAACTTTTTATTGGCTTCGTGTTTACACGATATAAATAAAGCAAACAACAATTATTTTTTTTTTATGCATGGGTTCAGCCAGGAGTAACTGAGTATTAGGGATGTTTTTTTTTGGAGCGAACCAAAAAGTGTGCAAACTGTTCGAGTTCGATTCGTATTTAATTCGAGTTACCACAACAAACCGAACTGTTCGCAAACTATTCGGTTCGTTGAAACAATTATATTGTTATCGAGCCACACTCGAACAAAATTTGAATTTCGTTACAGTAAACGAATCTAGCCAAATAGTTCGTTTAACTAAATGAATCTATATTCAAAATCATGATATTCGGTTTGGCTTGGTTCGTTAACCCCCTAGTTAACTGACAATAAGAAGGGAGAGATTATGTTTCTCTCTCCACTCCGTCAAAGGGTAGATATGATAAAAACAGAAGAGATGCTATGGCTTTTTTTTTTCCTCCGCTCCTATTGCCTCCGTCCAGCCCTGCCAAACTGCCTCTGCAGAAGGAAGAAATGTTGGATTTAATTTAATAAACCCGTGAATAGGACCGTTTAATCGAATCAATGGACAAAGTAACAAAATGCGGAAAATATACCTTGCTCCATTGCTGTTGTCAATCTGAACACGTACACTGCAACTGCTCCGGCTGATGAAGAATCTGACGTGATCCAAGGATTCATGACCTCCCACCAATTGCTGATACACCCCTTGACTGGTTTCAACAATTCACTGCTTTACCCGATGGAGAGGCTAGGCAGTGTGGGCTTTATAGAAAATTTGGCACACCTTCCCTCTAATATACTGTAATGGTGCTATACTATATGCGTCTGTTTTGATTTGATGATCTGAGGAGGTGAAGCCTCCTCCTTTATATAGAGGGGATGGAAGGATCTGATAGGTTATGATTTAAATTTAAACTTAAATTCAAATTTAAATCTGAATTCAAATTTAAATCTGAATTTAAAACTCAACCTTGTCTTCCTTAATATTTAATTATTGTACCAATAATTATCTACTAGCCACACGTGGGTTGTCGCCCCTTGGGGACCAGATGTCATAACTTTATGGTCGTTGCACTTTGAGTCCATCCATCGCGGTCTCTGACCATATCACTGTCTACATATTCGGGGTTTCCATTTAGACCACACTATACATCCGCGAGTATACCCGATGATCACTTAACATGTGGATGTTTTACGTAACAATTAATATTATTACGTGACATATGTGACATATAATATTATCATACATAACGTCCACCTTATGATTAATTCGTACAAACTTTATCAACGTGCTGCGCATCATACATATCTCGAATTAATCCCAACAATCTCCCACTTGGACTATGTATGTATCTTAAAGATTATATGTCACTCCTTTTGAGCTCATATACCGTATGTCATTTAGTGTGTCATTCTTTATCCGGTCCATCAGCAAATGTTAGCTAAAGACTTACGCCGCACGCTGCCACATTGAATTAGTGACTTGTCCCTCTTAAATCATGATACCAACATTCCACTGAATGACATGGATAGTGAAATGGATATGTAGTGTGGAATTAATATGCTAGGTGATAGTACATATTAATTCCAACTTGGCCCTACTTTAGCGAGATCAATAGAATTTAGAATGTATGCCGTAACTGCTTAATGTACATTACTTCTACAAAAAAAAAACTTTAATATAACTGGAATGTACATTATACTGTATGTCTGAAATAAACAACTTTATTGAACACAAGAAAAACCTCACAGACTCCCACTAGGATAAAACATCCTCAACTGGACTAAGACCCATACGGCTAACATGCTTGTGAAACACACCCGGTTCCACGGCCTTAGTCAAAGGGTCGGCCACCATAGAGTCTGTACTGATATGCTCAATACTGATCAGACCACTCTGAATTCTTTCTTTAACAGCCAGATACTTCATCTATATGTATTTCGCTTTAGATGAACTCCAGTTGTTATTTGAATATAGCACCGCAGCTTTACTGTCAGAGTAAATCCTCATTGGAGACGAGATAGTCTCAAATACCCGCAGCTCTGTGACAAAATTTCGAAGCCATATCGCCTGATTGGATGCGTGGAATGATGCAACGAATTCCGCCTCCATAGTGGAAGACGTCAATAAGGTTTGTTTCGTGCTTTTCCACGAGATCGCACCTCCGGCTAAAGTAAACACATAGCCCGAGGTCGATTTCATGCTATCCTGATATCCAGCAAAACCGGAATATGTATATCCAGTGATCTCTAACTCATCAGATCTCCGATACGTCAGTACGTATTGCTTCTTTCCTTGTAAGTATCTCAGCACCCTCTTTGCTGCGGTCCAGTGATCCTTGCCCGGATCAGAGAGGTATTTGCCTAACATTCCCGTAATGAATGCCAAGTCTGGTCGTGTACATACTTGGGCATACATTATACTCCCTACTACCGAAGTATATGGAGTATTCCTCATCTCTGAACGTTCAACTCTGTTTGGGAATATTGTTTTAGACTGAATTTATCTCCTCTTGCCACAGGGATATTAAGTGGTTTACACTTATCCATGCTATACCGCTTCAACACCTTTTCGATGTATGCCTGTTGTGAGAGAGCTAAGATACCTTGGGTACGATTCCTCCGTATATCAAGTCCCAACACATATGAGGCTTCACCAAGGTCTTTCATCTCGAAATGTTTTCTCAGAAAGGCTTTGGTGTCGCTCAACATGTTTACATCGTTTGTTGCAAGCAGTATGTCATCTACGTACAAGATCATGAATATGAACTTTCTCCCACTGAACTTGTGATACACGCATTCGTCAATTTGGTTTGCCTCAAAACCGAAGGAGACAACCACTTTGGCGAATTTGAAGTACCACTGTCGAGACGCTTGCTTGAGCCCATAGATGGATTTCTTTAGTCGACAAACCATGCCTTTTGGATCTCCCACCTCGAATTGAGGCAGTTGAACCATGTAAATGGTTCTGTCAAGTTCTCCGTTTAGAAACTTAGTCTTAACATCCATCTGATGTAGCTCAAGATCTAAGTGTGCCACTAAAGCTATGATTATCCGGAAGGAATCCTTCGTGGATACTGGAGAGAAGGTTTCCGTATAGCCTATGCCCTCCTTTTGGGTAAACCCTTTAGCAACAAGTCGAGCCTTATATTGTTCTACGTTGCCTTTTGAATCGCGTTTGGTTTTAAATATCCATTTGCAACCAACGGATTTCGAACCTTTAGGCAACGAGACGACATCCCAAACCTTGTTGTCGTGCATAGACTTTATTTCTTCTTCCATGGCTTTTATCCACTTTTCTGAATTTCGACATTGCAATGCTTGTTGGACGTTTTCGGGGTCATCGTCCAACATACCAATATCGAATTCGTGTTCTTGGAGATATACCACATACTCGCTAGGTATGGGGTTTCTCCGTCCACGAGTGGATCTCTTTAGGAGCACTTGTTCTTGGGATACTGTATGTTCCTGAACTGCATCAGCTGGCAATTCATCGGGTTCTTCAGTAACTTCTTCAGGAACATGAACTTGTTTCTGTGGAGCGTCACTACTAGGATGAGGTACCTCATATGCGGGTATCGCTGATGATATCTTCCCAAAAGATGGTTCGATTTGCATTTCTGTCGTATCTGAGTGTGCCTCATCTAACTCGATGATCTGCTGATGTAAATCATTCCCCCTCGGAACCAAAGTATCCTCAAAGAACTTTACAGAATTTGTCTCGAAAAACACTTTACTTGTGGGATCATAGAATTTATACCCTCGTGACCTTTCCATGTAACCAACGAAATAGCAACTAACTGTTTTGGTGTCCATCTTTCTTTCATTTGGTCTGTAAGGCTTTGCCTCTGCTGGACAGCCCAAACCCTTATGTGGTTAAGGCTAGGCTTACGCTTAGTCCATAACTCATAAGGGGTCCTTATCGTTGCTTTAGTTGGTACTCGGTTGAGGATGTAAGCTGTGGTTTTAAGCGCTTCTCCCCAGAGGAATAATGGTTGTGTAGTTTGACTCATCATACTACGCACCATATCCATAAGTGTACGGTTTCGTCTTTCAGCTACACCATTCATGCTTAGTGACCCAGTCCTGGTGTACTGAGGGACGGTTATGTTTTTCTCTAGGTATTTAGCAAATGGTCCTGGACACTGTTCTCCTGATCCGTCATATCGATCGTAGTATTCACCCCCACGGTCCGATCTGACGGCTTTAGTCCTTTTGTTGAGTTGTAACTCAACTTCATCTTTAAAGGATTTGAGCATGTCTATTGCTTGCGCTTTTTCTTTAATCAAGAATATGTAGTCATAGCGCGAATAGTCGTCAATAAAGGTGATAAAATAAGAGTGGCCATTTCGACTAACCGGATGAAATGGGCCACTAATATCGGTATGAATCAACTCTAATGGACTATTTGCACGATTTGCTTCATGTCTTCGGACTTTAGTTTGTTTTCCTTTAGCACAAAATACACACGACTCTAAGTCGGTTAAGTCTAAAGGATTGAGAATTTCTGTTTTGACAAGACGTTCTATTCTGTTTTTGGACACGTGTCCTAAACGTCGATTCCAAAGTGATCCTAAATTCTCATGAGTTAATTTTGCTTTAACATTTCGCGTTACAACATGCAAGGTTTTCTGATTTGAAGAAACATTTATTGAATAAAGTTTATCAATTTCGGACATTATACCGTGACCAATCAATCTAGAAGCATGATAAAGTTGGAAATTTCCATTTCCAAAATAATCGTAATATCCACTTTTATCCAATCGATAAAAAGAAATAAGATTTCATTTAAACGATGGTACTACAAAAGTGTCATGCAAATCTATATAGAAACCGGATGTCAACAGCAATCTGAAATGCTCGATGACTTCAACCTTTATGCCGTTGCCATTTCCCCAATAGACGTATCTTTCATCGTCTCTTGGTTTTCTATGGCTTAGGCAACCTTGCATAGTCACATATAGGTGAGTCGTGGCTTCCGTATCGACCCACCAAGTGGCTATATCCGAAACAAAATTAACTTCAGAAGAAACTAAGAATGTACCCTTTTTCTTGAGACAAGATATATAACCGGTACAATTCTTCCTTAAATGTCCTTCCTTATTGCAAAAGAAACAAGTCCTGCTTCTGAGTGTGTCAGTAGTAGGCACCCCTTTTTCCTTTTGACTTGCCTTTTGCACAGTAACCATTTCCGCAGCTTTGCGTTTCTTACCACCGAACTTGGTGGCGACAACATTCATAACTTTATGCACCCTTATGCTGTCGATTCCACGGTACTGTTTCGAGCAAAGTTTCTTTAAGAGATTGCCTGCCTCAGCCTTCTCATTCTTTACATATCTTTGCTCGAGATCAGCTAAAAATTCTTTAGCCGTCGTGGACTCAGAAACGTGTCCCCTGAAGCATTTGGGGATAGTCTTTTGCATGATCATAAGACACATGCGATTTGATCGTAGCCAGCATGCCATGTGAGATTTTTCGTCACTGGTACATTCGTCTGTTAGCACAGCTGGACGATCTATCTATAACGCATTGTCTAGATCAGCAATCCCCAGAAAGATCTCAAATTGACCTTTCCATTGCTTATAGTTTGAACCGTTCATTGTAGGAATATCCTTATTGTTAGACATTATTGCTGAAAAGCAAACAAGAAACAGACTTAAATACACAACACGTGTAATCTTTAAACTGCATAAAAACAAATATCAAAATAGAACCCCGATTCCATCTACCAATTGTCTTTCAATATTAGGGCTCTTTGGAGTCATCCCAATACCTTCCAACAATTGGTTGTAATGATCAATATGACGGCTCTCCATGCACGGGTTAACCACCTTCCTTTGGGCCGATGAGTTAACCTATGCATTTAAAGCTTTGCCGCCGGCCCTATTTGGGTCCACTACCATGCTTATATGTGTTTTCGACAATCACACCTTCCTTTGGGCCGGTCAATGATTACCTCCAACACATACATGCCCTTCACGATCATAACAAATATAGTGGCGATGATATGATTGTCACACTTTAAGGGGATCATATTAAAGTCATACATTTGCTAAGTTGCGTAACTTTATGGTTCTAAATGATCCGCAGTTTCCTGACTGACCCTTTTGCACGACCGTGCATACTTAACACCAACATCCGTTTTGTTTTACTTAAACCAATTCGAACCAGCTTGATTCCCTTTACGGCTCAAATAAGAACCACCTTGAACCAAGCTCGGTTATCCTTACGGTTTAAGAAATAATATCTTTATCAATCAATATAACAAGTGATATAACCATATGATGGGTCACATTGAGTGTGAAGTGAACCGATTCAGCAATAACCACTTGCCATAAGGGTGTATTACCATTCCACATAATTTCCAGGCCACCGGTGGAGTCACAATGGTCTCGCTTAAGTACCGGCTTTCTTAGACAAAACTATGTGTACGGTGTTTTTATCACAACTTAATGAGTCATCTATCACGAGTATAAACCGCATTAATTGATAAGTGTTGGTTAATTCAGTCAACTTAGCCCATCGAATTAACTTGGTTGAACTCGGTCAAACTGGGTCAAGCAAGATTCGGATCCTTATTGGGTTAAGTTCCTTAGCTTTATTTTATTTATTTATTAACATGCATAAACATAAGGCATAAATAAATAAATAAACAAATACTGCATGCATATAAATATAATAATGCAATAATAACCGGAAATTGAACTTAACACTTGATTATTATTATTATTTTGGATTTCTTTAAAATAATAATAATAATAACAAGAATTTATTATTATTATTATTACTATTTTTCTTAATAAACTTTAAATAATAACAATAATAATCAAATCATTATCATTATTATTTACTTCCTTTAAAAGAAACTTTAAAATAATAATAATAATTACTTATTATTATTACTATTTTCCTTTAATAACAAAAACGATAATAATTAAATTATCATCATCATTATTATTATTTTCTTTAAAAAGAGACTTTAAAATAATAATAATAAAAATTTGTTATTATTACTGTTTTCCTTAAAATGAACTTTAAATAATAATAATAAAAATTATTATTATTTACTTTATCCAAAACAAAAACAATATACATGTAAATAACAAAAAAACTGAAATTAAAAGAAAAAGGAAAGGAGCCGCGGGTTGGGTCGGGTTGGAACCCGCCCGGTCCATTCTGATTTTCCAGATTTTCCTTTTCCCTTTTTTTCCTTTTTTTTAAATAGCTGTTTGGGATGAAACCCTGATCCTGGTCTGAAATCTGAATTGGCCCTTTTTTTAATTGAAACTGAAATTAGGCCGAAGCCCTTTTACTGAACCGAATAGGGCCGGATCGGACCAGACAGTCCAGCCCACCTGAAATCCTTTTGTTTTTAATTTATTCTGTGTGATTTGGGCCGAAGCCCAAATCGCCAGCCTGAACCGCCTGGAGCCAAAAAACCTCCAGAATGTCTCCAGCAGGTCTCAAACCAGGGACCTTCGGATTGTAAACTGGCGCTGCTGCCACTGGAGCAGCAGGCCTTTTGTGCATTGAAGGAGGCTGCTTTATATCTATATTAAAAAAACCAGGATTTTTCACAAAAACGAAAAACAGCGAAATTTTCGCAAGAAGGTTTTGAACTGCTAACCTTCCATTACCTAAAGGCAGCTGCTACCACTGAAGTGGCGAATCTTTTGAGATCGAAGAAGGAACAGTCTGTATTTACATAATCCAAACCGAAATTCCAGAAAAATCAAAAAGACCCGAAATTTCGCAAGAAAGAATTGAACCTGAGACCTTTCGCACAAAGGCAGAGGCGCCGGCCACTAAGCCATCGCCGGTTTTGATTTAAATTGGAGAGAGGTTTTTATTTAAACCAAAAATAACAGAAACATTTCAACCAAAAATTGTTTCGGAAAAACGTTTTTGACCCAGAAAAATTTCGTTTTTCCGAACATGAACATATTAACAGAATAAATAATTGATTCGATTAGGCCTGCTCTGATATCACTTGTTGGATTTAATTTAATTTAATTTAATTTAACAAAATACGAAAAACATACCTTGCTCCATTGGTGTTGTTAATCTGAAACACGTACACTGCAACTGCTCTGGCTGATGAAGAATCTGGCGTGATCCAAGGATTCACGACCTCCCACCAATTGCTGATACACCCCTTGACTGGTATCAACAATTCACTGCTTTACCTGATGGAGAGGCTAGGCAGTGTGGGCTTTATAGAAAACTTGGCACACCTTCCTTCTAATATACTGTAATAAAGCTATACTGTATGCGTCTGTTTTGATTTGATGATCTGAGAAGGTGAAGCATCCTCCTTTATATATAGGGGATGGAAGGATCTGATAGGTTAGGATTTAAATTTAAACTTAAATTTAAACTTAAATTCAAAATCTGAATTTAAAACCCAACCTTATCTTCCTTATTATTTAATTATTGTGCCAATAATTATCTACTAGCCACACGTGGGTTGTCGCCCCTCGGGGACCAGATATCGTAACTTTATGGTCATTGCACTTTGAGCCCATCCATCGCGGTCTCTGGCCATATGACTGTCTATACATTCGGGGTTTCCATTTAGGCCACATACATCCACGAGTATACCCGATGATCACTTAACATATGGATGTTTTACGTAATAATTAATATTATTACGTGACATATGTGACATATAATATTATCATATATAACATCCACTTTATGATTAATTCGTATAAACTTTATCAACGTGCTGCGCATCACATGTATCTCGAATTAATCCCAACAATCTCCCACTTGGACTATGTATGTATCTTAAAGATTATATGTCACTCCTTTTGAGCTCATATACCGTATGTCCTGTAGTGTGTCTTTCTTTATTCGGTCCTTCAGCAAATGTTAGCAAAAGACTTAAGCAGCACGCTGCCACATTGAATTAGTGACTTGTCCCTCTTAAATCATGATACCAACAAGAAATTCCCACATAAAACTAGTATTTTGTCTAAATTAAATCGTTTTTATAGAAATATATCATTCTCGATACCTTGTTTAATTTTAAATTCAACCTTTAGAAAGTTCTTTTTTTATTTATCTTTTAAGTTTTGGATCACGAAAAAAGTCTATAATCCGCCAAAACATTGTATATTTCTTTAATTTCCACATACATCTGCTTCTTTATTTGAGTATGAAACCACAAGGATGAAAATGTTGAGTCTGAAACTACAAAGGGTGTTATTGTTGGACCGTGCACCTGCAATAAACACCACTAGAGGGGGGTGAATAGTGGTTAGCGGAAATTACACTACAACCCTTTGTTAAAATCCCCTTTGAAAACAGAATCTGAGACCACCTCAGATTCAGAACCCTTTTTGAAAAATTCACAAATAAATGTACACAACTCCAAAAATCGTGAAACTTTCCAGAATTGAACTTCAATGTGTTAGCAAGACTCTGTCCAAAAATAAGATACAAATAAGATTGTTTGACCCTTCAAACAAATAAAAAGATTCAGATGGTTAAACAGGACAGAATTGGACAGAATGTTGCTGATTTTGCAAACTGTATTTCTCTTTGAATACTTGACCAAAAAGATTAATCTTTATATCAAAACACTCCTTAGAATGTGTAGATGAAGTTTCCAAAAGGCTCTGACCTTAAACAATTCTTGAAAAATACAGAATTTAAGTTTTCTCAAAACTGGTCAGATTACAGCCAGATTGGAGCAGTTATCTTGCAAAGACTGAAAGACTAACTTTCCCTTGCTCAAATCAAGTGATTCTTGTTGCAAATGAAAGCTAACAGTCTGAAGTATAACTCCACCAGAAATCACAAATTTTGAAAATGTTTAGCTATTTTTCAAATTGTGAGAAATTGTGTGAAAACTGCAGTTAAAAACGGGCAGAAAACAGAAATAAAGAAACAAGAGAAGAACACCGAGAATTTATCTTGGTTCGGTCAATGTGACCTACTCCAGTCCCAAGGAACACCTTTCCTTGGATTTCAGTATCAAATGAACACCTTACAACAAGTTCCAAGCTTGATCCTTGGGTTATACACCAACCCTATTCAAGACTTGGATAATCACCTCTATGCAACTCTTGGTTACAACACCTCTACCACCTATTGATGTAGCCTTATAAATTTGGCTAATCAATCATACAAATCCAATCCAAGGAGGTGTGTATAGTGTAGCTGGACAACAGAAAAATTGGAACACCTTAGCTACACAAAGTATGAACAAAAATATGAGAAGAGAATAGCAAGACAACAATCTTCAATTTTTTGCTTTCAAGTGTGTGTCTTCTCTTCTTCACCTTGTCTCCTATTTATAGTGTAAATAGATGGCATATTCTCTCCAACTTTTAGACCATGTGATGGCTGAGAATTTTGAATTAAAGCACCTCCATAATCATCTCCAACAATCTTGTCTCCATTACATTCAAATTTGAAATTTCAAGTTGGCAACTTTTGCCAACTAGCTTGCTTTTGGTTTGTCTTCTTGTCTCCAACTCATAAAATGAGAAAAACATCATCTCCACCTGTATAATCACGTTTTGGAGGCTGTGTATATATATACTAACTCAGATTTTTGAGGAGAAATCAACAAATAATAGTTGACAAGGTTATGTCAACATATAATATCAAAATTCCCATTTCTCCTTGACATATTATGATGAATCTTGCACCAAGGACACCTTGTAATCTCTGAAAGATGATGATTAAGAACCTCCAATAACATATATATAAGAGTCTTCAAGAGAAAATAGAACGTGACATCGAATACTGTCACATATCTCGCTACCGTCGATGAAATCATCAAATGAGAGAATAAGATATAAGATCACCATATAATCTTCAAAATAATAATAACACAGCTCCAGAATGAAGATAATAATATGCTCAAGAGATTCCTTGAGTGAAAATACCAAAAATACCCTTGGGGTAAAATGACCAAAATACCCCTGGTGTGAGAAAACTCCAGAAATGCCCCCGATGATCCGAAATAATCACAATACCACCTTTGTCATGATAACCAAGATAATAATATGCACTTGAAATATTTTTCACCATATGATGTTCCTACAAAACTTAAAATACCAATTTTGCCCTTTTGGTAAGTTGTAGAAACTTCCAAGGCACGTCAGTCACAAGATATTATCATCATAAAAATCACATAATCACAACATGATAAACATATATAAATCATGTAAAAATAAAAACAACTATTTTATCACATTTTAGAAAAATATTTCTAACAACCCTAGTCATCGTGTCATTTTTCTTCACTTATTCAACTCTTTCATTTATAACACCATATGTGACATTTTTAAGTATTCATCACTTAAAATCATGACTTTGAAAATTATCCAAACATATTTCTCAACAGTTATAACATCTACTTTATATGTATAAAAAAAAGAAAAGAGTTTTAAAAAAGTTTAAATGCAAAAAAAATAAAAATTTAAAAAATAATGAAAGAAAAAATAAAAATCCAAAGCACTCCACCCGTGTAGAAAATAATAAAGAGGTAAAAACACAAAAAGAAAGACAGAAAACTGAAAGGAGAGAAAGAAAGTGAGGGAGACAAAAGAAAGAAGGAGAAAAGAGGCACTTTTATCGACCAAAAAACAGAGTGTTGAAAAATAGAACGTCAAAAACTAAAAAGACTAACAATATAAACTAAAGGACATCTTTTACTATTAAGAGTCTTAAACTTACTTGAACTCTAGAGAAGAAGTGGGGGATAAGTGTCAAGAATCCCGTGATTGATGCATACTTAAGCAATCCCGTAAATTAAGGAGCAAGAAATCAGGATGAGATAGGATAGAAATCATAGGCATTAATTGTAAATTGATCTTGTTTAATTTTATTCCTTGTTTAGAAAAGTTGTAGGCCTATAAATTGTACTATACGATATGTGTAAAACAACAAGAGAAATATACAATTCTTCATACTCAAATTGTCTACATACTCGAAATTTGTCATGGTATCAGAGCGGTTATGATCAAACCTGTGTTTTTTTGATTCATAACTGGCTCAGAAATAATTTCATCCTTGCCAAAGCTCTACCAATTGATCAAGTATCGAATTTGTCCTACTTGAAGAAGGCTCAGAGTCTGAAATTCTTCACTGCCTTCATATCTTACCTTTACCTTGCCCAGGATCAAGAACAGTATCTCTGCTTTAATCTGAGTATACGTTTCAGGCTCAGATCTTGTTAAATTCATCATCGCCTTCAAATTAAACCCGTATCTGCCCAAGTTTTTTCCCTGTTCAAAGGCTCAGACCACTAGTCCTCATTGCCCCAGCAACCAATCCCGGCCCATTGAACCAAGATAGCTACCGTGCCCTCCTGAAAAAATAAACACCATGTCAGAAATCCCACAAAGTCCTGAAGAGAATTCTAGCACATCAGAAAACAAAACCAATTTCCCTTCCACTGTCGATTTTTCTGAGCAGTTCGCTCGTTTGTTTACAGCAAAGCATGAACATCACATCCTCACCACCTGTGTCATCAAATCTTGTGCTAAAAGTGAAGTTGAACAGCACCAACTATACGTTGTGGTGCAGATTAATGAAGATGGCCCTAGGGGAAGGGGCAAAAGTTCACATATTACTGGAGTTCCCCCTCCACCATCTCCTTCAGATGCAAATTATTCAGTCTGGGAACAGCAGGATCAATTAGTATGCACTTGGCTAATTGATAACATCGATGATAGCCTGGTTAATAATGTATCTCAATATACCACCGCAAAAGCCCTATGTGATGGACTTGTAGTAACCTACGGGTCAGGGGGTGACCCGCTTCAGATTTTCGATCTTCACAAAAAATGTTACACAATCAAACAGGAAAATAGACCCCTTGAGGTTCTTTGGGATCAGTTTCAAGGAATCTGGCTTACAATTGATTCCATGGACCATAATCCAATGGAATCACCACAGGATATTGCAACATACGCTCAAAAGATTCAGGAACAAAGGCTGTATCAACTGCTTCTAGCAGTTGATGACAGATTTGCAGACACCAAGCGAGAACTCCTTAAAAGAGAACCCATACCCACAGTGGAAACCGCATACAACGAACTCCGGAGGGCTGATGTTCAGCGTGGAGTTCTTACCAACAGTCCATCAGACACAAGGTCATCATCTGGACTGGGACACGGTTTGGCAGTAAAACAGAGCACAGAGACCAACAAACAACGAGGGACAGCAGGATACTCTTCTCCACGCTCAGGACCACCATCACGGTGTGGAGGAGATGACAAAACCATGGAATGCACTCACTGCAAGAGAAAGGGACATAGCAAAGAAAAATGCTTTAAATTACATGGATATCCCGATTGGTGGGATGAATACAAGAAGAAAGACCAAGCTTCTGTCGCACAGAGCATTGGAAATAACCAATCTGGCAACATGCAAGGTTCAGAGGGACAGCAGCATAGAGAAACTGCAGAAATGGAAGGAGCTGCCATGGCCGCCAGAGGAGGAGACCACGATGAAAGCAGCGAAGGAGGCGGCGAAATAAATAAAAGGGCTAGGGTTGAAAACCCTAGCCCTTCAACATCTTTATATACCCATAAATTACATATTTCATCCCCGGATTTATCCCTCTGTTGCGATACAGCCCCCCAAGTCATTAAAAATTCCAGCGCAATCCCCCATTTCTCTGCATGTTATAATTTTGATCCGCAGGTTTTAAAAAGGAACAGTGAGGCCCCTGCACTTCCTGCTTTGACACCTGAACCCTCAGATTTATCGTTTTTTTTACCAAATTGAGCCTGCCCTCTCCAACAATAACCAATTCAGTCCCTCAAAATAATGTTTTTTCCAAACAAATCCTTACCTCCCAATGCCATACAACCAAAGCCACCTCACAATGGATATTTGATTGCGGAGCCACTGACACTATGACATATGACCCTTGTGACCTTCTTACCCAAACGTCGCCTACTAAACATGCTGTTGCAACTGCAAATGGGGCCTCTCTTCCAGTCCAATCTGGAGGCACTATCTCTATCACTCCTGACCTTACCCTCAAAAATTGTCTTTATGTTCCCTCACTTTCCACAAAGTTGTTGTCTATTAGTCAGCTTACCAAGACTCTTGATTGTATAGTGCTTATGTATCCTAATTTTTGTCTTGTACAGGACATTCGTACGGGGGCGATCATTGGGTGTTGTACTGAGCGCCAGGGACTGTACTATGTTGATGCGGCGGTACAACAGGGACAGTCTAATCTTTCCACCGGGACGACTGAATGACAGGTGTGGCTTTGGCATCGACGATTAGGGCATCCTTCATTTAGCTACTTAAAACGTCTTTTTCCTACTTTATTTACTTCTCAGCTTCAGACCTTGTCATGTGATACTTGCCTCCGGGCGAAACAAACTCGGGTATCATATATTTCTAATAATACTCGGGTTAGTCGTATGTTTTTCATTAGTCCATTCTGATGTGTGGGGACCCTCACCATATAATACTCAACTTGGCTTCCGCTACTATGTGATATTTGTTGATGATTTCTCTCGCATGACGTGGTTATATATCTTAAAGCATAAGTCAGAAGTTACCCAAAAATTCATTCAGTTTTATAATATGATCCAGACACAATTTGATACAAAAATACAAATCCTTTGCTCTGACAACGGGGGTGAATATCTGGATAATAATCTGACTCATTTTTTGACTACTCATGGCATTATTCATCAAACATCTTGTCCACACACACCAGAACAAAATAGAGTTGCTGAACGGAAAAATCAGACTCTCCTCGAAATGTCTCGAGCCATGATATTCGATTCTCATGTCCCGACTAGTTTCTGGCTGGAAGCAGTATCTACAGCCGCTTACCTAGTCAATCGTCCGCCTACCCGCATTCTTAATTACCAAACACCCCTTCAGGTACTCTCCTCTCAACATTCTTTGCCCTCCATATACACACTTCCTCCTAAAGTGTTTGGGTGCACAGTGTTTATTCACACTCCCAAACATGAACGCACTAAACTAGACCCTTGCGCAGAAAAATGCATCTTTGTTGGATACGCCACTACCTAAAAAGGGCTATCGCTGCTATAATCCCCGTACCCGCCGAATTCATATCACCATGAATTGCATCTTTCTTGAGACTGAATACTACTACACCTCCCAATCTCAGCTTCAGGGGGAGAGTACCTCTGAAGGAACCCTAGATTGTACGGTGCCACTCCACACTTGTCCGACGGATGTTCCAACAAAGCAAGTAGATGGCGTCGATTGTACTGTGGCTCCCAACACTGTACCACCCGAGGCACCAGTACCACTACCACAGGATCCTCCGACGAATGAATTGTACAATGTAACAGATGAAGATACTAGCACTATTCAGTCTATTCTTGGAAGTGGTACTGATATGACAACTGAAAATGATACTAACCCACAAAATCTTGATATTCCTCTTGATCATCAATTACCCCCGAAATGCATACAGGGACTGATCTTCAGGTGACACAGCAGGAAGTACGGGTACTACCTCCAAGGACTAAGCGAGGTGTTCCTCCAGAAAGGTATTCTCCAGAACGAATATCTAAAACATCTAAGTACCCTGTAAATATGTCTGTGACAGGAATGTCTGATATGGCTCAAGTATTTTTTACTTCTCTATGTACCGAGCAAATTCCACAGACAGTTGAAGAAGCTCAAACCCAAGCAGAATGGAGGGAAGCTATGAACATTGAAATGCAAGCTCTGGAAAAAAATTGTACATAGGAGAAGTGTCTGCTTCCACCAGGAAAGAAAACTGTTGGGTGCCGATGGGTGTTCACGATCAAGTATAAGGCTGATGGGAGCGTTGAAAGGAACAAAGCTCGGCTTGTTGCAAAGGGATACACTCAAACTTATGGCATTGATTACTCAGAGACTTTTTCCCCTGTCGCAAGAATTGATACAATCAGGGTATTTTTCTCTATTGCAGCAACCCAAAATTGGCCTCTTCACCAGTTTGACGTCAAGAACGCGGCTGAAAAAACCAAATTGAAGACCTCTATATATACAAGAAGTTTTGAAGATACAATTACACATTTTCAACTTCTTCAAGCTCCATCCTACGTTCATCTCAAAAGCTTTAGTGCAAAAATGCTTAGAGCTTATTAAGCTCTTGTTACTTGTTTTCGATTGTTGTATTATGAGAATATTTAAGCGTAACAGAAGAGGAAACTAAGCATATTTGATCTCTTGCTAGTGATTTAGACTTGAATTGAAAGTGTAACTCCATTTCTTCTCACAAAACTCATTTGTTGAAACTTCTTAGGTTGAACTTAGTTGAAGTTGTGAAGAGACAAGTAGAAAAGTTCTAAATCTCTTGCTTGTAGTTATTATATGAATTGTCGTTGCTCAAATTTTTGTTGCAATAGTTGTAGGAGTTACCATTGCAAAAAGTATTGTTGCAATTGTTGCACTAGTTGTTGTTGTAGCTCTTGATCCTTGTCGAAGATAATAAAAAAGTTGTTGAAAATCTAATTTGGAAATAAAGTAGTAATGAAATAGAATGAAGGAGATTTGAATTACTATAAATTATTTATCTCCATTCATTATCTCTCATTTTCATCTTTTTTTTATTCTGGTGAGTATTTTGAGTTGGAGTAAACTAAATTCAGAAAAACCCAAAAAAATGTCCAATACTCTATTCACCACTCCATAGTGTTCTTCACAGACTTAATAGGGTCGTGTCATGATCATCCATTCATATAATCAAACACAACATCAACTAATAACATATCAATATGTCCAAGGTTTTAACCTCATTACTAGATCATATAGGCCCAGCCATAATCATATGAGTACCATGTACAAATTAGAACCAGAGTTGAGACCGAAATCTAAATTGGATATATCGATCAATCGATGTGAGTATCAATCTCTAAAATGGCTATCCCGATCGCTCGATGTCGCTTTTTAAAAATCATGCTTTTGCATAGAGAGCAAACCGTACATCATGCGTACAGTGTTCAAGGTTTGATGTGGCATCTTAACAATCCATATGAGATCAATCGTAGGGATGGATTAATAGATTTGCCTCATCAGATCTGTAAATATCATGATTTATGTAACAAAACCTTTTAAAACTCATAGCAATCGAGCTTAAAGCCCCAAGTATACCCCAATCAACACCACATACAATCTTACACACTCAATTACCAACATTTAGTCCTCTAACATCAATATTCATCTCAACAACATCCTAAGAATGAATCTAAAGACCATATTGTTAAGATTGAGCTGACCTTCTGAGCACGTCGACCTGAGCTGACTTGGAGTTGAAATTGGCCTATTGTGTTGAGCTTAGCTGATCTGCTTCTTGTTAACATTTGATTCTCTTTTGCCCGAGCTGACCTGTTGAGATTGACCAGACCAAGTCCAGCTCAGCAACTGGATAGAGATCGTGGGCATCTGTGTTTATCTGATTCTCCATTAATTTATATTTATAATTGATTTGATTTGTATTTATCTATTGATTTGATTTGATAGTGATTAGATTAAAATCGATAATGATTAGATTAGCATGGATTTATTTTTCCAATTATAACTCTATAAATTGAGGTGTTGGAATAAAGAGAAGGCAGATTTGAAGTGTCAATTCATCTTTTACATGGTATCAGAGGCAGGCTCGACTCCCTCTGTTTGAACGGCTCGGTACTTCTTCTCACTATAGCTGCCGAATCGTCTCAGCCTCTTCTTCCTTCCACTTCTCAAACTAAGAAAATTGTGTCCCTGTATGATCTCTGTTTTGGAGATCACTCGGGTTTGCTTATCGCTCCATTCTAGTTGACTGGTCTGAACTATGAAGAATGGGCATGGGCAATCCATAGCTCTCTACTGGCCCGTCGAAAGTTCGGCTTCCTTGACAGAACTATCCAACGACCTACAGAAGGCTCCATCAACCTGGATGATTGAGAGCCTGTTAACTCTATGATTGTGGCTTGGATCCTGAACACAATAGAACCAGGCATTCGTTCCACCATCTCCTATACCAAAGATGCAAAGAAGTTGTGAGACGATATAAAGCAACTCTTCATTGTCATAAATACACCGAGGGTCCAACAGTTGAAGAGGGCCCTCACAAATTGTAAACAGAATGATGATTCTGTGATGGTATATTACGAAAAACTGAAGAAAATCTGGGACGAACTAAATGACTATGATGACCTTCCGAGTTCATGTGTCTCGTGCACATGTGATCTGCGAAAGACTCTTGCTCGACGTAAAGAGGTGGATAAGTTCACTAATTTCTTTTGGTCCTGGAGGATTCGACGTACCGAATGGTACGTTTCTCCATACTGAATCAAGACCCTCTTCCTCCTTTGAATTGCGTCTACACATGGTGGTTCAAGAAGAGAGTATTGGCTTGATTGTAAACATGGAAGAGAACCCTGCCCTGGATGGTTTTGCAGTGACTTTTGCTGCAAAACAAGAAAGTGACCGCAGGTCGTAAGCTGACGGGACCTGCTTCCATTGCGTAAGAAGGGCCGTAATGTCCATTCATGTTTCCAGGTGGCAGGCTGTCCGGACTTGTGGGGGGGGGGGGGTCTCCCGAAGACATTGCCATGCACCAAACATACCGCAGATGTTGGGGCCTATGCTCGGCACAAAGCATACCACTGCCAACACGGCATCTGCAAGTAAGTCAACTTCGATCGAGCCCTTTTGCCGGATTGACAGACGAGGACTTGAACACTGTCCTCAGGCACTCAGCCCTCATAAGCAAATGTCCTCTGAACGGCTACGAGGTAAGTGTTCGAATTTCAATTGGATAATTGACTCTAGCGTCTCTCATCATATGACCGATAACGTCTCCCTTTTGCATAATTGTACGTCAACTCTTTCACGCACTGTGCGGGTGCCCAATGGGACTCTAACACAAGCTGCCCGTGAAGGGGCAATGCGCATTAATTCTCATATTGTGCTTGAAAAAGTGTTGTTTATGCCCCGCTTGACATGCAGCTTGTTATCAGTGTCTCAATTGTTGAATAATAGTGATTATATTATTAAGTTCACTAAAGATAGTTGTGTGTTACAGGACCGACATGCTCGGACAAGGATTAGAGTGGGAGAGCTAACTGAAGGACTATACTTGCTGAGGGGTCCCACTGCCGACCTGAACAGCGTTTTGGGCGCACCTCCTGCCGTGTTGAGCTGCCTTTTGGGGACAAAGGCTGACAAGACTTTGTGGCATAAACAATTAGGTCTTTCGTCTAGAGGTATTTTGCAATCACTTAACATTGATTTCTCTGGTAATAAAAGCACGAACATACCATGTGAATTTTGTTGTAGGGCGAAACAAATAACAAGGCCATTTGAGTTAAGCAAAACGTTAGTTGAGTAGTGTCTTGACTTAGTTCATTATGACTTGTGGCGACCTTATATTCTAAATATTTTCTGTTTCGCTACACCCGAGATTGAGCCCAGTTCTTCCTCCTGGTGTATGTTGATGATCTTATTATTGTAGGCAATGACACAGGTGCCATAGACCAGCTCAAGGAATATCTTAGTCGCTATTTCCATTTGAAGGACCTCAGCCCACTGAAATACTTCCTTGGTCTTGAAGCTGCCCGAAGCCAAGAAGGGATCTTTTCCAGCGCAAGTATGCTCTGGACATCATCTTTGACTGTGGACTGCTGGGTGCGAAACCTGTGGCTACGCCTATTGAATAGCAGCACCGCCTTCTGACCTCCGACAGCTAAGTCTTAGATGATCCCTTTCTGTATCGCAAACTCGTGGGGCATCTTGTCTACCTACCGGTCACTCGCCCTGAACTCTCCTATGCAGTTCACACTCTTGCCCAGTTTATACAAACTCCAAGGTTAGATCATTGGACCATCACTTTGAAGATTATCCATTATCTCAAAGGTAATCCTGGTCAAAGCCTTCTCTATCCTTCCACCAGTGATTTTCATCTCACAGCTTATTCTGATTCGGATTGGACGAGCTGCCCCGCACTCACCGGTCTCTTAGGGCGTACGTTTTTAAGCTCGTCGCAGCTCCAATTTCTTGGAAGACAAAGAAGCAATCTACCATCTCTTGCTCCTCTGTTGAGATTGAATATCGCGATATGGCGTACACCACTTGTGAACTCAAGCGGTTTCTCGGCCTTCTTCATTTCATCGGTATTCCTCATAAAGCCCCTATTACTCTCTACACCGACAATCACTCCACCCTCCATCTTGTACATAATCCTGTCTCTCGTTAGCGCACCAAACACAATGAAGTTGACTGCCATTTCTTGAGAGATGCGGTTTTGGAAGGCCTCATCCGTCCTCTGCATGTTTCAACTTCACATCAGCTGGCCAATATTTTGACCAAATCTCTAGGCACTCGAGAATTTCATTTTCTCCTGTCTAAGTTGGGCATTTTGAATCTCCTCACGCCAACTTGAGGGGGGGTGTTAAGCGTGAGCTCACCTTCTTAGCACGTCGACCTGAGCTGGCCTGGAGTTGAACTTGGCTTATTGTGCTGAGCTGAGCTGATATGCTTCCTGTTAACATCTGATTTGTTTATGGCCGATCTGACCTGACGAGATTGACTACACCAAGTCCAGCTCGGCAACTGGGTAGAGATCTTGGCATCTGTGTTTATATAATTGGTGATCTAATTGATTCTCCATTATTGCATATCTGTAATTGATTTGATTTGTATTTATCTATTGATTTGATTTGATAGTGATTAGATTAGGATTGATAATGATAAGATTAGCTTGGATTTATCTTTCCAATTGTAACTCTATAAATTGAGGTGTTGGAATAAAGAGAAGGCATATTTGAAGTGCCAATTCATCTTTTACACATATAGAGAAATCACATACATGTTGGCTTAGTAATTGAATTTCCATAGAAAGGACACCCAAGCCAAGTTCTTTGAATGGATTCCACAACCTAGACATCAAAGAAAGTCTCCAAGTTCAAAATCAAATCACATAAACATCAATTCATCCCTCTTTGTTCAATTCAAGACCTAAGAACTCTAACAAAAGATGTTACAAACCTTGTAGGACCTGCAAGGCACAACTAGAAGGGGGAGGACTGAATAGTGGGTGCGAAAAATTTGGTTTTTAAAATGTTTTGATCCAAAAACCCAACTTCTGAAAGCGGTTTCTATTTTCAGGTCTTGTTTTGAAACATTTGAGAAACTAGGTTACAGACCTTCCAAAATTCTGAAATTTGGGGAGATTGTAGTCTCAGATGTTCTGAGTATCTCCTAAAAATTTCAGATCAAAATTCAACCTTTAACCCTTTGAGAAATCGTTTGTGGTCAGATTGCACAAATCTGCCAGAAACAGTAGTCTAATTTGAAATATTTATTCCGATTAATCCGTGGCTCCAAATGGTCTGAAACTTTAATGAACAACCCCTTACTATATGTATTGAAATGGGTTGAAACATTTTTGAAAAATTCATTTGGTAAGTATGTTAAATACGTTCAAGTTCTCAACCTTTGCAAGTCTGAAAATCAGATCGCACTAGTCTCAGAACTATTAACGTTTGAATGACTTATACTTGTCTAAAAAGGTTTAAACTTGCGCCAAATGAACTTAGGAGATGTGATATGTTTCTGAAAAATTTTACAATTTTTGAAATTTGTTTACTATTTTTAAGATTGTGACGAAATGGATGCAAAGTGCAGGAAACTAAAAGTATGTGCAGTAAGGTAAAGAACACAAAGCATTTTATACTGGTTCGGTTAAATCAACCTACTCCAGTCTTCAAGGACACCTTCCTTGGTTATCACTAAACATAATAACACCTACCACAAGGGTTTCTGGAGTTACATACCAACTCCAACCTTTTACAATCGAAACAAGCAATCACAATGATCACGAACACCACCACCGAGCGAATGAATGTTTGATCACACCTTGGTCAATCTTTTACAAAAATGAGGCATGTATGGTGGTATGAATAAAGCCTATACAATATGTATGAATGTAGATACAATAGGCTTGAGAGAGAAAGAGAAGAAAGAAATGTAGAAGAAGAGAGTAGAGAGTCTTTTTGCAATTTTGAAATTGTGAGACTTGTCTTGCATTTGATTGCTCTTCCTCTCCTCCTTTTATTTGACATTGGCCGCCCCCCTTAGGGCATCATCCCATCTTGAAAATTCTCTTTTAAGTCCTTGGAAGAATGCCTTGTATAGATGTGACATCAACTTGCTTACTTCGCACAACTTGATTGGATGATTGTCTTGGCATTGCTCACTTGGCACTCTTTGATTGGTTGAGATTTGTCATCATTTAGTGGCTGTAAAAATCTGAGAATAAAGTCTAAACGATGTGACAAATAAGGTTTAAAATGATACCATATTACTACACATCATTCCCTTGAATTTTGGGAAGACAATTGATCATCATACAGCCAAGAAATCGCCCACTTAATTCACACATGCTGAATTTTTAGCATGTGTTACATTTGCTATAAAGTTTGAAATGTTACCTTGTGTAGCTTCTTCCATTATGTCACTAACCTTGTGTAGTACACTCTTCACCAATCAAGATGCCAACTAAGCTCCACATAAGCTTCTCCAAGCTGCAGTAGGCGTGTATAATGACTCCACATTGTGCTGAATTTCATTTTTGTAAACTTTGTAAAATAGTGCACAATAATTATACACATATGGTATATTCCAATCAGCCCTAATTTGAATATTCTAGAACACTTTAGTATGTATTGAATATATAAAAAGTGTCTAGATACATGTTACATGTCATGCCAAAAACGTTCAATGTGTTGTGTTCGTAGAAAACCGAATTTTCGACTTTTGTCGATTGCGTAATTTTTATCCGATTAAATTCTAACTTTTTGCACATGTTATATATATTTTTTATAAACGGAAGGATGCCTTCCGGACTTTATTTATGCTTCAAATATCCCACGTTAAATGGCCGAGGGTAGCCGTTACTACAAACTAAAATAAAAGAAAACAAAATCAAATGATCAGTCGTGGGACTGCTAATCTATCTATATTTCAAAAGAACGATGACTTCCCCGTCTACTAACCATTGAGGACGGTGGAGGTGGTGGAAGATCCTTCCGAGCTCTGCGCTTTTTCTGAGAAAGTCTGGCAAGAAGAGTCCCGCCACCAGTCGATGTCATGCGACAATCCATATCATCTCCCGCAATGAGCAAACTCTCGCGGATATCATTATAGTCATTCCCTTTACGTCGAGTATAGGAGCGAGAAGCTTCATTGTCCGAACCTAGTGCCAGATCAACTTCCTCTTCATCTTCCCGAAAGTGTTCTTGATAAAATTGTTCAATTAAGGGATCATAATCAGGCTGGTCTCTGGCTGGCATTATCGCTAGTGGAACTGGCAATTTAATTTGAATGGATTGAATTTGGAATTCCGAAGCCACTTCGGATGGTGGGTACATCTCTTGAACATGCTGTACAATCGTGTCCGAAATCTCCAAGGGCGGGGGAGCCACTTCAGACGGTGGGTTCATCTCTTCTATGTTAGATTCACCGGCCTGGATAGATAGTGTAGCAGATGTATCTATCTGCTGCTGATCTTGTCGCTCTTGAACTTCCAATATTGGTGGCACTAATAGTACAGGACATAAATCTGCAGTTAGCCGAGAGAAAATCTGTGATATAGATGGATCCGCAGTAGCCACAGGATCCTGCGATTCCTTAGCATGAGTGGATTGAGTTGTTGCTTTTTGTAGTGCTTCCCTATCATCAACGTCCTCTTCTCCAACAGTCTGTGTCAGATGCTGAATAGGAATAGAATCTCTAACAGATTGTTCTCCAGCCTCTTTCTGAATATTTCTTTTAGGAATCCACACCTCATTCTTTCCTGCATTCTTTGTTGGATGTGCTGGTGCATGACCCTTCTCATCGCCACATGAACCCAGTAAGTGACCAAACCGACGGCATTTGCTGCAGTATCTAGGGAGATCTTCATACACAACTACTTGAAAGAAAGAGTGTTCTCATAGTCTATAAATATCTTGGACGGTAAATCCATGGTGACATCCACTTCAACACAAAACCTCGCCACAGAGGGACGATGAAAACTTAAGGTAGCCGAATCCATCTTTAACGGTGTACCAATCAACTTTGCAATCTCATATAACGTACGATAATCGTGGAGATGAATTGGAAGACCCTCAAGTGCCACCCACACCGGGACAATTGGGGTATCCATACATGGATCAAAAGATGGAGTCCATTTCGTAACTTTCATGTCGTATCCCTGGAAACGCCAATGACGACGATAAAAGAATCGCGTATAATCATCTTCATTAACAAAGTTTAGCAGCACATGTCCCTCATCAAGAAGACCAATGTTAACTGAACTTTTGAACCCAATTCTATCAATCGAGGCGCGTAAGCCTGCCATAGACGGCCGGCCACGCCAAAAGGCTCCAACCAAGGCGTACTTGAAACGATTTGCAACAATGTCAATTTCATCTTGCGTAAATGAAACAGCGGGGTATCCTTTATAGCGTCCCGACTCACGCGATGGGAATCTGCCTGCAACTGCAGACGATACCATAGCTGCAAATGATTTGGAGAGTGGCGGCGGTCCCATCTCAGACCAGCACCATTACAATTAAAAGATTGAAGCTTTTGTAATAAGGGCTGTCGGTCAAACCGTAGAAAAAGAAACTATCGATGAAAATTACTGATACGGGAGAAGAGTAAATTACCGATGGTGTTGCGAAAGCTGATAGATGGAGTCATCGAAGTCTCAGCCGAAGGATGAATTGAAGTCGTAGAAGACAAACAGCGAAGAAGAAACAGGACAGCGGCAGCGGCGGCCGCCGTCTGCAAATCTGCGATCTCCAGGGCCAGCGTCATTTCCTCCACACACACACACACACACACACACACACATATATATATATATATATATCTCGCACATGTTATATATATTATGTCACACATAACATACATAATAACTTTAATATTCAGAT
Organism: Eustoma russellianum; assembly: GCA_036186865.1. Lineage (NCBI taxonomy): Eukaryota > Viridiplantae > Streptophyta > Magnoliopsida > Gentianales > Gentianaceae > Eustoma > Eustoma russellianum. The sequence continues at coordinate 6,742,911 of AP025072.1, read as the reverse complement.
CTAATGGCTGATCAAAGTGGCGCCTACATGTGACAAAAACTTGAATTTGGAATCTCCACAATTTGGTCTTAATTGGGAGAGATTTGTGTGTGCCAACATGGAATTATTTTATGGCTGAATATACCATGTAAGCCACGAAATTTGTGGCCATTTTTGAAGTGTAGGGGCTGGCCATCTATATATGGCAAGTACGTGACACGTTAGCAAAGTTTCAGTAGTCACCCGATGCAACAATTTTTTTGGTTTAGAACCTTGTAACATGTCGTAATAATTTTGTCATCACCATAACGTATATCATATGATATAAGACCTGAATATACTCATATATGAGGTACGTATAGTGGAGTGACCTGAATATACTCATAAATATGATATAAGACCTGAATATACTCATAAATTGTCGCACCCGATGCGACAATTTTTGGTTTAGAACCTTGTAACATGTCGTAATACTATTGTCATCACCATGACTTATATCATATGATATAAGACCTGAATATATACTCATAAATATGAGGTACGTATAGTGGAGTGACGTTGATGTATGTTTTGTAATATATATATAACAAGTCGGTAATACGTTGTAATATATGTGTATAGTGCCTTTAAAAAAATCTGAATATATATATATATATATATATATATATATATATAAACGTGTGACTTGAGGGTAGAAGGAGACTTTCCATTTCCATGTTTGTTGCCTTTATGCATTCTCCAAATATTTATCCATTTAATGAACTACTTAGTTAATTTAACTAAGTACTTCACTTAATGAACTAGTTTAGTTCATCAATGATGACACCTAAAAATAGTTCAAACACAACAAATGTTTGCCATTTGATGTAAGCTTTAAAGCTTCATGATTTGTTAGTGTGGCAACATTATATATGAAGTATATAAGGCAAGTTTGTCACAAAAACGTGTCAAGTCATAAAATGTGTCATGCATTTTTTTAGCACACATTATTTAAATCATGCATTCTTGTGAATCATTCAAACCCTTTTTCTGAACCGAACTCTTAACCAAAATTTATGAAATTACCTTTAAAACAATCTTTCGATTCTGCTGCTTCCAAAATTTGTCTTCTGATTATGAATCCAATATCTCGTTGATTTGCTCCAATTTTTGGAAGGTGAGATGAAAAAAGCCTTGTAAGTTTCTCCTAATTTACAATGTGAGGAGCCACTTTTGAAGTAAAGAAAGAAATAGCCCCGCTTTCCCCTTTACTCTCCTCCTCAATAAGAAGACAATTAAACTAATTTTTTTTTTTTTTAAAGGGTTGCCCCTTAGGAGGTATCCCGGCATTAGCCAGACTAAATTCCCTCGCCCTCGGGTCAGCACACGAAGTGGTAAAGGGCTGGCCAGCTGGCACCTTCTATGCGCACAGAAGCGAGGGAGCGATTCTTGCATCAGGGGGAATCGAACCGTCGCCACTTGCTTAAAGGGCGAGGTGCTGAACCACCACGCCAGCCACGCTGGTTACAATTAAACTAATTTTGTGGAGACAATCTATTATGCCCCGAATTTGAATTCAATTTTCCATCCTCACATCCTTTGTCTCATAAAAAGAATTTCATCCTTAAAACCGGACATGTCTTGTCTCTCGAACAAATGCAGATAGGGTCGTTGGATTGCCCATGTAGCATCCTCAGCAATATGATTTGCCCGTAAAACCTTTATATAACCCACAAACCTTCTGTTTTTCCAACGGTTCTTTCCGTTCAAGAAATTGAACCGGTATTTTAACATAAGTCTTCCTGCATAGCGATAGGTGCAGATCAATCACGTAGCCAGTATCACCTAACTGGTGTACTTGTTTTCATAATTATTATAATTTTTTTAAATTTTCTATTATAATCATGATTAGCACCATTTTATTGCAATAATATCAATAATAGGATAATCTTGGATATATTATAAGGTATTCAATATGGTATTCAGTTTAATCATCGGAGGACTCTCTTTAATATGAGAACGAGTGATTTTTGTAAAGCATATCATCGTATTCTGCAAACATGATTTCTTTTGTTTGATGAAAAATCATGGAAGACAAAACAATTTAGAACTTTATTAGAAGGTGTACAAAATAAAAATATAATTACAATCATGGAAACATATAGACTTACATGGAATGCATAATGCACAACGGCTACCTCATGTGGCAATTCTAGAAGATAAGCAAATGGTCTCACTCGTTCAATGGTTGCAAATAGACCAATATATCTAAGGTTGAGTTTGCTCCTCTTGCCAAATCTCTTGCCAAACCTCATCACGCCTTACGTGGGAGAGACCTTGAGGTACACACACCTTAAATTGTAAAGGTCTCCTTTCTGTTTTAGCCCAACTTTTAATTTATCACAAATCACTGACCTCTACGGCCTTCTACACATTTTTTTCCGAATCGACTTTAGCCCAATTACAATCTCTCTCATTTCACTCTAATATAATAGGTACCTACACTTTTTTCCAGATAGTACTTCAAAAGGAGCTAACTGAATACTTATATGCTATCATAGACAAACTCTATCAGAATCACATATTTCTCCCAATCTCCACTAAACTCTAAACTACAAGATCTCAAGATATACTCCAGCTTCCAACTTCCGAATAATGCACTTTGTTTTCCTGTCGGTCTGGGATGGAAAGCGGTAGTAATAACTTGCTGGTCTTTCTTTTGACACCTTTTTAGGTGATCTTTTCTATTTTGTATGCAATGAAGGCAAAAAAACATGAATAAACTCTTTGCCTCTAATTTGTTTTTTTTTTAAAATTAGTGTTAAATTAAAATTGATACTCCATCCTTCCTAAAATATTGGGATATAATTTAAAAAAGCTGATAAAGAAGTAAACTGTTGTTTTTCTTCTCAAATTTTTTGATAAGTTATTTTTTTATTTTTTTTCTTCTAACAAGGAAAAGTTAGCAAAGCAAGCCACTTTATTTTATCGTTTATAACATGTAGGCTTATATCTCGAAACATGTCAAAATAGTCAGTTACTTATATTTAAAGAGAGTGAGTAGAAATACTTGTAATAATTGTTCGATAACGGAACTTTGGTGTGTGGGACAAGATTATGGTCGGTCGGACGAGGTGGAGGCATTGCCAGACGTGAAGGCCACGGCAGGGCCGTCCAAAGCTGGGCAGATGTGGCAGCCCAACGGCAAGTTTGTTGATACAGGTCCTTATTCTTGTCGACCGATCTGTATGATTTTTTTTCTTTCCTTTTTTGGAAAATATATGTATGATTAAAAAGCATACCCTATGAGCTACCAGTTCATCAGTTTTAAAAAGATTATCCATATTTTTATCTTTGTTCATGCTCTCTATATGTTCAAAAACAGTACTTAGTTTAATTTGTTTTGAGTTCAGAAAAAAAGTTTAATCTGTTTTTGCTTCTTACTTATAATTTTTTCCTTCTAAATGATAATTTGATAAGCAAGGTTATTTGAATAAGTTTTTCTAATTCTCGCGGTAACGTCTCCGTCAATGATCTGCACCGACTACCATCCCTTCCTGACCACCATGGATGGTGACCCCCAGAGCACAGCAATGCGGACACTGATCAACGACAGCGCAGCGTAAAAAAGTACAAGTGGGCAGCAATGGGTGCACCTTCAACCTCCCCCGATCCACCTTTGCCGGATCATCATACCTTGGTGAATTTGTTAAAGCACACGACATCCGTGACTTCAGGTATGTTGATGGAAGTGTATACAGACGATAATGATATGGATGATCCCGTAATTGATGAATCACCAATGGATTGGGGTGTTCCTCGCACGAAGCTGGACCCGGACGGTTGGTGATTGATGTACCAACTGATAATGGAAACAGCTATGGCCTCCATGGCAACGCGCGCTGATTGTTAAACCACTGGGATGAAACCTTTCATATAAACAATTGTCCCAAAGATTCACTGATATGTGGACCTCTAGTCGGCGACTTAATATTGTAGATTTGGAGGATGGCTATTTCGTAGACAGATTCTTCTCTCCGTCAGATTATACCTATGTGCTTGAGAATTGTCCTTGTAAAGAATTGTTAAATGGATTCAGTAACTGAGCAAAGGAATTATTTCATATCACTTGAAGAATAAAATCTTTACAGAGTAGTCATTGGAAGCTTGTTCCTATACCTTCTTCTTTCTATCTACAGTGTTGATATATATATACAAATGGAGGTAATATCCCAACTGTAATATTTTGCAATGTCATCAGATGATGACCCAACTCCTACAACGGCTAGAATGTATAAAGAAAGAGAATATACATAAATAAATATACAATGATTTTCAACACTCCCCCTCAAGCTTGGCATATATGTTAGTACATCCAAGCTTGGATAGCAATCTTCTGAAAATAGTAGGGGAGACAGCTTTAGTGAGAATATCTGCAACTTGTTCAGCTGATGAGACGTGCCTGAGATAAAAAGTCTTGTCTTCTAACTTCTCTCTAATGAAATGCCTATCAATCTCCACATGCTTTGTTTTGTCATGATGAATTAGATTTTCAACCATGTGAATAGCTGAAATGTTATCACAGTGAGTAATAATAGGAGTATTATCAGTAATACAAGAATTAATAGTATCCAAATGTAAGTCTTTAAGTACTCTTTTAATCCATAATCCTTCACAAATGCCAAGTGCTAAAGCCCTCAATTCTGCTTCAGCAACACTTCTAGACACGACAGCTTGCTTTTTACTTCGCCAAGTAGTTAAATTTCCCCATACAAATGTACCATATCCTGAGGTGGATCTCATGTCACTCTTTGACCCCCCCAATCCGCATCAGTAAAGACTTGAACAGATCTATCTTTATGTTTTCCAAAAAACAAACCCTGACCTGGAGCCCCTTTAAGATACCGCAGGATTCTCATAACGGCTTGTAAATGATTAATAGTAGGAGCATGCATAAACTGGCTTACATAACTGACTGAATAACATATGTCTGGACGCGTGTGCGATAAATAAATAAGCTTACCAACAAGTTTCTGGTATGATGCAACATCTGCTAACCTAGTTCCGAATCCGGATAAGGTGTGAGACTGATTTCCTACGTCAAGTGGCGTAGATGCAGGTTTACAACCTGCCATTCCTGTTTCTTGCAATAAATCTAACACATACTTCCTTTGATAGATGCACATACCTGTTTTACTTCTTCCTACTTCCATCCCAAGACAATATCTTAGCATTCCTAAGTCTTTTACTTCAAATATGGTAGACAAGTACTGTTTTACTTTAGCTATGCTAGATATGCAATTTCCAGTTATAATAATGTTATCAACATACACAATGAGTATAGTAGTAGTACCAGTAGAAAAAAGAATAAACAAGGTATGATCACTTTGGGCCTGTTGGAAACCGTACTTAATTAATACGTGCGCAAATCTAGAGAACCATGCCCTAGGAGACTGTTTTAATCCATAGATAGCCTTCCTAAGTTTACAGATTTTTCCAACAGTATTTTTAGTTTCGAATCCAGGTGGTATATTCATAAAGACCTCTTCCTTTAGCTCACCATTAAGAAATGCATTTTTTATGTCTAACTGAAATAATGGCCAGTCTAGATTAACAGCAACCGAGAATATTATTCTTACTGTATTTAACTTTGCTACTTGTGCAAAGGTTTCCAAATAGTCAATACTATATGATTGGGTATAACCTTTGGCAACGAGTCTCACTTTATACCTATTTAATGAACCATCCGAGTTATATTTAAGTGAGAAGACCCACTTACACCCAACTGGTTTATAATCATTAGACATAGGAACCAATTCCCAAGTCCTATTATAAAGTAAGGCTGTCATTTTCTCATTAACAGCCTTCTTCCATTCTTTATGACTCAAGGCCTCATAAACATTCCTAGGTATGACATGATTATCTAACTCAACAGTAAAAGCTTTAAATTTACAACCTAATCTATCATAGCTAATCACATTACACAGAGGATGATTAGTAGAGAAAACAATAGACTTTAAAAGCCTATGAAATGGAGTTTTAGTGCATTCTCGTGTACCTTTCCGTAAAGCAATTGGTAATTCAGATATACCTGTGTCTTCCTCAATTGGCCCATAGGGAAGATCCTGAATATTGATGTGAGGATCTTGAAATCTCCTCCTTCGTGTATATACCTGCAAATCTGCAGTACTAGAAGGAAGTGGTTGTTGCTGTTCTCTGAACTCAACTCCTTCATCTGTCATCAGTTGCCTGTTTGTTCTCAGAGGGTCCACTGGTGGGGACCCTATCCCTTCTGTGTTGTTCTGTTCGTCTGTCGATTCAAGAAGAGTATTTCTAGAAGAAGAAACTCCAACAGTAGAAATATCAATAATACTCCAATAATTTTCTAAATTTTGGGAACTCAGTTTTACATCAGATATATAATATGGGGTGTCTTCATCAAAGTGAACATCAAGTGTAGTGTAAACTTTTCTAGTAACTGGACAAAAGAATTTATAACCCTTTTGTGACCCAGAATACCCAATGAAAATACACTTAACAACCTCTTGTCAAACTTCCCCCTATTATATGATTGGAGATACACATACACGGTGCATCCGAAGGTCCTGAAAGGGATCTCAGACATTAGTAAGCAATGGGGATAAAAGTTGAGTAATTGTTGCCTTGGACTAATATATCCAAGAACTTGGGAAGGCATTCTATTTATCAAATAAATTGACGTTAAAGCAGCCTCACCCCAAAAGGTATTTTGGCACATTCATATAGAACATAATAGATCTAGCAATACCAAGAATGTGTCTATGTTTTCTCTCTGCCACACCATTTTGTTGCGGTGTGTATACATTGGAGGTCTGATGGTGAATACCCTTTTCTGCAAGAAAAGTTTTTACCTCATTATCAAGGTATTCACTACCATTGTCAGATCTGAAAGTCTTGATCACCTCATTAAACTGATTCTGAATAAGAGAGACAAACATTTTGAATACTCCAGCTAACTCTGATTTATGTTTCATTAAATATGTCCACGTGACATGGGTGTGGTCATCCACAAATATAACAAACCAACGGCATCCATTTACATTCTGGACCCTAGATGGTCCCCAAATATCAGAGTGGATCAGATTAAATGGTTTACTTTCCTTATACGCCTTAGCTGGATATGAGACCCTGGTTTGTTTAGCATATACACAAGTTTCACATTTGAGACAATCAATACTAACATTACTGAATAGGCCAGGTTTCAGTTTCTTTAAGTACAGAAAGTTTGGATGTCCTAGTCTTCTATGCCAAAGCAAAATGAGAGCCACATTAGGGCTGATCTTATCATTTCTAGGAGCAGTAACTTGATTCACAAAAGAGTAACTACTAGGACACTCTCCAACAGATCCTGAATTCAGTTCTTCTGCCAAAAATATTCCATCAACATGTTTAGCAAATCCAATCTTCTCCTCCAAGATCTTCTCCTTCAAGGATTTCTCCTGAAAGGAAGAAGAAGGAGGGAGAAAATAACATTTAGAAGGGGTGAAAATTGTAATACAGTTATTGTCAGTCATAAGCTTCCTAACAGAAACTAGATTACAGTCCAACTTTGGAACAAATAGTACACCCTTCAATACTAGTTCTTTGGTTAGACACACGTCACCATAGCCTAAGATATCTATTTGATGACCATTAGAAATTCTGACCCTTCTAGTTTCATCAGATGATTTAAATGATTTAAGAATAGTGCGATCAAAAGTCATATGGTGGGCTGCCCCAGAATCAATAATCCAATGTTTAGACTTACTCTTATTACTGCATCCAACTGTGACTGAGTGAACACAGCTTCAATCCCTTTTTGTTGTCCAGTCTCACTAAGTGATCCGTCAGCATCAGCAGCCGCTGCCCTTGGTGTCCTCCATGAGTCAGCATCAGTTCTCCATGAGTTATTGGACTCAGACCTTCCAGATGAACCTCCATAAGAACCCTGTTTATAAGAATTGTTCCTGAAAAAAGATGCTGGGGGTTCAACAGTACTTCCTGGTCTCCTATAACATTCTTCCACAACGTGTCCATTTCTTTGACAAAATTTACTGTACTTCTATCTATACTCATTTGGACCAGATTTCTTCGTAGCAACAAACACATCTTTGGGTTTTTCATTTGTGTGTGAGACAAGTGCAGATGACTCAGACACAGGAACAACACTAGAACACATCATGACTTCCATCCTACTTTCCTCTTGCCTAACCTCAGAGAATGCAGTGTTCATATATGGTAAAGGTTTTGTGCCTAAGATACGACCCCTGACTGCATTATATTCTTTGTGTAAACCAGATAAAAAACCAAACATTCGTCTTGTCTCTTTGATACTTCTAAATAACTTATCATCTAAGCTACAGTTCCATTGATATACTTCTAAAGCATCAATTTGCTGCCGGATCTGCAATAAATTGCTAAAGTACTTACTGACCGTCTGATCTCCTTGTTTAACATCCTTTTGTTGAGCTTCCAACTCATAAAGTTCTGAAATGTTATCTCGTTTGGAGTACATTTCCTTTGTTGCCTGCCATATACTTGCAGCAGTTTGATGAAGTAATACTTATACTTGCAGCAGTTTGATGAAGCATGAAAGTATTACTTACCTCAGGGGTCATTGAACCCAATAGCCAGGACATTATCATAGAATTTTCTGCTTCCCAAGTGGCAAACTTGCTATCAGTTTCATCAGGAATCACCATCTTCTCAGATAGATACTCTTTCTTACCTCTACCCACAATGAACAACTCCACAACCCTGCTCCAAGAAAGAAAGTTATTTCCATTCAATCTTTGGTTTGTGATGGTGACGGGAGTTGAATCAACAATAGATCCCATGTAACCAGTTGATTGCTTGTCTCTCGTACCAGCAGAAGTGATCTCACTACTCTGGTCCGCCATGCAACTGCAGTATATGAGTAGTATTATTGAGACCACAGGTTTTCTAAGACAGCTTGGGAGAGATGTGAAGCTTTGGATTGAGAGATATAGAACTCCAGTTGGGATAGAGGCAGGAAGAACTCGTCCTTCTGGTGAACTTTAGAGATTTGAGATCTTTGCAATAAATGTGGAGGACAACAGAGATAATAAATGATCTGGGATAACTATTTTGCTAGAAGCAATGCACAGATTTCGTGTTAAGCTCAAGAGCCAAAAGTAGAACTCAGATTTCAGAAAATGTGAAATATGAGATGACTTCTTGAAAAAGGAGTATTAAATGCAACTCATATTTCAGAAAATGTGAAATATAAGATGACTTCTGAAAAAGGAGTATTAAATGCAATGTACCATCCTTTCCTACACATCAGACGAGGCGAGAATATTATTAAAAAATAATACAACAAATGTGGTTTTAATGGGAAAACGGGAACCGTCACATGCAAGGACAGAGAATACGCTGGATGAATTAAAATTTGTTCTGATGAACCACGTGTCCCTCTGGATAACCACGTGGTCTTCTGGGTGTCCACCCAAAAACTAAAATGCCAATACTGCCCTTGTCTTAGACAACCTTTTTCCACTCGTCTTCTTCAACCTTTGTTTTGACTGTAAAAGCTTCTCTGTATCTTCCGTCAGGAGTTTTACCGAGATCTATGAGATGTAGAGACTTCTCACAAATTTTGAAGACAACTGTGAGGTAGAACTCTCCAGACAGTCTTGTGAAACCACACCAATAAGTGATATGATTTGTTTTCCATATGATTTTGTAAAACACACACGTATGTAATTTTGTTGAATAGCTTCTTGCCTTTCAATGGCTTTGATACCATAAAGAATTGTTAAATGGATTCAGTAACTGAGCAAAGGAATTATTTCATATCACTTGAAGAATAAAATCTTTACAGAGTAGTCATTGGAAGCTTGTTCCTCTACCTTCTTCTTTCTATCTACAGTGTTGATATATATATACAAATGGAGGTAATATGCCAACGGTAATATTTTGCAATGTCATCAGATGATGACCCAACTCCTATAACGGCTAGAATGTATAAAGAAAGAGAATATACATAAATAAATATACAATGATTTTCAACACCTTGGGATATTCAAGGACACTACCTTATTGTCACTAAACTTCGGCCGGGCTCCCTTCCTTCAACGACAGAAGTGCGATCCACAATGGTATGGGTAAGAGTCCTGAGGTTTCCTCCAGAATTCTTCAACGAAGCGGTGCTTATGCACATTGGTGATCAACTAGGGAGGGCAGTTAAAATCGATAGCAATACGATGCAAGTCTCTCAGGGTAAATATGCACGTGCCTGTGTTGAAGTGGATCTTCAAAGGCCCCTTACGTCGACGGTGATACTGAGCGGCCACCATTTGAAATTCGAATACGAAAGCATCCATCAAATATGTTTCAACTGTGGCAAGTATGGGCATCGGACTGATGTATGGCCGGAGAAGTTAACGTCTAGTATTGGTATTCATTCGCAACCCCAAGCTTCCTCTGTGGAATCTGCCCACTGACCCTTTCGGACCATGGATGCTTGTTCATCACAACTCGTGCCAATGGAAGCCTACTGACCATAGCAACAACAGTCTGAGAAGGTAATAATTCCCTGACTGTGGGATCAAATTTCAACCCTATTGCTCAACATGATGCTGCGGAAGAAAATTTTCTACCATCCGATCCGCTTGTTACTGAGCTCCACAACCTACATGATTCGAGACCAACTGTCTGTTTCAGTGCAACAACGAAGGATCAAAACCTTAAATCCAAGGATTGCAAATCAAAGGGAATATCAATGAAAGCTCCCAGCAAGGTCAAATTCCAACCCATTGCTTTGGCGTCGAGTAGCACACAGCGGCAAGGTAAAATTACACAATATGCTTAGGAATGTGCCCTAGAATCTGGAAATATTGAGTGGCAAGAGATTAACTGGCCGGCTCTATCACGTGCGTCGGGATTGCGATCTACATTGGCACGGCCGTTGGGTGACATTACGAACAGTCTGACTTCCTGTGTTGAAATATGCGATGGAGGTATACAGCCTAAACCCTCATCAACAGCAGCACATCACTTCACTCCCCTAGACATCGACAATCAGATTAAACATCAACCACCCGACATGAGTGTCGATGGCCAAGTAGACATGGTGGAGCATGATAATTCTATGGATAATTCTCATAATATGGATACAGAGATCGGCACGGAGACAGTCCATGGCCTTACTTAGGTCTCCCTTGTCAAATATGGATCAAATGCATGTGTTAGCTTGGAATTTTCGGGGAGCTGGCTCCCCTGATACGGTTAGAGCAATTGTTAGACTTGTTTGTGATCATAGTCCCAGTGTTTTGTTTTTAATGGAGACCCGCGTCCCGAGTTTTAGAGCACGCGGCCTCCTAAGACGATCTCACTTTACTCATATTTCTGCTGGGGAAGCACGTGGTTTTTCCGACGGATTATGGTGTTTCTATGATACTTCCGTGGTCCAAATTCGCATCCTCGGCTACACTGGTTGAGTGATAAATATTGGTATCCTAGATGGCGACAACATCGCATGTGTGTTATCTCTTATCTATGCTTATCCATACATGATTCTATCTACGAGTATATTGAACAAATGACCATCCACATCCATGTAGCGTGGCTGTTAATGGGGGACTTCAATCAAGTGATTTGACAGGAAGGAAGATGAAAAGGGTGGTCGGGCTGTTCATGTATATGGTTAAGATGGTTGATTCATGTAAACTAATAGAGGTACGGTTTTCTGGACCTCTATTTACATGGTCTAATGGTCAGATAGGCCGCTCTCTCATAGAACAACATATTGACCAGGCATGGGCAAATGATCTATGGCATACCACCTTTGCATCATCCATGCTCCAACATCTCCCGAAATCACATTCGGACCATCATCTGTTGCTAATGGTATTTGATGAAGCCCCAAAGCAAACCCCAGCCAATCGACCTTTTAAGTTTAAGCCTATTGGTTGCAACATAATAACTTCCCGGAGTTCATGCGATCTACACGGCAAGTCTATAAAGGAGATTTCATCCGTACCATGGAGAGATTCACTGGCCGCCTATTAACGTGGAGCAAAGAAGTGTTTGGGTGCATCGCGTAGAGACGAAAATGCTGTATTGCATGCCTTGAGGGTATTCAAGTTTCTCTGGCACAATGACCTTCTTGCTTTCTTTCAAATCTTGAAAAAGAATTGACAGATGAATATAATATTATTTTGAATCAGGAGGATGTGTACTGGCAGTAGAAAACTAATCTACAATGGTTGAACTATGGGGACCAAAACTCACGATATTTTCATCTCTCGTTAGCCATGCATCGTCGAGCTGTAACTGTGGGATGGCTTAAAGATGGTGCAGGTAATTGGACCTCCTCTCCCCAAGAAATATAGCATATCATTCAGAACCATTATATCTCACTCTTCATAGTACGGATGTTAATACTCAGCCGCCAGATGTGTCTCATATCTCTACTCTCAACCATGCTAACCGTCATTGGCTTAACCGTCCAATATCTCTATAGAAAGTTGAGTCAGCAATTTTCCAAAAGGGCGCTTTTACTGCTCCTGGACCCGATGGTCTTCCTCCAGTATTCATCCAAAAAACTGGCCGATTGTCGGGCTAGCTGTAACGAAGTTTGTTATTACATTATTCCAAAAGAGAAGCTTCCCAGTTGAGATGAATAAGACGCTCATAACATTGATTCCTAAGGTATCCACCCCCAAGGACGCATCTCAATTCCGGCCCATCGCGTTGACTAATGTTGTCATGAAAGTCATAACAAATATCATCGATAACCGACTGAAAGGTGTTATTGGCAAAATCATTTCTCCTGTGCAGTGTGCATTTATTCCAGGGAGGCTGGAAGCAGACAACATCATCATCGCCCAAAAACTTATGCACTCCATCAGACTCAAGCAGGGTTACATGGCTGTTAAGATCGATTTGGAGAAAGCATACGATAAAGTTTGATGGCCTTTTCTCTGATGTGTCCTATTGGGTACCAGCTTCAACAATGATATGGTGGAGTTGATTATGTTTACCATCACCTCGGCAACTCCATCGGTCATTTAGAATAGTCAGTGTATGGCACCATTTCAACCTTAGCAAAGTATCTGCCAGGGAGATCCACTAGCGCCGTATTTATTTCTCTTATGCATGAAAACCTTGAATCAAAGTATTTCACGTGCAGTCCAAGAAGGTGTTGGGAACCCATTCGTACATCACAGCTTGGTCCTAAAATCTCCCATTTTTTCTTTGCAGACGATCTATTATTATTTGGTGCTTCAATAAACACAAAAACTTAGGTAATGGAAGAAATATTCGGTGATTTCTATCGTATATCTAGCCAAAGTATTAGTGTAAAAGAAATTCACAAGCTTTATTATCCAAGAATATGCCACCACACTTCCAGCCGCATGCTTTCACACGCTTGGGTATTAAACTTAAAGTTGAGAAATATGTTTGGATAATTTTTAAGGTCATGATTTTAAGTGGTGAATGCATAAAAATGTCACACATGACATTAGAAATGATTAAAAGTTGAAAAAGTTGAGAAAAATGGCAGCGATCTCTCAAGTAGTTGCACTTCGATCGATCGATATACTTCGATCCCTCACATCGATCGATCCATGTAAGGCAGAGAAAATTTAACACCTTACTGTGAGACATCGATCTCTAAACCTGACACACATCAATCGATCAATGTACATCGAATCCTCACTTTGATCGATCGATGTAAGTCAGAGACAGACTCTGAAACTCGCTGTGAGACATCGATATCTGAAGTTGAGGCACTTCGATCGATCGATGTCTAAGGGATTTAGAAATATTTGTCTAAAATGTGATAAATTGGTTGTTTTCATTTGTACAAGATTTATATATGTTCATTATGTTGAAATTATGTGTTTTTGATAATTATAAATGCATTGTGACTAATGTGCCTTGGAAGTTTCTACAACTTACCAAAAAAGGTAAAATTGGTATTTTGAGTTTTGTAGGAACATGATATGGTGGAAATATTTCAAGAAATTATTCTCATGTTATTTATCATGGCAAAGATGTTACTATATCTATTTCTGACCATCCGGGTAATTTCTGGAGTATTCTCTCACCAGGAGCATTTTGGTCATTTTACCCCTGATGGCATTTTTGGTATTTTTACTCAAGGAATCTCTTGAGTATATTATTATCTTCATTCTGGAGTTCATTGATAATTATATTGAAGATTATTTGGTGTTTTTCTATCATTTCTCTATTTGATGATATTATCGACAGTAGCGGGATATATGACGAGCTGTGACGTCACATTTTATTTCTTTCTTGAAGACCCTCTTCTATATGTTATTGGAGGATATTAATCATCATTTTACAGAGAATTTAAAGGTGTTAAAGTTGTGGAAATGATCACAACATACAAGAAGAAATAGTGGAAATTTTGGTGTTATATGTTGATATAATCTTGTCAACTATTATTTGTTAATTTCTTCTTCAAAAATCTGAGTTGATATGCATATATATGTGTTGAAAAATGTGTATATTCAGGTGGATATGCTGGTGTACTCATTTTATGGCTTGGTGACTAGCGGTCCAATAAAAAAAAGCTAGTTGGCCATTTGTCAACTTGGAAAATTTGAAAGTCTAGCCAACGGCTATAAGTTGTTTTGGAGCAGATTTTTTGAGTCAAAATGCAGCCCCTACATGCCTATTCTCATGGTAAAAATTTGAGGGGATAGTGGAGTAGTTATGCCCTTTTATCCTACTACATTATCTTCATTTTTTAAGCAATTTCAAGTCATTTTTCAAGGTGGAAAAATCGGCCATACAAGTGCCCAAGGTGGACCAATTGTGTTGTTTTATTTTGTCAAGTGTACAAGGCCAACCAATGATGTGAAGATACTTAAGCATTGAGATGAAGATGGTGACACATTGGAGTTCTTATCTTCAAGAGCCATTTCACAATATAAATAGGAGGCAAAGATGAAGAAGAAGAACACACACTTAAAATCAATAGTTGAATTGTCTTGCTATCTTATTCTCTCCATTCTTGTTTCATTATTTGTAGCGAAGGTGTTCTTGTGATATTTGTTGTAGAGCTACAAGCCTCTTTTTTTCTTATTTGTAAGATTGATTAGCCAAATCTATAAGGCTACATCAATAGGTGATATAGGTGTTGCAACCAAGAGTTGCATAGAGGTGTTCATCCAAGTCTTGAATAGGGTTGGTGTTTAACCCAAGGATCAAGCTTGGTTCTTCTTGTAATTTGGTTAATACCATAGTGAAATCCAAGGAAAGGTGTTATTTGGGACTGGAGTAGGTCACGTTGAACCAGGATAAATTCTTGGTGTCCTTGTCTTCTTTACATTTTTTTCTGCCTGTTTTTCACTGCAGATTTCACACAATTTCTCACGTTTTGAAAAAATAGCTAAAGACTTTCAAAATTCATTCTTTTTAATTGGAGTTATACTTCAGACTGTTATCTTTTCTTTTCAACAAAAATCACTTGATTTGAGCAATGAAAAATTAGTTTTTCAGTCATTGCAAGATAACTGCTCCAATGTGACTGCAATCTGACCAGTTTTGAGAAAACTTGAATTCTGTTTTAACCATGACTTGTTTAAGGTCAGGGCCTTTTGGAAACATAAACTAGATATTCTAAGGAGTTTTTTGACATAAATATCAAGCTTTTTGGTTAAGTATTCAAAGATAAACACGTTTTTCAATTTCAGCAACATACTGTGTAATTTTGTCTAGATTGACCATCTGAATATTTTTATTTGTTTGAAGGGTCAAGCGATCTTATTGTTATATGATTCTTGGATAGAGTCTCGTCCAGACATTGAGGTTGAGTTCTGGAAATATTCATAATTTTTGGAGTTGTGTACATTGATTTTTGAATTTTTCAAAAACGGGTTTTGAATCTAAGGTAGTCTCAGATTCGTTTTCAAATGGGATTTTAATCAAGAGTAGTAGTGTAATTTCTACTAAACACTATTCACTCTCCCCTCTAGTGGTGTTTATTTCCGGTGTATGGTACAACAATTGGTATCAGAGCGAGGTTAACACCACTCAAAGAAGCAAGATTCAACACCATATGAACAAGAAAAGGCCATGAAACAACCTTTCAAAGTAGCATGCTAATCTCAAATCAAAGGTACATACAATGGCTATAGTTTCTCACAAAGGTGAGTTGGAAGGTATGTCTACACAACGTCCTCCTCTTTTCGATTGAAATTATTTTGTTTGTTGGAAACTTAGAATGAGGCTATTCTTACTATAGACATCAATTTATGGTCTATAGTTGAAGATGAGATGTACATTCTAATGAAAATTGTACACGTTAGTGCAGTCACACAAGAAGTTTAAAAATACAAAAGTGAATGGTCTTTCGATGATAAAAAAGAAAGTGTCCATGAATGCTAAGCAATGCAATTATTGTTAAATGGACTAACGACTTCTGAAGCAGGATATGTGTCAAATTGCACAAGTGCACACGACATGTGAAAATCATTAGAATTAAAGCATGAAGGTACTAGCAGTGTAAAAGAGTCAAAAATAAACATGCTTATGTCTGAGCTTGAATCTTTTAAAATGTTGCCAAACGAATCCATAACATCTATGGATTTGAGGATTACTAACATTTTCAATGCCCTTGAAGCTTTAGGAAAATCATTTACCAACAACGAGAAGGTTCAAAAGATGCTGCAAAGCCTTCCTACTGAATGGGATCCTAAGGTCATGGCGATTGAAGAAACAAAATCAATCACAAAAATAGACGAATTGATGGGCTCACTAAGAGTATACGAGGTAAAACTAAACCAACAGAAGTTCGAGTCATCTAAATCATCCGGTAAGTCTATAGCTTTCAAATCAACTGAGTCACATACAAATAATGATGATAGTAATAGTGATAATGAATTAGACAGTGACTTAATATTAATAGTTAGAAAACTGAGAAAGTTTTTTAAACGGCCTAATAGGAATAGACAACGATCTTCTTCTTCTTCTTCTGAATCTAAGAAAAATAATTCTAATAACAACAAATGGTATAATAAAGATTTAAAATGTTATAAATGCGGTCAAAAAGGACATCTCTTCTGATTGTCCGACAAAGAAAAACGCCAACAATAACAATAATAAACAAGACAAGGAGACGTAAAAATCAAAGGCAAATGAGCAATGAAGGTGAGCACATGGAGCGACTCTTCCGACTTAGAATCTGACACTGAGGAAGCTCAAGTCTGCTCCGTATCCAATGAGGTAAGTTCTTCATCTGATGAAGATTCTGATAATGAAATATCATTTGATGAAATTTATAAAGAATTTTTAAGGATGCATGCTCACTGTAAAAGGCTATCTAAAGAAAAGAAAAAATTAATTGAAGAAAATGACAAGTTGAAGACGTCCAACTTGAAATTTTTCGATCAATTAGAATCTTTTAGACAAGAGTCTACTAATACTCTTGATTCTTTAGAGATTAAAATTGAATCATATAGGAAAAATGAACAAACATTAAAAACTGAAAATAGTATGTTGAAATCTAAGTTAGAAAGTTTTGAAAATTATATAGTTCAACTTAAATCTTCTAAAACTAAACTTAGAAAAAATGTTAGAACAATTTAAGTCTGGAACCAACATATTAGATAGACTGATATCATCACAAAAATATGGAAACGATAAAACAGGATTAGGATATAAAGAAGAAGAGGTCAAAGTAGATACAAAGACTAAGTTTGTTTCGTCAAGTACTAAACAACCTTATAAAGAAACAAAAGTAAAATCAACTTTGTCTGCTACATCTTTTTCTACTTCTTCTTCTGCTTATTCCAAGATAAAAATACAACACGCACCCACAAAAGCACACACATATAAACATACAAGTAGGCAAGAATTTGCATCTAGACCACATAGAAATTATGCATATATGTATACAAATGTATATAGACAAAATCAAATGCATCCAACTTATTATGAACCTAAGAATAGGCAACATTCATATAAAACTTATAGAAATGCATATGAACACACACACATAACGCCATTCAAGAAACAAAATCATATGCCTTTCACTCATTACCAAAATCGGCCAAGACATAGTACTTATCAACCAAGATATAACATGTATGACAATGCATCATCTTTCAAATAGAATGGTCAAATACTTGTTAATCCTTTATATTCAACTAATGTCAAATATGTGTCTAGAAGGTATGCCCAAGTTTGGATATCTAAGGGATATCTAAACAAGGGTGGTGCCCTTAACATTTAAGGACCCAAGTAAAGGTACCTAAAACTTTGTCTCCATTTTAGGAAAATAGCAAGGAGGCAAGAAGGAGGCAAAGTCAAAGAAGCTAAAAACCAAATGGTTTTTAGACAGTGGATGTTTAAGACATATGATGGACAACCCCAAACTATTCACCGAGTTGGAACATATCTAGAATGGAGGAAAAGTTACATTCGGTGACAACAAAAAAGGAAAAATTGTTGGGAAAGGAACAATCGGGGATCCAAACACATTTCAAATATGAAATGTGTTGTTAGTAAGAAATATTTCTCATAATTTATTAAGCATTTCTCAACTTATATATTCCGGTTATTGTGTTTCTTTTCTCCCTGATTCTTGTGATATAACTAATGAAAAAGGAGAAATTGTATTAAAAGGAAATAGAGATGGTAACATTTATACCATTTACTTAGATGACATATTAGATGCTAAGATTAAATGTTTAATATCACATGACTTAGATGTAAACTTATGGCATAGACGAATAGTCCATATAGGAATCTCAACTATTGAAAAGTTATCTAAAAAGAATTTAATTAGAGGCATGCCTAAGTTAGACTTAGATAATTTTCAAATGTGTGAAACGTGTATTAATGGAAAACATATTAAAGAAACATTAAAACCAAAACATGAAGTGAGTACTAGTCATGTACTAGAATTGCTTCACTTAGACTTATTTTGTCCAAGTAGGACAAGAAGTCTAGGTGGACACTACTATGTGTGTGTCATAGTAGATGATTATTCACAATACACATGGACATTGTTCTTAACACACAAAGACGATGCTCCATTGGTAATCGAGACTCTTATCAAGCAACTCGAAAATATTTACGAAGAAAATGTTAAAATAATTAGAAGTGATAGAGGTAGAGAATCTAAAAACAAAGATGTAATCAAGTTTTATGAATTACATAGTATAAAACATGAATTCTCACCACCTAGAACACCACAACTCAATGGAGTTATTGAACGTAAAATAGAATAATTCAAGAAATTGCTAGAACAATGTTATGTGAAAATAAAGTACCAAAATATTTATGGGCTGAAGCTGTAAGTTGTGCATGTTATATAATAAATAGCCTTTCTATTAGAAAGAAATTGAATAAAACACATTATGAATTGTTAAACAATAGAAAACCTAAAGTAGATTATCTTAAAGTTTTTGGTTGTAAGTGTTTTCTGTTGAACACTAAGGATAATCTTGGCAAGTTTGAACAAAAGTCTATTGAATTCATATTTGTTTGTTATTCAACTAACTCAAGAGCATATAGGTGTTATAATCCTGTATCTAGGAAGATAATTGAATCCATACATGTGAAATTCAATGAAAATGCATGTTTTGAAGTTAGTGATAAAACTCAACATAAACATGAGAACAATGTTGAAAATATGTTTGATGATTAGCATGTACTTAATCATGTATAACCGACTCCCCCTGGACAAGACATGCATGAACCCTTGGATGAAATGAATGAAGAGATTTTACAATTGGAAGCTAATACAACTAACTTGCAAGATGATTTAATTGTATACGACAATGTTCACACTAATGAAATATTTCAACAAGATGAGGTGAACCTAGTCAACCTAGGAATTGGTGGCTTATAAAAGATAAACATAAACACCCTAAAGAGTTTATCATTGGGGACCTAAGTATTGGGGTTAGAACACGTAGAAATGTAAGTAGACCTTAAGGACATAGCTTAATCTCACACTTAGAACCTAAGAATGTTAAAGAAGCCTTAGGTGATATATCATGGATCGATGCCATGCATGAGGAATTGAATCAATTTACAAGGAACAACATGTGGGATTTAGTACCTAAACCTGAAAACAAGTTTATAATAGGAACCAAATGGGTCTTTAGGAATAAAATGGATGAAGAAGAAAATATCACATAAAATAAGGCTAGGTTAGTCGCACAAGGTTATAATCAACAAGAAGGAATAGATTATGAAGAAACCTTTGCATCCGTTGCACGACTAGAAGCAATTAGATTGTTATTTGCGATTGCAAGTCTACGCAAAATTAAACTCTTCCAAATGGATGTCAAGAGGGCGTTTTTGAATGGATACATCCAAGAAGAAGTATTTGTCAAAAAACCCCCTTGGATTCAAAGATCCAAAGAATCCTAACCACGTATACAAGCTTAAGAAAGCTCTATATGGTTTGAAACAAGCTCCAAGAGCTTGTATGATAGGTTTGCAAACTTTCTTGTTGCAAATAATTATCAAAGGGGGACCATAGACAACACATCATTTCTAAGAAGAAAAGATAATGACTTGTTAATAGTCCAAATATATGTAGATGATATAATCTTTGGATCAACCAACCCTACCTTAGTATAAGACTTTGAAGAGTGTATGAAATCAAAATTTGAAATGTCAATGGTAGGAGAGTTGAATTATTTCTTAAGACTTTAAATCAAACAAATCCCTCAAGGAATCCACATTAGCCAACCTAAGTATATCAATGATATGATTAAGAAGTTTGGATTGAAGAGTTGAAACCAGCACCTACCCCTATGAGTGTTAGCACCAAACTAGAAAAGGACGAAAATGGTAAACTGTTTGATGACACATATTATAGGTCTATGATTGGATCATTGTTATACTTAACCGCGTCAAGACCTGGTATCATGTTTAGTGTGTGTATGTGTGCTAGGTTCCAATCTTGTCCAAAGGTATCTCATTACAATGTAGTGAAAAGATCTTCAGATATCTTAAACACACACCTCACTTAGGAATTTGGTATGATAGAAATGCTAAGTTAGAATTGTATGCTTTTAGTGATGCTGATTATGGTGGTTGCAAGTTAGATAGAAAATCCACTAGCGGTACATGTCAACCCATAAAAACCAACTTGATCTCTTGGTTTTTTAAAAAGCAAGCTAGTGTAGCTCTCTCTTCCACCGAAGTCGAGTATAAACCTTATGTACTACCCAAATACTTTGGCTTAAACAACAATTTAGTGATTTTGACATTAAAATGAATAAAATTCCAATCTTCTGCGATAGCACAAGTGCGATCAATCTTTTTCGAAATCAGGTACTTCATTCTAAGGCCAAAGACATTGAGGTAAGGTACCATTGCCTTTGAGATCATGTTCAAAATAGGGACATAACCATAGATCATGTAAGGACTGATCATCAAATAGCCGACATCTTCACCAAACCCCTTAATCAAGCCAGTTTTGAAGACTTACGAGCCAAGTTAGGTATGATGACTTACGATACAATAGCATAGTTCTATCTTTTGCATGATTTGCAAAATAAAGGGGGAGATAGAATAAGAACATGATTTTTAGTTGGTAAGTCATGATTTGGATTTGAGTAATATGTTAAATTTCAATTGGTATAAGTTTTGAGCATAGGTTAAGGGGGAGAGTATAAGTTAAGGGGGAGCACATGAACACATATATTAAAAACATGAGTTTTTGAAAGTTTGAAAACAATTAGTGAAACAATTAGTAATTGGTGAGGTTTTCAAAACAATTCAATTGGTATAAAATTGATAAATATGTGACAAAGAATTGGTAAAGAGTTGTGACATTGAAATCATGTTAAGTTATTTTGAAAATCATCCAATAGGGGGAGAATGTTGAGAAACATGTTTGGATAATTTTCAAGGTCATGATTTTAAGTGGTGAATGCATAAAAATGTCACACATGGTGTTATAAATAATTAAAAGTTTAAAAAGTTGAGAACATCGATCTCTCAGGTAGTTGCACTTCGATCGATCGATGTACTTCAATCCCTCACATCGATCGATCCATACAAGGCAGAGAAAATTTAAGACCTTACTATGAGACATCGATCTCCAAACCTGACAGACATCGATCGATCGATGTACATTGAACCCTCACTTCGATCGATCGACGTAAGTCAGAGACAGACTCTAAAACTCACTATGAGACATTGATGTCTGAAGCTGAGGCACTTCGATCGATCGATATCTAGGGTTTTTAGACATATTTTTCTAAAATGTGATAAGTGGTTGTTTTCATTTGTACATGATTTATACATGTTTATTATATGGATATTATGTGTTTTTAATAATTATAAATACATTTGACTAATGTGCCTTGGAAGTTTCTACAACTTACCAAAAAGGGCAAAATTGGTATTTTGAGTTTTGTAGGAACATGATAAGGTGGAAATATTTCAAGGAATTATTCTCATGTTATTTATCATGACAAAGATGTTATTATACCTATTTCTGACCATCCGGGTCATTTCTGGAGTATTCTCTCACCAGGGGCATTTTGGTCATTTTACCTCCGAGGGCATTTTTGGTATTTTCACTCAAGGAATCTCTTGAGTATATTATTATCTTCATTCTGGAGTTCATTGATAATTATATTGAAAATCATTTGGTGATTTTCTATCATTTCTCTATTTAATGATATTATCGACAGTAGCGGGATATGCGACGAGTTGTGATGTCTCATTCTATTTCTTTCTTGAAGACCCTATTCTATATGTTATTATAGGATATTAATCATTATTTTACATAGAATTTAAAGGTGTTAAAATTTTGGAAATGATCACAACATACAAGAAGAAATAGTTTGAATTTTGGTGTTATATGTTGACATAATCTTGTCAACTATTACTTGTTGACTTCTTCTTCAAAAATCTGAGTTGATATACATATATATATATGTTAAAAAACGTGTATATTCAGGTGGATATGCTGGTTTACTCATTTTATGTCTTGGTGACAAGTGGACCAATCAAAAATAAGCTAGTTGGCAATTTAGAAAATTTGAAAGTGTAGCCAACTGCTACAAGCTGTTTTGGAGCTGATTTTTTGAGTCCAAATGCAGCTCCCACATGCCTATTCTAATGGCAAAAAGTTGAGGGGATAGTGGAGTAGTTATGCCCTTTTATCCTACTACATTATATTTTTTTTTTCAAGCAATTTCCAAGTCATTTTTCAAGGTGAAAAATCGGCCATACAAGTTTCCAAGGTGGACCAATTGTGTTGTTTTATTTTGCCAAGTGTACAAGGCCAACCAATGATGTGAAGACACTTAAGAGTTGATGATGAATATGGTGACACATTGGAGTTCTTATCTTCAAGAGCCATTTCAAATTATAAATAGGAGGCAAAGGTGAAGAAGAAGATCACACACTTAAAAGCATTACTTGAATTGTCTTGCTATCTTGTTCTCTCCATTCTTGTTTCAATCTTTGTAGTCAAGGTGTTCTTGTGATATTTGTTGTAGAGCTACAAGCCTCTTGTTTTTTATTTGTAAGATTGATTAGCCAAATCTATAAGGCTACATCAATAGGTGATATAGGTGTTGCAACCAATAATTGCATAGAGGTGTTCATCCAAGTCTTGAATAGGGTTGGTGTTTAACCCAAGGATCAAGCTTGGTTCTTGTTGTAATTTGGTTCATACCATATTGAAATCCAAGGAAAGGTGTTCCTTGGGACTAGAGTATGTCACATTGACCAAACCATGATAAAATATTGGTTTTCTTGTCTTCTTTATATTCTTCTGTTTTCTGCCTGTATTACACTGTAGATTTCACACAACTTCTCGCGTTTAAAAAAAATAACTAAACACTTTCAAAGTTCGTGTTTTTTGGTGGAGTTATACTTCAGACTATTAGCTTTCATTTGCAACAAGAATCCCTTGATTTGAGCAAGAGAAAGTTAGTTTTTTAGTCATTGCAAAATAACTGCTTCAACCTGGCTGTAATCTGACCCGTTTTGAGAAAATTTGAATTCTGTTTTAATCAAAAGTTGTTTAAGGTCAAAGCCTTTTGGAAACATAAACTAGACATCCTACGGAGTGTTTTGACATAAAGATCAACCTTTTTGGTTAGGTATTCAAAGAGAAAAATGTTTTTTTAATTTTAGCAACATTCTATCCAATTCTGTCCAGATTGGCCATCTGAATGTTTTTATTTGTTTGAAGGATCAAACAATCTTATTTTTATCTGATTTTTAGATAAAGTCTTGTCAAGACAGTGAAGTTGAGTTCTGGAAATTGACATAATTTTTGACGTTGCGTACACTGAGTTTTGAATTTTTCAAAAACGGTTTCTGAATCTGAGGTAGTCTCAGATTCTATTTTCAAAGAAGATTTTAATCAAGGGTAGTAGTGTAATTTCCGCTGACCACTATTCACCCCTCCTCAAGTGGTGTTTATTGTAGGTGTACGATCCAACACTTACAACTGACTTTGACCATTACTTATGTCATACCCCGTAACTTTCAAATTCGACATTTAATAATTAGGAAGCAACTTAAAATACAATTTTATTAATTGTATAGCTTTATGAGACTTAGTTAAATAAAATATAGGTTGATAAATAGTCAAAAGCTAAAAAAATCAGAAAAATAGGCTTAAGTACCCAAAATGCCCCTTCCCACTTAAATGATGAGGAGTTACACAATTGGTATAACTCCCCAAAAGAGAGGCAGGCCGCCAGTTGTAACACCAAAGAGAGGAAAAACGCCTGGAAGAGAGAAGGAGAGGAAGAGAGAGAGAAGAAGAAGAAGAAGAAAGGAAGAAGAAGAAGTCTAACCTAGTTCCAATCCGTTCCAAAATTCTGTCATACACTCATAAGACTATCTAGAAGCAAAGGCAAGTAATCTTTCTATACGCTTTACTCAAATTTTGATACAATAGGCCCTATGTTCTTATAAAGAGAAAATTTGGATCACACATTTGTAATCTTGATTTGTTTATGTTACATGCTCTACTATACGTGTGCTTGATTAAAGTCATATCCTTTAGGCCTAAATCTGAAAGTATCCATGTTGTGCTTAATTGTTGATAAACATGCCCTTAAAGTGTCATCTTTGTTGTAAATATTGTTTTATGATAATTGTCATTTTCTCTAAAGGTTGCCTTAGATGATTTGAGATGAGTTGAGGAAGATTTGAAGGTTTAGATGATGTGTGATGTAAGTTGAGCATGGAGTAGAAGATTGATGATACATCCGGAGATATGAATATTAGAAGGCTCAAGGTCGATGCAACCTGATAGATGTAATTAGGCCATGCTGTTGTGTGTTGTGCATTATAGATTCAAGGGGGTAAGGTTGAATTTGAAGTGTTAGCATGAAAGGGGTGAAGGAGGAAGATGATGGGGAGAAGTTACTGCAGAATTTTGCAGTTTCTGGAATCGTCACAACACTTCGAACTCCTACTTTAGGCGCTCAATGTCACATTAGGCGCCTAAAGTATGCGTTCAATGTGTCCCAGTGCATTCCAGAATGCTTCGAACACCTACATTAGGCGCTTCATGTCACATAAGGCACCTTACGTAGGTGTTCAATACAGCACATTTCAAAACACTTCGAACACCTTAGATGGTTTACGATGTCACTTGAAGCGCTTCATGCAGGCGTTCGATGAATCACAGCACATTCTAGAACACTTTGAACGCCCATAATATGCGCTCTAATATATACCAGCACATTCTAGAACACTTTGAACGCCCAGAATTTGATGTCACTTGAGGCGCTTTATGTAGGCGTTCAATATATACCAGCATATTCAAGAACACTTCAAACGCCCAGAATATGCGCTCCATGTCACTTTAGGCGCCTCTTGTAGGCGTTCCAAGTGTACTGGAAGTTCTATTTATCACATTAAGCGCTCCATGTGTGTGAGATATCTTTATTCTCTTGCTTTGCTCATAAAATACAAGGGTATACTTGTGTTGTAAACATTAAGTGTGAATGAGTAAGGTTTGGTATGAATTCGAAGTGAATTGGCAAAACGAAAAGGGCATGAAATGGTACGAGCAGGGTGTGCTTGGGATTCAGGACTTTGTGCTTGATAGGTAAAGTGTGTGTGCATGTTTACACGTTTGATATGATGTTACATGAGCATTTTTGCATCACGTCATGGACACTTTGCATTTCGACATGAGATTTGTTTTGTGAAAGAACATTTGTTTGCAAAGAAGATTAAAGTTTTTGAAAGACAAAATATGGTTGCTGGTTGACGCAGGGTATAAAAGTTACGCCTGCGGCAGCAGGATATAAAAGCGTGACCTGTGAATCAATAGCAGGGTATAAAGTATGTTATGAGGCCATGGACCTATCATCACGGGGTATAAAGTTATGTTATGGGACCGTGGACCTATCAACACAGGGTATAAAGTTATGTTATAGGGCCGTGGACCTTTCAACATGGGGTATAAAGTTCTGTTTGCTGTGGATTGATCACCCACAGGGTATAAAGTTCTGCTACGCGAAGTAAATGATAAAAAGAATTGTGAAAAGTTTGTGAAATAACACGTATGACATGTTTATGAAAAAGAGATATGCATGGGTTTTGTGTGTGTTTTTAAAGGAGTACATGCATCATATGTCACGAAGCATAAGACTTGACATGCAAGAAATGACATTCGCATATGGTCTGGTTATGCATTAAGCTTTGCTCGATATTTGTTTGGTTCGTATTCGGGTATCATTTATTTGATTTATTTAATTTAATGAATTGTCACAAAGATGTTATTTGCTAACCTGAGCACCTTATTTTGCGCAAAGATTTTTACACCGGTGACTCGTCGTGTGTAGTCCCGTAAGGTGTATAGACAGGTTACTTGCTAGCGATGTTTTCGCTAGGAATAGATACTCCATCTTCTTTTCAGGTGAGCCGGAGTACGAAATGATATTTGTAGAAGACGATGGTGAGTGGGTCCATTGGGATGATGATAATTGAAGTGGATAGATTTATGTTCATTCTCTTTAAGTTGAAAGAATTGATGTTT
Source organism: Eustoma russellianum (assembly GCA_036186865.1). Taxonomy (NCBI): domain Eukaryota; kingdom Viridiplantae; phylum Streptophyta; class Magnoliopsida; order Gentianales; family Gentianaceae; genus Eustoma; species Eustoma russellianum. The sequence continues at coordinate 6,715,943 of AP025072.1, read as the reverse complement.
ACTATGTTGTAGTGGAGGATATGTTAGACAATTCATCGAACACATTTTATTTCTGCTGTATTTCATTTTGTTACATTGATGTTAGTGAAGTTTTAAATTTTACGACGTTTCCGCTGATTTATCTTACGTCATGGATGACGTGCGCTTGATCTGGTTTGACGCTTCGTCGTCCTCGTAGTAGACTACTGCAGGCGCACAGGTACCAATGTCCAACATCGGACTGGGACACTTCAGGTGGTATTAGAGCCTAGGCTTCAGATCTATCTCGGAAACTTAGGTTCATGATCTTTTAGCAATTTAGGATATGATTTTCCCTTAAGTTTGATCCTTAGTTATAAGTGTTGATTTCTCTAGATTCTAAGTATGATAAGGGTTGGGTGTGTGCGAGCGCGCTTATCATCTAATTTTGTATTAACATTCTTATTTCATACCCCACCCATTCTTACGCATTAAAGCTTTCAATAACATCTTGTATCTACTGATTGCTAATGGAACGTTGACCTTTCAGAGAAAATGCCTCCAAGAAGAGATAACATAGGAAACTCTGGCAACAAACAGGAGAACCAGCCACCACAAGTGGTTTTACCCCAGGTGCTCACTGATGCACTAACGGTGATCGCACAAGGGTTTGCTCAGCAGTAGCAGCCTTCGCCTCCTCCACCACCTCAGCATAATATTCGATTCTTCTACGGAGAGATGAGGAAGATGAGAGTCCTGGAGTTTGAAGGATGTACTGATCCTGAGGAGGCTCATCACTGGTTGGCTAAGGTGGAGAAATGTTTCAGGTTAGTGCAAGTGCCTGAGGAGATAAAGGTAGATGTGGCCACACCCCTTCTATGTGGCAAAGATGGCGAATGCTGGGCTGGAATGGTATTGAGAATGACCCCACCTGTTTCATGGGCACAATTCTGTGATGTTTTCCTGAAGTACTACGTGCCAGAGACTACAATATTGGACAAGATAAGGGCGTTTGATAGATTGGAGCAGGGTCGAATGACAATGTCAGAATATAATGATCAATTTCATGCATTAGGTAAATTTGCTCCAGCGATTATGTCTGATACTTGTCTAAAGATGACGAAGTCTGAGAGGGGATTAGACTCCAGAATTCAGTCGGCGATAGTGAACGCCGGAATGAGAACTTACGAAGATATGATGGATGCGTGCTTCCGTGTCAAAAGTAATTTCCGTAGTTTAACAGCTAGGGAAGCCAGTGTAGGGTCGTTTGACAGAGGAAAAAGGCCGAGGGATGATGTGAGAGTGGGCGTTAGACCCGGACGTTGGGTCAAGATTCCGAAGAGGACTCCAGTCGAAAATTTCTAGAGACCTCCAGCGCAGAACCCAGTAGTCCAGCATGTGGTGGGAATTTGCCCACACTGCAACAGGAACCATGTTGAAGAATGCAGAAAGTTGGCTTAATCGTGTTACAGATGTGGACAGGTGGACCATATAATTAGAGATTGCCCCTAGATAAAGAAAAATGCTCCAGGAGAAATGGTCTAGCAGCCTAGGGCAAAGCCGAGAACAAATACCCGTGTCCATGTCATGACCGATAACGACATACATGAAGCCACTGATGTGGTATCAGGTACACTATAAATTAAGTTTGAATTTTGAGTGAATTAAGTCTCTACGTGTTTAACTCCCTATGTAAAACTTGATATGGACTTAGGTGCGATTTTAGTAAATAAGGTACCTGCCAACGTGCTTTTTGATAGCGGCGCAAGCCACTCCTATATGGCAAAGAGATTCACTACGCACCTTGATAATCTGCCTGAGTGGTTAGAAACTCCGCACTGTGTTCAAGCGACAGCAGATCAAATTATGGTTTCGTACCAGCAGTACCGGGATCGCGAGTTAGAGTTTGAAGGACAAATGTTCTCCGCCACATTGATCCCTATTCAAATGTATGACTTCGACGTTATATTAGGAATGGATTGGTTGGCCAAGTATCACGCCAACATTGACTGTCGATTGAAGCAAGTGACAGTCAAGAATACTAAGAGGAAGAAGTAATGTTTCAAGGAGATGCGGAATAGAAGAAAGTCCCTAGGAAGGTGTTTATTTCGGTTGCTCAAGCTTGCAAAGTCTTAAGGAAATGTGCCGAGGGATTTCTAGTGAATACGATGGATGTTACTCAGGAAGTACCATCTATTGAACAAATTCCAGTGGTTAACAAATTTCTTGATGTGTTTTCGGAGGAATTGCCAGGAGTGCCACCTCCGAGAGAAGTCGAGTTTGAGATAAATCTGATTCCAGGAGCCAAACCCATTTCTAAAGCCCCTTACCAAATGGCTCCAGCATAACTTAGAGAGCTAAAAGAAGAACATCAGGAGTTATTGGACAGGAAATTTATCCGCCCCAGTGTGTCGCCTTGGGGAGCACCTGGTTTATTTGTAAAGAAGAAGGATGGTAGTATGAGGCTTTGTATCGACTATCGAGAGTTGAATAAAATCACCATCAAGAATAAGTACCCCCTTCCGCGAATTGAGGATTTGTTTGACCAGCTCAAGGGTGCCAAGATCTTTTCTAAAATTGACCTCAGGTCAGGATACATTCAGCTAAGAGTGAAGGCTGAAGACATCGCAAAGATAGCCTTCCGCACGAGATATGACCACTATGAGTTTTGAGTAATGCCATTTGGGTTAACAAATACCCCTACAGCCTTTATGGATCTTATGAATACTGTCTTTCAAGAACAGTTGGATAGGTTTGTGGTGGCATTCATAGACGATATCTCAGTGTATTCTCCTGACGAGCAAACTCATGCTGAGCATCTAAGAACCGTTCCAGGCATTTTGAGGCAGAAACAATTGTACGCTAAATTTAGCAAGTGTGAGTTTCGACTAAGAAGTGTGGCTTTTCTAGGTCACTTGATATCAGAGGAGGGGATTGTTGTGGATCCGAAGAAGGTGGAAGCTATCACGGAGTGACCTAGACCTACTAATGTCACCGAAATGCGAAGTTTCTCGGTCTAGCGGGCTATTACAGGAAGTTTGTCGAGGTATTCTCAAGGGCAGCAGTGCCTCTCAATCGCCTGACTCAAAAGAAGTCCAAGTTTGAGTGGACAGCGGAATGTGAGTGAGCTTCATGGAGCTTAAGAAGAGATTAACCACAGCTCCAGTATTGGCTCAACCCTCCGAAACTGATGGGTTTATGATTTATAGCGATGTGTCGAAGAATGGTTTAGGTTGTGTTTTGATCAACATGAACGAGTCATCGCCTATGCCTCAAGGCAGCTAAAGCCTTATGAACAAAACCATCTGACGCACGATCTTAAACTTGCCACAGTTGTGTTCGCCTTGAAGATCTGGCGGCACTATTTATATGGGGTAAAGTGTGCGGTATTTACTGACCATAAAAGTCTAAAGTATTTATTCTCTCAGAAGGAGCTAAACATGAGGCAGCAGAGATGGTTGGAACTAACAAAGGACTGCGATTTGACCATCCATTACCACCCAGAAAAGGCTAATAAAGTGGCTGATGCATTAAGCAGAAAGTCCATCCATGCGCGACAATCACCATTGGAAAGAGAAATGGAAGAATTCGATTTAGATTTGATTCACATCCACTATGAACGTTTTGACAGCATTGACCATCACACCGAGTTTGATTGACCGGGTAAAAGAGGCTCAGAAGAATGATAAGACCCTAAGTGAGATAGAGGAAAGGATGAAACATGATCAGGTTGAGAGATTTTAGGTCAATGAGGATGGGAGCCTATGATTCAGAGGAAGACTATGTGTGCTGATGAAGATGGACTTAGAAGAGAAATTCTGTAAGAAGCTCACAGTTCGAAGTTATCGATACATCCTAGAAGCACTAAGATGTACAGAGATCTCAAGCAATATTATTGGTGGTCCGGAATGAAAAGACATATTGTAGAGTTCATCGAGAGATGCCTAGTTTGCTAACAAGTCAAGGCTGAACATCAACGGCCTGGTGGATTGTTGATGCCATTGGGAATTCCAGAATGAAAATGGGAGCACGTTACGATGGATTTCATAGCGGGTTTACCAAAGACGAGAAATGGACATGATATAATTTGGGTAATTATAGATCGATTAACCAAGTCTGCACATTTTCTACCCATCTCAAGTGAATCGTCTCTTGACAAGTTGGTAAATCTATATATGGATAATATAGTTAGATTTCATGGTGTTCCACTGAGTATAGTGTCTGACTGAGATCCACGGTTTACTTCCAAGTTCTGGATAGCATTTCAGAAAACCTTGGGCACAGAATTAAGATTGAGTACAACGTACCATCCCCAAATCGATGGACAGTCTGATCAGACTATTCAGACTCTAGAAGATATGTTAAGGGCTAGCATTTTGGATTTCAAAGGAAGCTGGGATTGAAGGGTGAAGTTAATGGAATTTTCTTATGATAACAGTCACCACAGTGCAATTGATATGGCTCCTTTTGAAGCTTTGTATGGAAGGAAGTGTAGGTCTCCGGTTTATTGGGATGAAGTCGGCGTGAGAACCATCACTGGGCCTGAGTTACTCGAGAAGATGCTAGAAAAGGTGAAAATCATACGAGATAAACCCAAGACTCAAAACCACAACAAAAGTTGGGCAGATTCTAAGCGATGGCCTTTGGAGATTAACGTAGGTGAAAAGGTTTATTGAAAAGTATCACCTACGAAGGGTATTATGAGATTTGGAATCAAAGACAAGCTAAGTCCCCGTTTCAGTGGTCCCTCTGAAATACTGAAGAAAGTGGGAGCTTTGGCGTATAGGTTGGCGTTACCTCCGGTATTGGTGCAAGTCCATAATGTATTTCACGTATCACAGTTGAGGAAGTACGTGATGTAACCAAGCCATGTGCTCAAAGCACAACCTTTGGAACTCAACGATGATGTTACTTATGAGGAGATACCCGTGAAGATCGTAGACCAGAAGGACCGAGTGTTGAGGAAACAGGTGATTCCTTATGTGAAAGTCTAGTGGAGCAACCACACGGAACGTGAGTCCACTTGGGAACTCGAAGAACAGATGCAGGGGAAATATCATCAACTCTTCAATTAAGGTATGCAAGTTTCGAGGATAAAACTTTATGTAAGGGGGGTAGAATGTCATACCCCGTAACTTTCAAGTTCGACATTTAATAATTAGGAAGCAACTTAAAATACAATTTTATTAACTGTATAGGTTTATGAGACTTATTTAAATAAAATATAGGTGGATAAATAGTTAAAAGCTAAAAAAAAAGAAAAGTAGACTTAAGTACCCAAAATGCCCCGCCCCACTTAAATGATGGGGAGTTACACAATTGGTATAACTCCCCAAAAGAGGGGGGGCCGCCTGTTACAACACAAAAGAGAGGAAAAACGCCTGGAAGAGAGAAGGAGATGAAGAGAGAGAGAGAGAAGAAGAAGAAGAAGAAAGGAAGAAGAAGAACAAGGCTAACCTAGTTCCAATTTGTTCCAAAATTCTATCATACACCCGTAAGACTATCTAGAAGCAAAGGTAAGTAATCTTTCTATACGCTTTACACAAATTTTGATACAACAGGCCCTATGTTCTTATAAAGAGATATATGTATTTGTTGTTGTTTGCTTGATTAAAGTCATGTCCTTTAGGCCTAAATCTGGAAGTATCCATGTTGTGCTTAATTGTTGATAAACATGCCCTTAAAGTATCATCTTTGTTGTAAATATTGTTTTATGATAATTATCATGTTATCTAAAAGTTGCCTTAGATGATTTGAGATGAGTTGAGGAAGATTTGAAGGTTTAGATGATGTGTGATGTAAGTTGAGCATGGGGTAGAAGATTGATGATACATCCAGAGATATGAATATTAGAAGGCTCAAGGTTGATGCAACCTGATAGATGTAATTAGACCATGTTGTTGTGTGTTGTGCATGATAGATTCAAGGGGGTAAGGTTGAATTTGAAGGGTTAGCATGAAAGGGGTGAAGGAGGAAGATGACAGGGAGAAGTTACTGCTGAATTTTGCACTTTCTAAAATCATCAGAACACTTCGAACACCTACTTTAGGCACTCAATGTCACATTAGGCGCCTAAAGTAGGCATTCAATGTGTCCCAGTGCATTCCAGAATACTTCGAACACCTACATTAGGCGCTTCATGTCACATAAGGCACCTTATGTAGGCGTTCGATACAGCACATTCCAGAACACTTCGAACATCTCAGAAGGTGTTCGATGTCACTTGAAGCGCTTCATGTAGGCGTTCGATGAATTACAACACATTCTAGAACACTTCGAACACCTCAGAAAGTGTTCGATGTCACTTGAAACGCTTCATGTAGGCGTTCAATATATACCAGCACATTCCATAACACTTCGAATGCCCAGAATAGGCGCTCCATGTCACTTTAGGCGCCTCTTGTAGGCAATCCAAGTGTACTGGAAGTTCCTTTTATCATATTAAGCACTCCATGTGTGTGAGATATCTTTATTCTCTTGCTTTGCTCATAAAATACAAGGGTATTTTAGGTATACTTGTGTTGTAAACATTAAGTGTGAATGAGTAAGGTTAGGTACGAATTCAAAGTGAATTGGCGAAATGAAAGGGCATGAAATGGTACTAGCAGGGTGTGTTTGGGATTCAGGACTTTGTGCTTGATAGGTAAAGTGTGTGTGTATGTTTACACGTATGATGTTACATGAGCATTTTTGCATCACGAATGAACACTTTGCATTTCGACATGAGATTTGTTTTGCGAAAGAACATTCGTTTGCAAAGAAGATTAAAGTTTTTGAAAGACAAAATATGGTTGTTGGTTGATGCAGGGTATAAAAGTCACGCCTACGGCAGCAGGGTATAAAAACGTGACTTGTGAATTAACAGCAGGGTATAAAGTATGTTATGAGGCCGTGGACCTATCAGCACGGGGTATAAAGTTATGTTATGGGACCGTGGACCTATCAGCATAGGGTATAAAGTTATGTTATGGGGTCGTGGACCTTTCAGCACGGGGTATAAAGTTCTGTTTGCTGTGGATTGATCACTCACAGGGTATAAAGTTCTGCTACGACAAGTATATGATAAGAAGAATTGTGAAAAGTTTGTGAAATAACATGCATGACATGTTTACGAAAAAGAGATATGCATGGGTTTTGTGTGTGGTTTTAAAGGAGTACATGCTTCATATGTCACGAAGCATAAGACTTGACATGCAAGAAATGACATTCGCATATTGTCTGGTTATGTATTATGCTTTGCTATATATTTGTTTGGTTCGTATTCGGGTATCATTTATGTGATTTATTTGATTTAATGATTTGTCACAAAGATGTTATTTGCTAACCCGAGCACCTTATTTTGGGCAATGATTTATACACTAGTGACTCGTCGTGTGTGTTCCCGTAAGGTGTATAGACGGGTTACTTGCTGGCGATGTTTTCGCTAAGAATAGACACTTCATCTTCTTTTCAGGTGAGCCGAGTACAAAATGATATTTATAGAAGACGGTGGCGAATGGGTCCGTTGGGATGATGGTCATTGAAGTGGATAGATTTCTGTTCATTCTCTTTAAGTTGAAAGACTTGATGTTTACTATATTGTAGTGGAGGATATGTTAGACAGTTCATCGAACACATCTTATTTCCACTCTATTTCTTTTGGTTACATTGATGTTAGTGAAGTTTTAAATTTTACGACATTTCCGCTGATTTATCTTACGTCATGGATAACGTACGCTTGATCTGCTTTGTCGCTTCGTAGTCCTCGTAGTAGGCTACGGCGGGTGCACTAGTACCGATGTCCAGTATCAGACAGGGGTGCTACAACTTAGGTATGCCATTATTACATGGGAGTTCCGGAAGGCATAAATATGGTTTCATATTAGATCGGGTGTGACGACGCTTGGGATCATGGATGACAAAATTGCTATCCCAGGCCAGACGGTATGTATTGGTCAGAATTGTACTCACTTTGATTCCAACATATGCAATGCAAACAGTACGGTTACCAGTGGGTCTTGTAGATGATATAGAAAAATTGTCACGACGTTCCTTTTGGGAGGAAATTGACAACACCTGAAACCTACATTGGTGTGCCTAGGATACTCTATGCCTTCCGAAAGAGAATGGCGGTTTGGGCATTAGGTGGTTAAGGGGTATGAATATGGTTATGCTAGCCAAATTGGGTTGGTTTGTCTTAACAAGGCCGAACGCTTTATGGGTTCAAGTGCTTCGACACAAATATGGTGATTTACTACAGAATAGTACACAGCATAATACATGGATTATCTGGAGCATAAGATCTACTGTTCCAATGCTGAGGGCCTGCCTTGAGACATCGAATGTGCGAAGTGACGGCGACACTAATCTGGTTCGTTGGAAGGGTACTGCATCGGAGAAGTTCATGGTATCAAGTGCTTATGACCACCAAATTGCCAACATTGCGCCACCGGCTAATTCAGCATGGCACCATGTATGGGCTATGAAAGGACCATGACGTTGCAATTTTTCCTTATGGCGCGCATGTCGGAATCTGCTCCCTACTGGATTGTTCCTATATTTGAGGCATATGTGGACAAACAGTCACTGCAGTACCTGTGGCTATATGGTTGATGATTTACTACATGCGATATGTGATTGTCCTTGGGTGCGGAAGGTTTGACATATGTTGGTGAAGCCCGCTGACCGGCGAGCATTTTTCCAACATGGCGAGGCTGATACATGGATAATGGCTAACATACAAAATTCACACCATCATCCTCCCTGGGCGTTGAATTGTGATATTTATTTTGGGAATGACTATACACTATTTGGTATTAGCACATTTTGGTCCAACATGGCGGATCCGAGCAACACCCGTCCCCATACCACGTCTTTCATGAGATATCATGAAGGGTAAAGAAACAGGCTTTGGCAACATTGTATAGTTACAATAGCTGATTATTACATGCGAATATGTTGACATAAATACATCATGTTCTATGTAACTTTGCTTTCAATCAATAAAACGTTCCTTTTTCTATTAAAAAAAATGTTTTCCTTAAACAAAACATAAATTTGATATAGATGTCCAATTCGAAATAAAGAAATTATATTTTATTAAAGATAAACAATCATTTCTGGGGAAAAAGTTGTATACGCATGTGGTTTTCCTGATCCACTCATTATGTAATTTCCCAACTTGTACATGAAAGTATTGTCACATGTTTTTAGATCAAATCTTTACAGTTGCAAATTTTTTTTATTACTTTGTAATTGTTTGTTCGACCCATCTTATTGTGATAGGTTATTTCAGGTACTTAATAGTATTGTATGCATACAATGTAACTATGTATCTTGAATAGCGTAGTATGTACTATACCATGTACCAAAAAAATTAATGTTTCCGTAGGTATGTATTATATATGCATGAGTTCGATTGTTAGATTTCACAAATAATGGGTCAATAGTTGTAATAGAAGATCGGCACCGTCTAATGTAACATTTTCACGAGCTTATTTTGTATGGTAAATGTACTACATGATTAATACACATTTTAATATGTTGTAATCAACATCAGATGTAACAAATTTATAAACTTAATGTAAAATTGTAGTATTAACTTATGTATTAAATTTTCCGATGCCGAGAAATCGTCTCGACCTCAAAATTTGAATCCTAAACATTGCCGACCTTGATTCTACTATAAGAAGAAAATGATCAACCCATGGTTTTCAACCTAGCCCTCACCAATTATTTCACAACGAATTATAGTATACCTAATATTCATTATATTAAATTACTTCCTGTATCTTAAAAATATTGTCACACTTCACTCTTTAAAATAGTAGGTAATTATAATATCTTAAAAATCAACTATGACATAATTTTTGAGCCGTTTATGCCTATATAGAAACGAAAAGGTTGTCTTATTTATGTTCATACTAAACTCTTGCTAACTCGGGAAAATGAAAACCCATAATAAAAATTTCTCAACCTACCATCTTTAAAAGAAGGCACCATCTGAGGAAGAAGGAGAAAGAAAAGGTATACATTATTCGTTTACTGTTCCCAAAAGCTAAAGAAAGGGTACAGAGCATCCCTTGGAGGCCCCAAAGCCTACCTAAACTGTGGAAGCTGTCCTTCAAAGACTCTTGTCTTCCTTTGAACTTTTACGGTTCCAATGACATTCGATGTAAATCAGAAAACAGACAGTCTTTTAGATTAGTAAGGCTTTATCAGACAACTCACATAAGATGTCAACTACAAACAGTTCTAGCAACCTTTTAATTTATTTGGGTCGGATACTACGGCCTAAGCCAGTACTAGCCCATATAGCAGTATTGCACCCACGCTGCGCATGTCCTGGTTCAAACTTGCGCTCTTTTAGTTGCAATATCCCAATCCAAGCACTAACTAAACTATGCATTGGAGTTGTCTTCATGTGAACTCTCTCCCATGGTTGGTTGTCCTTTATAATCAGATTTTATCCGTATCTATGCTTGCAAATTCGATTTATGTAAATTGATGGGGTTGACTAAGTTTAGCAAGTAAATGGAGTCAGCTACAAACTTGATGCATTACCTATTTAAGATCCATGCAATTGTTTAGGAGATTTTCCTCTGGGTGTATTAGCTTATGATTTGGATAAACTAACCGTAAGACAATGAAAAATTAAATGGTTGTGTACGTAATCTAAAATGACTGGACAAAATAAAGGTTGAATTCTTTCTCTTTAGTAGATGGTCTTCTGGTATGACAGCATTAGATACTCCAAAGGCTATCAAACCTAAGATCAAGGTCCCAAAATATTGTTATAGTTGAATTTTTTACGTATTTATACTATGTTAAAAACTCAACTAGGACAATAGTTTTGTACAGAAAGAGTAATAATTAAATTCCTAATTGAAAGTTGCCGTTGAAATCCTAATTTGAAAGTTTAGATTGTTCACTTTTAGTCTAAGTAATATTCAATGAGGTTTAACTTAAATGGCTAGATCTTAGTAGGCAATATAAAAATGTATTGAGTTCAAATATTTCAAGTATAAAGTTCTTTTCGTTTCTGCTTTGTCATTTTTATATTCTATTTTAGTGGTTCGTTTCCTATTTTATAATTATGTGTTTGGAATGTATTGTATCATGTATCTCGCTCCAACAGGTGATGTCACGTATAAAAATAATAATAATACGCAACAGTGTACACTTACGGGAGTGATTGGAAAAAGTGAGTATGTACAAATTGGTAAATGACGATATTGGTGCATTAGGTTTTTGTGTTTGTGTAAAGTTCGGAGAGAGAATGTATTCAAACTTACATTACATTTTATGCAAGAGGCTGTTTTTATTGCTCGAACCTATAACCTTAATATCACAAAACAGCAAACTTATCATTTATTATATGACACGCGCTCACGAATTGGTAGAACTAATAGCAACATAAAATTGCATAAAGTTTCAGACTACACAATTGCGGGGCCAACTTTGCAAATGCCCTCAGAAGCATATTTATACACCGACCTTCAACGTTGCATAAAGAGTGACAAAGGTAATCGTTTATTTTCAACATATCAGACATAAATTAATGGTATAAAGTACTTAATATAACGGTCATTTTTATTCCTGTGATGTGGCTGTAAATATAAGTTAAATGCTTTTTTAAATAGTATTAGAATTTTTTTGTGATATAAAAGTACTAACCGGAATATGAAGTTAGAACTACTTACATTATTCCCAAAAGAAATGCTTTTTTGCTTTAAAATATTCTTTACAGGTGATGATTTTAATCATTTCAATCAAAAATAATCCATTATAAGTATCCTATAACGAGACTAAGAATGGAAAAGCAAAATAATATAAAAGTTTTAATTAAAAAAATCCACCTTTATCACACATTTAGAGGAAAATCCAAATGTATGTAAGACGTTTTTGTCAACACTGCGATGTGCCACACAAAACAGTTTTGACAAAACTATCTTGTATCATTCTGACTTTTGGCAAATAAGGAATTGTCAAAACTGCCTTGCGCAATACGATTTTGGCAGAAGTACATATCAATTTTGTCAAATACACACAAATATTTTACAGCTCTATAAAATATAATGAAAGCCAATCAATTTTATATAAAATTTCATTCTACCCTATCAATTGAATTTTCATTGACTTAGTAGGTTTGAATGATGTTTTATGCTTGGCAAGTGATGATACACTTCTATTGCATGTACAGAATAGAATGTGAAGCAATTTTTTTGAATGTTTCTATTGACATTAAGTTAAATGAATTCACCTGACATGCGTTGATTGCCGTCGAGAAAGATAAAAAAAATTGATTTAATTCGTGTGTGGATGGCCACGTTTGCGTCCGAATAGACACGAAACATTTGATTAGAGTGCCGTTACGATAAACAATGACGAAGATTTAACGAGTGCACTTATGTGTTATTCACAATTAATGACGTGCACCATACGTGCTATTCTAAAGGAAAGGCACGTCGACACTAGTTCAGAACATGAACACGTTATCGATGGAGTCTTGAAACCAAGACATAGTGTCGAAGAAATTATGAAACTTGCTAAAGGGTTGAAAAATTAACTTACGGTAGTATATTTTCAATTTATGAATTTTAATTAATATGTAACAAGTTAGTATCAGCGTACAAAAATATTGCTGAAAAATTTTTTATGGTCCTCGTTACACTTTATATAATCGCAAAACCTGTCCTAACCTTAACACTAACCTTTACCCTTACCTCAACATAACACTAACCTAACCGTTACCCTAACCCTAACCCTTACACTAACACTAACCCCAATCTTAACCCTAATCTTTACTCTAAAACTAATCCTAACACTAATCATAACCCTAACTCTAGCGCCACGCCCCAGGACCCTTAAGACTTTGGTCTTGGAACGGTTCACATGCACTACTTTACTACGAGAAGTACAAGATATCGATACCATTCATATGCATGTTGACATAAAACACGTAACAAAATAGCAAAATCATCATAAATATAAACGAATGCATCGACATGCGTAAATACATCATAACAAAATCCATACACAACATAAAGTGTCAACAGTACAAGATAATAACGAGTGCATGGCTGGTACCATCAAAGTACAAAGATATGAACTGGGCCCGCTATCATCCTTAAGGATATCCTACTCTTGGTTCATCCTCTATGAAGTTTAAGTCCTGCTCTCAGGTCTCTGCATGATGATAAAAAATAAAGTCTAAGCTATAATAAATCTCCCAGAAAGTAGTCCATCTGGCTTCTTCACGTGGATCATATGTAAGAGACACCGTGATAAAATAAATACAAGCGTAAATAATGAAATATAACTCGTCTTTGTTTGAAAATAAATTAGTCATGAATGTAATCGAAAACTAAACACAATCATATAAAGTGCATAAAGTAACATCACAACTTTAATCTATCTAGGTTCTGCATGCATCCAACCTTAACTTATTCAATCTTATTTTCCAGTTTATATCTTATGCTAAGTCCCAATTTCTGCATGCTCATAGCAGACATAACTTTCTATTTGATTAACTTAATTATACAAAAATCTTATGGATGTGACATAATGATGGTTCGGGGGTCATGTCGTATGATCTTTAAAATTTGTAAAATGATTCATATTTCATAAAACATTTAAAAACATGACATTTAATAATGTTCACAACATTTTCATAACTTTCATAACATGACATTCTCATATGATGGCTATAACACTTTTTATAACGTAAGAACGATAACGCACGACATACGGAATGATTCCCTATATAGTCATACGTACAAATATGAATTCCAGTGGTACAAACACGGTGTTACATCATAAGTACATGGATCTAATGGTGATGCATTATGGTAGAGATCCCGTGTCCCGGATAAGGTGTTATACATGGCCATAACAAAAACATATGCCCATGACACCTACCACTTCGGTCCCGATGCCGGGATGACACACCAATAACATACATATCATCATAAACATAACGTAACATAAGTCATTAGAATCAACCGTCTTGTGGTACGGTTAGTTACGCGTAAAATCTTTTAAAACGTACGATGTGATAAAACACTTCGTTTCAAAAACATTGGTTTGTTTATGCATACATGTAGGCTCGGTTTTGGTCCACTTAACTATAGTAAATTCTCATCAACATGTGTCCAACACTTAAATACATAATATAAGTCATAAACTTCATAAAATACCATTCTTACCATTCCATGTTGCTCACGGTCTTAGACCCTAAAAACATTCCCTTTATGGACTTCAACATCTACCATCATCATCTTAAATCATACACTTTTCATAACATATAATGGCAAATTAAAAGATACATAATACATATATTTTCATATACATATATTCATGTAACTATGAGAACAACGTTATAGGTACATACCGAGGAGTATGGATGCCTACACAACACATTTTTCATCAATTAAACTACCTTTCATACATGCACCATAATGGTGCCACTTATCATTTCACCACAACATGATCTAGAACATACATTCATGGACCGTGGACACATAACATGCAACTTATTTTTACTTGTGCATTCCGCTTCAAGATCATGTCCTAAACTTATGATTTTTATATAATTTAACACATGCATGTTAGTTTCCATCATAGGTATGATTTTAAGAGCCATGATCATGAGGGTTTTTATGATAAAAATTACATGCAAACATAAAGGATGATGGAAATTATGAAAACATGCATTCTTAAGCCATGATCATCTAGATTACACTTCATCATGAAAGAGAATGATCAAGGTCAAGTGGGTGGCTAAAAAGTGCCTCCAACGGTGTGTGTAGATGCATGAAAATGGCATGATGATCATCAAGAAACAATCTTTTATGGTCGAGCATTATAGCAATAATTATGACGCCTCACAATCATGTTAAATCAAGACCAACATGCAAGAAAACCAAAAATCATCAAGAAACACATAAGTGATCATCATCATCATAATATATAAAAACATGCTACAAAGAAAGGTTCTTAGCACATTTTTCATAATTAGACACATGCATCCCACACCTTTCATGAAATTATCTTATGCATGTAGATTCTTCCACTTAAATGAGACATGCAACTATATATGGGACCTTATCTTGTCTTCATTTTCACATGCAAAGATATTATCTATTTCATCTTGGTCATTTACATACTCATGTTTATACATCACATAGAAGACACCGCATATATTGCATGCAAACATACTTTATGCATATTCATACTAGAAAAGTTATTGAATATATTGCATGTATGATCTAAGTTTATAGATGAATATAGATACATGCATGAAGAAACCAAGTAGAGTACTTGCCTTTTCTTTGGATTTAAACATTAAAATGGACAAGATTTCTTCTCCTTCTTTCTTGGATGGTTACACGACCTAAGGGCCAAGAAAAGAAGATGATTTAGACATCTTAGAATAAAAAGACTTAGAGTTTCTTATGATCAAGCTTCACTACAATTTGTACCTTTGAAGATTCTTATGACTACCCTCCTTCTTCAACTTAGAAAATCTCTTCCTCCCTCTTGAAAAAACTTTCGGCCTTGGCTAGGGTAGAAGAGAAGTTTGAGTAATTTGGAAGAATAAAAGAAGAGAAAATTATGAGGAACGAAAGTTGTGGAATCTTATCTTAAGTGTTAATAGATAGTTTCCTAGGCTTGAATGTTTTCTTTCTCACTTAAAATTGGAGAAATTTCCTTCTTTTCTCCTTGGCAAAGGCCATGGTTTGAAGGGGGTTCTTGGAGGCTTGAAGTCTTTGATTAGAGAGAGGAGTTTGTTTGCTTGAGAGTGAAATGAATGAGGGAGAATTGAAGAAGTCGAATTGTTCTCCCTTGTCTTCTCTTATTGGCCGAGATTTGAAGGAAGTGGGTGGGGGGGAGGGGGGAAATCTTCATCATGCCTTTGGTTGGGAAGAGGAGAAAATGATGGGAGTGTAAAAGTTGCATGTAACCTAAGTGGTTGGACAAATGACATGGTATCAAAGATGCATGACTGGAGTGTGTAAGAAGGCTTTTACTACGGTCATGGGCTGCTTTCAGCCTCTAGCGTATCAACTGAAATTTGCTTCAGGTTTGCCCCACTAATTCTGGCGTCGTGATCGCTCTTTCTCCGACCTCGTCCCAATACAAAGGTGATCGACACTTCCATCAATGCAATGCCTTAAACGGTGCCATCCTAATAGAGCTGTGATAACTATTATTATACGAAAACTCTATCAAATTCACCGACTTATCCTAGCTACCACAGGAATCCAATGTGTAGGAACATAACTTATCCTCGAGCATCTATATAGTCCTCTAAGATTGCCCATCAGTCTGCGGGTGAAATGTTGTACTCATCTGAATCTTAGTCCACATAGCATACTGGAACCTTGTCCAAAATTGCAATGTGAAACATGGATCTCGATCAAAAACGATGCTCACAGGTACCACATGCAAACTCTCTATATCATCCACATGCATATGCACCAACTTCTCTATCAACACCTAAACAGACATAGGCAGAAAGTGCGCCGATTTAGTGAGTCTGTGTAATGTCACCAAAATAGTATCATTTTTCTCTGAGTCTTAGGAAGTCTGGTGACGAAATCCTTAGTGATATGCTTCCACTTCCACTCGAGAATCTCTAAGGGCTGTAGTAAACCGATGGGTCGCTGATGTTCCACTTTCACCTACTGACATACCAAACACTACTCACAAACTCAGCAATCTGGCACTTCATCCCACTCCACCAAAAATTCTGCTTAAAAATCCCGTTATTTCTTAGTGTCTCCCGGTTGAATCGACAGTCGCAAACTATGGTCGTCCTTCAAAATATCCTTCTTAAGCTTATCATAGTCAGGTACGCATAATGTGCCTCTGAACCATAGACTGTCGTCATTCTGAATCTAGAAATCTTCAATCTACACATGCTTAACTTTCTCGACAATCCTCAACAAATCAGCATCACCTTTTTGAGCCTCCTTTATCCAATCAATCAAAGTAGGAGAAATCACCAAGGCAGCCAAAACATTAACGGTAGACTCGACCATATCAAATCTGAACTCAGCCATCTCTTTCTCCAATGGGGTCTGCCTCGTATGATTGGACTTTATGCTCAATGCATCGGCTACCTCATTTGCGTTACCCATATTATAGTGGATCACGAGGTCATAATATTTTATTAACTCTAGCCATATATGTTGAGAAAAAGAGTTAGGGTGATTCACAAATACAAGATTTAAATACCGCATGTTTAAGAAATGCATAACAAAGTTTATTACTTGACACGTTTTTGTGGCATACATACCTTATATGCTTTACATTTATTGTTGCCTTACTAATAAGCCATGAAGCAATAAAGCTTACATCAAATGGCAAACATTTGTTGTGTTTGAACTATTTTCAGGTGCCTTCATTAATGAACTAAACTAGTTCATTAAGTGAAGTACTTAAGTTAATGAATTAACTAGTTCATTAAATGGAGATATATTTGGAGAAGGCATGATGGCAACAAATTGTAGAATGGAAAGTCTCCTCATTCATCCCTCTCACACGCCATTTATACATACCATATATGTATTTATATTTTTGCTAAAAAGGCACAATACACATATATTCTGATGTACTACCGACACATTACATAAATTACAAACGTACGTTAACGTCACACCACTATATACACCTCATATTTATAAGTATATTCAGGTGTTATATCATATGATATAATTTATGGTGATGACAAAAATATAACGACACGTTACAAGGTTATAAACCGAAAAGTGTTGTATCGGGACTACCGAAACTTTGCCAACGTATCACGTACTTTCCATATAAAGATGGACAACCCCTATACTTCAAAAATGTCCAAAACTTTCGTGGCTCACATGTTAAAATCAGCCATGAAATCATGCCATGTTGGCACACACAAATCATCCACAATTAAGGCCAAATTGTGGAGATTTCAAATTCAATCTTTTTTTGTCACATGGGCACCTATACCTCAGCCATTAGAGCTGAATATTTAATTTATTTTATGTATAATATGTGTGACATAATATATATAACATGTAAAAAAATTTTGAATTTAATCGGAGAAAAATCGTGTAATCGATAAAATTCGAAAATTCGGTTTTCTAACAACCTAACACATTGAACGCTTTTGGCATGACATGTAACATGTATCTAGATACGTTTTACACATTCAATTTGCCTTATATGATTACAATTTGCCTTATATGTGTAATTATTGTGTATTATTTTACAAAGTTTACCAAAATGAAATTCAGCGTATGTTGGAGACTTCATACACGCCTACTACATGCTAGATGGAACCTATGTGGAGCTTAGTTGGCATCTCAATTGGTGGAGAATATGCCACACAAGGTTAGTGATACAAAAGAAAGAGCTACACAAAGGTAACAATTCAAACGTTTTGAAAATGTAACACATGCTGAAAATTCAGCATGTGC
Organism: Eustoma russellianum; assembly: GCA_036186865.1. Classification (NCBI taxonomy): domain Eukaryota; kingdom Viridiplantae; phylum Streptophyta; class Magnoliopsida; order Gentianales; family Gentianaceae; genus Eustoma; species Eustoma russellianum. The sequence goes on along the minus strand of AP025072.1, from coordinate 6,697,542 downwards.
TACTAAGAGGTGGGTGATTTTTTGGCTCTTGATGGTGGCAAATTTGCTTCCCATAATGGAAGGGATTAATTGATGATTATTTGAAAACATTTTAAACTCTTTTTGGTACATGTTTTACATTTTACTCTCAGATTTTACAGCACACTAAATGGTGACAAGATTGGACCAATCATAAAGTGCCAAGTAAGCAAAGTCAAGTCATTCATCCAATCATGTTATGCCAAGTGAGCAAGATGGTGTCATATCTACACAAGAAAATCTTCCAAGGGCATTAAAGAGAATTATCAAGGATGGAAGAGTCCTAAGGGGGGCGGCCATGAGGTGATTAAAAAGAAGAGAAGAGAGCAAACAAAGTCAAGACGACTCTCATATTCTCTTAAGTGCAAAAGTGTCTTCTACTTCCTTCTTCATTTATTTCTTCTTCTTCTTCTTCTTCTCTCAAGCCTATTGTTTTTACATTCAACATATTGAATAGGCTTTTTTATACCACCATACACGCCACATTTGTTGCGAGAGGTTGATCAAGGTGTGATCAAACTTTCATCCGTTCGGTGGTGGTGTTCATGATTCGTGTGATTGATTGTATTGTTTGTGAAAGGGTGGAGTTGGTGTGTAACTCCAGCAACCCTTGTGGTAAGGTGTTTTTTTGTGTTTAGTGATAACCGAGGAAGGTGTCCTTGAAGGCTGGAGTAGGTTGTGTTAACCGAACCAGTATAAAATTCTTGGTGTTCTTACTTTTCAGCACTTTACTTTCAGTTTCCAGTTTTTGCATCTATTTCGTTGCAATCTTAAAAATAGCAAACGAATTGCAAAAATAGTAAAATTTGCAGAAACATAGGCACACCTCTTTGCTTTCATTTAGCGCAAGTTTCAACCCATTTGGATAAGTCCATCAAACGTTAATAGTTATGAGACTAGTGTAATCTTATTTTCAGACTTGCAAAAGTTGAGAACATCAACGTATTTGACATACTTACCAAAGGAATTTTGAAAAAAATTTTCAACCCATTACAATACATATTTTTAAGGGGTTTGTCATTAAAGTTTCAGACCATTTGGAGTCACGAATTAATCAGTATAAAATTTTCAAATCAGAGTACTGTTTCTGTCAGATTTACGCAATCTGACCACAAATGTATTTTCAAATGGTTAGGTGTTGAATTTTAATCTGAAATATTTAGGAGATACTAACAACAACTGAGAGTAGAAGCCCTCCAAATTTCATACTTTTTGGATGTCTACAAATGGGCCTTTCAAATATTTCAAATCAGGATCTAAAAACAGAAACTGTTTTTAGAAGTGAGGTTTTTGGTTTGAAACTTTTTAAAAACCAAATTTTCCGCACCCACTATTCAACCCCCCTTCTTGTGGTGCTATACAGGTCCTATAAGTGGTATCAAAATACAGGCACACTCACAACAAGAGGATCCAGCGATCTTTGTGAGATGACAACCACTAGTTACAAAACTGAGCAAGAAGGAATGTTAACTGTAAGGCCTCCTCTTTTCGATGGTGAGTCTTTTATACGATGGAAACTTAGAATGAAATTTTCTTTATGGCCATTGATATAGACCTGTGGTCCATTATAGAAGATGGTCCTTTTATCCCTTCTAAGTTATCTATTGTTGATGGTGTCACACTAGAAGTCGAAAAATCGAAACAAGAATATACTA
>AP025072.1:6624443-6688372 GCA_036186865.1 Eustoma russellianum | reverse complement strand
GCATCATCTAAACCATCCAAGTTTGTTTTTTCTAAGAAAGTAGACACATCAAAGGCATACGTAGCGCCTAAAGTAACGAAAAGACCCCCTCTCCCCTCATCTCGTCATATCTCTTCTTCATATCATACGAAATATAATTATGTGCCGTATAAATATGAGAAGAAGATGAGTACACTACTCATCCAATCTCATCGTGCTTCTTATCATACAAAGAGAAATCATGTGCCATATAGAAAGCCACTGATGCATATGCGACATTCATATCATAAAAATGCATCTAGATCACTCCCCGTGCATGCAAACCAAAAACGAAAACCGTACTATATGCATGATGGGATTCTTAGCCAAAGGCCAAAAGCATTTGCCCTTAATGTATATTATGTTGCGTTTTTATCACCTTCCTCACCTTTTGGAAGACCTAGAAAGGTCACCCAAATTGGGGTACCAAAAGAGACATTCTCAAAGGGTTGAATAAATAACCCTAAAGAACGCACTTTTAATATTATTTGAAATGCATGATTTTTTTTCTTTACATGCGTTTTTGATTGTCTTTCCAAAATAAAGGAGGGAAAAGCATGATTTAAGGGGGAGAGAGAGAAAGATTGATTGCACAAATCAAGGGGGAGCGAACTTGAAATTTGAAATTCAAAATTTGAATTTGTGCACGATTGGGAGGGGGGGAGCGACAAGATTTAAATCATGAATGTAGGTTATTTTGAAAATCATCAAAAGGGAGAGATTGTAGAGAAAAAGGGGTTTGAGTGATTTCAAAATGCATGATTTAAATAATGTGTTACAAAGAAATTCCTGACATATTTTATGACATGACACGTTGTTACAAACTTGCCTTATATAGTTCATATATATTGTTTGCTGTACTAACGAGCCATGAAGCTTTAAAGCTTACATCAAATGGCAAACATTTGTTGTGTTTGAACTATTTTCAGGTGCCATCATTAATGAACTAAACTAGTTCATTAAGTGAAGTACTTAATTAAATAAACTAAGTAGTTCATTAAAGGAAGCTATATTTGGAAAAGGCACAAAGGCAACAAGTTAAAGAATGGAAAGTCCTCATCACTCCCCCTCCACACATACACACGCCATTTATATATATATATATATATATATAATATATATATATATATTCAGATTTGTTTTTTTTTGAAAAAGGTACATACACATATATTCCAACGTACTACCGACACGTTATATATTTTACATACGTACGTTAACGTCACACCACTATATTTAACTCATATTTATGAATATATTCAGGTCTTATATCATATGATATAAGTCATGGTGATGAAAAATTTATTACGACACGTTAAAAGGTTCTAAACTGAAAATTGTCGTATCGGGGCGAGTACCGAAACTTCGCCAACGTGTCACGTACTTGCCATAAATAGATGGCCATCCCATACACTTCAAAAAGGGCCACAAATTTCGTGGCTTACATGGTATGTGAAGCCATAAAATCATTCCATGTTGGCATACACAATTCACACTCAATTAAGGCCAAATTGTGGAAATTCCAAAATTCAATTTTGTCACATGTTGGGCGCCACTTTAGATCAGCCTAAGTGCTGAATATTAAAGTTTAATTTATTTATATTATGTGTAACATAATATATATATATAACATGTGTAAATAGTTGGAATTTAATTAGAGAAAAATCGGGTAATCGATAAACATCGAAAATTAGGTTTTCTACGAACACGACACATGAAACATTTTTGGCATAGCATATAACATGTATCTAGACACTTTTTTACATACTTTATACATTCTAAAGTATTCTATAAAAATTAATTAAGGGCTGATTGGAATATACCATGTGTGTATAATTAATGTGCACTATTTTACAAAGTTTGCAAAAATAAATTCAGCACATGTACAAAGCATGTCACATGCCTAAACCAGCTATATTGGAGCATATGTGGAGCTTTGTTGGCATCTTGATTGGTGAAGAATAAAGCATGCAATGTTGGTGACATAAAGAAAGGAACTACAAAGGTAACATTTCAAACTTTGTCACATTTGTGACACATGCTGAAAATTCAGCATGTGTAGTCAAGGCTGGCCGATTTTCTCATCATAATGAGGCATATTTTGCTATCTTGAATTATGTGGATTAATTGGGAGATAGTATGGAAGTGTTTTGAATATTTTATGGAATAAAGAAAGTGATATTTTTAAATATCACACATGCTGAAAATTTCAGCATGTGTGTAATGTATATTGGCCGAAATCTAGTCACTATTGGTGATCAAATTTTATTGAAAAAATGATAAGAATGTCTTATACTAAATGGTGATTGATTTCTTGGATTAAATCAAAGTAAACTTCGCAATATGTTGAATGAAATGCAAATGTTACACGTGCTGAAATTTCAGCATGTGCAAGAGGTGATATGGCTGAAATTTAGCATAGATGTTGTGACAATTTGTCTAGCTAATTATGTGGGATGATTTTGTGACTTATGGTAATAAGTTTATAGCTAATTGGCACCTGCTTTTTGAGGTTTAATTTCAGATTTATCTAGTCAAGTGATGACAACATCCATCCAATCAATGAGTGCCAAGTAAGCAAGAGCTTAATGATCATCTAATGAGGAGATGTCAAGTAAGCAAAGACATGTCACAATGATGCAATACACTCTTCCAAGGACTTAGAAGATAATTTTCTAGAGGAAGAAAAGGCTCCTAGGGGGTGGCCATATCAATGATAAAAAGAGAAGAAGGAGAACAAACAAAATAGAAGACAAGGCTTACAAGTTTAAAAGATCAAAAACGTTTTCTACTTCTTCTTTCTACACTTCTTTCTTTCTTCTCTCTTAAAGCCTATTGTATTCATATTCATACATCTTGAATAGGCTTCTTACATACCACCCTATACTCTTCATCTTTGTAAAAGATTGATCAAGGTGTGATCAATCTTGCACTTGCAAGGTGGTGGTGTTCGTGTTCATTGTATTCTCATACAAGGTTTGTAAAGGGTTGAAGTTGGTGTGCAACTCCATCAACCCTGTGGTAAGGTGTTATTTGGTGTTGTGTGATTAGTTCTAACCGAGGAAGGTGTCCTCGAAGACTGGAGTAGGTTGTTTATAACCGAACCAGTATAAAATTGCTGGTGTTATTTATTTTCAGCACTTACTTTTAGTTTCAGCACTGTTTATTGTTTTTGATCACGTTGGTAAAAATAGTAAACGAATTTCAAAAATCACGAAACTTTCCATAATCATAGCCACATGTTTTAAGGTTTTTTTTGGCACAAGTTCAAGTATAAGTCATTCAAACGTCCAAAGTTCTGAGACTAGTGCAGTCTGATTTTCAGGGGGTACAAAGGTTGAGACTTTGATCGTATTAGACTAACTTCTCAAAAGAATTTTTCAAAACTGTTACTACCCGTTTAAATAAAACTAATAAGGGGTTAGTCTTTAAATTTTCAGAGCATTTGGAGTTACGTACAAATAGGAATTAATTTTTCAAAACAGACTACAAGTTCTGGCAGATTTGCGCAATCTGACCATCAACAATTTTTCAAGGGGTTAAAGGTTAGATTTTAATCTAAAATTTTTAGGAGATACTCAGAACATCTGAGACTAAGATCTCTCAAAATTTCAGAATTTTTAAAGACCTGTAAACTAGTTTTCAAAATGTTTCAAAACAGGTCCTGATAACAGCAACGGTTTTCAGAAGTTGGGTTTTTGGTCTAAAACAATTTTAAAAACAACATTTTCCGTACCCACTATTCAACCCCCCCTTCTAGTGGTGCCTTGCAGATCCTACAGCTGGCATGGAGTCTGCAGCTGGCTGAATCTGGGGTCTAGGCTGAGGTCGTTCGCCTACCCTCCTCTGAAACTTGGCCCGCTGTCTGGACCGATCATCAATAACGTCTCGAGGCCTCTTGCCTCTGGCCTCCTCCTCTCGCCTCATAATGTCTCACTCCACACGATAACATGCATCTAACAACTCCAAGAAGTTCCTTGGATTTGCATTGACAATTCAAGTCCAAAAACGAGAATTCAGGGCTCAAACTTAATCATCTTAAGCCTCTCATCAGCCATCGTCGAAGGAACAAATCGGTCCAGTGCGGTGAATCGATTAGCGTACTCAGAAGCTGTGACACTGGGCTCCTGCTTAAGTGACACAAACTCTCCAATCTCCTGAATAGTCATTGGCGGAGGAATGTAACTTATAGAACTAATCCAAGAATCTCGTCCATGCAACTGGCCGAGTCAGTGGCTCGATATTAGTCTTCCACCACTAATTGGCCTCACCAATTAGAAAAGGTCGAACAACTTGCACCTTCATCTCATCAGGCACCTGGATCAACTCAAAGCAGTTCTCGACCTTGTCTAACCACTTCTCAACCTCATCAGGATCAGGACCTCCCTCAAAGCTCGAAACTCGTGCTCTCTTAAGCTCCCCAAAAAAGAAACAGGTGCTCATCTGTTGTTGTGATGGTGGGGGTGGTGGTGCAGCCTGTGCATTTCTGACATCTTGACCGATGTGTATCAGGGCGTCGAGTAAGGCCTGTGGAAGACCTCCTAGGGCATGTGCGGTGGCGGTGGTACATGCTTCTGATGCGGCGGTACCGGCTCTGCTGGCAGTGGTACCTGCTGGGGGAGAGGTAACTGTACGGTCTATCAGCATGTAATCTACCTCGAGGTCGTGATGCCATCCTATTGGAAACAATCATATCAATATAACAGTTAGTTCACATATAAATATAAGTAAATTTTAAATCAAGTGATATATCCAGATTCTATAGGAAGTACTCTAAGTGTTATGTTTCCAAAATAATTTATCTGCTACTAAGTAAAGATAAAGTTCTTTTAGTCGTTATTGTAGGACCTGCAAGGCACCACTAGAAGAGGGGGTTGAATAGTGTGTGCAGAAAATTTGGTTTTTTAAAATTGTTTTAGACCAAAAATCCAACTTCTGAAAACAGTTTCTGTTTTCAGGACCTGTTTTGAAATGCTTTGAAAACTAGGTTACAGGTCTTCAAAAATTCTGAAATTTGGAGAGATCTTAGTTTCAGATGTTCTGAGTATCTCCTAAAACTTTCAGATTAAATTTCAACCTTTAACCCCTTTAAACATTGTTGGTGGTCAGATTGCGTAAATCTGCCACAAACGGTAGTCTGATTCTAAAATTAATTCCGATTTAAACCGTAACTCTAAATTCTCTGAAAATTTAATGACACACCCCTTATTATGTTTATTTAATTAGGCTGAAAGGGTTTTGAAAAATTCTTTTGGGAAGTTAGTCAAATACGTTCAAAGTCTCAACATTTGCAAGCCTAAAAATCAGACTACAATAGTCTCACAAATTTTCACGTTTGGATGAGTTATACTTGTCCAAAAGGGTTTGAAACTTGCGCCAAATGAACCTTAAGACGTGTGGATATGTTTTTGAAAAGTTTCGTGATTTTTGAAGCTTGTTTACTATTTTTAAAAATGTGATAAAAATGATGCACTGTGCTGGAAACTAAAAGTAAGTGCTGAAAAGTAAAGAACACTAGGAATTTTATACTGGTTCGGTTAAATCAACCCTACTCCAGTCTTTGAGGATACCTTCCTCGGTTATCGCTAATCACAAACAACACCTTACCACACAGGGTTGATGGAGTTATACAGCAACTCCAACCCTTTACAAACCTTGTAAGTGATTACAACGATCACGAACACCACCACCTAGAGGATGCAGATTGATCACACCTTGATCAATGTTTTACAACAATATAGAGTGTATGGTGGTATAGATGAATCCTATTCAAGATGTATGAATATGAATACAATAGGCTTTAAGAGAGAAGAAAGAAAGAAGAAGTGTAGAAGAAGAGATAGGCAACATTTTTGCTCTTGGAAATTGTAAGACTTGTGTTTTGTTTGTTCTCCTTCTTCTCTTTTTATCAACATGTGGCCATCCCCTCCTTCCTTTTCTTCCTCTTGAAAATTATCTTTTAAGTCCTTGAAAGAATATCTTGCAGCATTGTGACATCCACTTGCTTACTTGGCAACTCATCGTTGGATGATCATTATAACCTTGCTTACTTGGCACTCATTGATTGGATGAAAGTTGTCATCATTTGATGACTAGATAAATCTGAAAATAATACTTAAAACATGTGCCAATTAGTCATAAAACTTTTGCCATAAGTCTCATACTAAATTCTATAAAATTTGTAAGACAATTCATCACCATTAACCATGCTAAAAATCGGCCATCTTGATTTTCCACATGATGAAATTTCCAGCATGTGTGATATTCACACAATATTCAAAATATTGACATGTAGGTAGTATATTTATCCCTTGTGAATAAAGAATCTTATATGTTGAATCCAAGACCACAAAATCGTCCAAGTGCATTCCAACACATGCTGAAATTTTCAGCATGTGTGATATTTAAAAATATCATCACATTATTTTCATAACATTTTTAAAACATTGTCATTTTATCTTCCAATCAATCCATTTAATTCAAAGAAGTAAATATGGCACAATTAAGAGGTAAATTTCGGCCAACTCAATGCACACGTGCTGAAAGTTTTAGCATGTGTTACAAATGTGACATAGTTTGAAATGTTACCTTGTGTAACTCCTTCCTTTATGTCACCAACCTTGTATACTTTATTCTTGGCCAATCAAGATGCCAACAAAGCTCCACATATGCTCCAACAAGGCTGATCTTGTTGAGAAAAAGGGGTTTGAGTGATTACAAAATACATGATTTAAGTAACGTGCATGACACGTTTTATGACTTGACACGTTTTTGCATGAAACCTGCCTTATGTAGTTCATATATATTGTTGTCGTACTAACGAGCCATGAAGATTTAAAGCTTACATCAAATGGCGAACATTGTTGTGTTTGAACTATTTTCAGGTGCCACCATTAATGAACTAAACTAGTTCATTAAGTGAAGTACTTAGTTAAATGAACTAAGTAGTTCATTAAATGAAGCCATATTTGGAAAAGACACAAAGGCAATAAATTGAAGAATAGAAAGTTCTCTTCCACCTATGTCTACACGTTTTTTAACACACACACACACACAGATATATATATATATATATATATTCAGATTTTTTTAAAAATGCATTATACACATATATTCCAACGTACTACCGACACGTTACATATTTTACGAATGTATGTTAACATCACACCACTGTATTTACCTTATATTTATGAGTATATTCAGGTCTTATATCATATGATATAAGTTATGGTGATGACAAAATTATTACGACACGTTACAAGGTTCTAAACCAAAAATTGTCGTATCGGGTGAATACCGAAACTTCACCAACGTGTCACGTACTTGCCATATATAGATGGCCAGCCCCTACACTTCAAAAATGGCCACAAATTTCGTAGCTTACATGCTATATTCATCCATGAAATCATTCCATGTTGGCACACACAAATCACCCCCAATTAAGGCCAAATTGTGGAGATTTCAAATTCAACATTTTTGTCACATATAGGCGCCACTTTAAATCAGCCATGAGTGCTGAATATTAAAGTTTAATTTATGTATATTATGTGTAACATAATATATATATATATAACATGTGCAAAAATTTTGAATTTAATCGGAGAAAAATCGGGTAATCGACAAACGTTGAAAATTCGGTTTTCTACAAACACGACACATGGAACATTTTTGGCATGACATATAACATGTATCTAGACACTTTTTACATACTTTATACATTCTAAAGTGTTCTAGAAAAATCAATTAAGGGCTGATTGAAATATACCATATGTGTAAAATTATTATGCACTATTCTACAAAGTTGGCAAAAATAAAATTCAGCACATGCACACGTTATATCACACGCCTACTACAGCTTGTTGGAGCATATGTGGAGCTTTTTTGGCATCTTGATTGGCCAAGAATGAAGCATACAATGTTGGTGACATAAAGAAAGGAGCTATACAAGGTAACATTTCAAACTATGTCACGTTTGTTACACATGCTGAAAATTTCAGCATGTGTGCATTAGGGTGGCCAAAGTTTTGAGGTTAAATGTGCCATATTTCCTACTTTGAATTATATGGATTGATTGAAAGATAATATGGCAATGTTTTAAATATTTTATGGAAATAATGTGATGGTATCTTGGAATATCACACATGTTGAAAATTTCAGCATGTGTTGGAATGGATATGGCCGATTTTATGGCCTCTATGATTACTAGTTTTATTCCAAAATTATTAAAAATGTTATGTACTAAATGATGATTGATTTATTTTTATTTTCAAGGAATAAATCTACTATCTACATGGAAATATCTTGAATTTAGTGTGAATATCACACATGCTGAAATTTCAGCATGTGTAGAAAGCATATGGCCGAGTTTTGGGTAGGAATTGGTGATGAGTTGTCTTGCTAATTATGTGGAATTGATATGTGACTTATGACAATATTTTTATGACTAATTGGCCCATGTTCTTAAAGGTTATTTTCAGATTTATCTAGTCATCAAATGATGACAACTTCTATGCAATCAATGAGTGCCAAGTAAGCAAGGGATTAATGATCATCCAATGAGGAGTTGCCAAGTAAGCAAGGAAATGCCACAATGATGCAATATACTCTTCCAAGGATTTAGAAGATAATTTTCAAGAGAAGAAAGAGGCAGCAAGGGGCGGCTACTATTGATAAAAAGGAAACAGGAGAGCAAACAAAAACACAAGACAAGTCTTACAAGTTTCCAAGATCAAAAACGTTTTCTACTCCTTCCTTCTGCACTTCTTTCTTTTTTCTCTCTTAAAGCATATTGAATTCATATTCATACATCTTGAATAGGCTTCATCTACACCACCATATATTCTATATTGTTGTAAAAGATTGATCAAGGTGTGATCAATCTTGCATCCGCTAGGTGGTGGTGTTCGTGATCGTTGTAATCACTTACAAGGTTTGTATATGGTTGGAGTTGGTGTGTAACTACATCAACCCTGTGTGGTAAGGTGTTATTTGTGTTTTGTAATTAGTGATAACAGAGGAAGGTGTTCTCGAAGACTGGAGTAGGTTGATTTAACTAAACCAGTATAAAATTTCTTGTGTTCTTTACTTTTCAGCACTTACTTTCAGTTTTCAGCATAGTGCATCATTTTTATCACGTTCTTAAAAATAGTAAACAAACTTCAAAAATCACGAAACTTTCAGGAAACATAGCCACACGTATTAAGGTCCATTTGGCGTAAGTTTCAACCCCTTTGGACAAGTATAAGTTATCCAAACGGCAAAAGTTCCGAGACTAGTGCAGTCTGATTTTCAGGCTTGCAAAGGTTGAGACTTTGAATGTATTTGACTAACTTTCCAAACAAATTTTTCAAAACTGTTTCAACCCAATTAAATAATCCTAATAAGGGGTTAGTCATTAAATTTTCAGAGCATTTGGAGTCATTGTTTAATTGGAATTAATTTTTCAAATCAGACTACCGTTTCTGGCAGATTTGCTCAATCTGACCACCAACGATTGTTAAAGGTGTTAAAGGTTGAATTTTAATTTGAAATTTTTAGGAGATACTCATAACATCTTAGAATAAGATCTCTCCAAATTTCAGAATTTTTGAGGACCTGTAACCTAGTTTACAAAACGTTTCAAAACAGGTTCTGAAAACAGAAACTGTTTTCAGAAGTTGGGTTTTTAGTCTAAAACAATTTTAAAAACCACATTTTCCGCATCCACTATTCAACCCCCCCTCTAGTGGTGCCTTGCAGATACTACATGGTCTAGGTGTGTGCTATAGCTTGTACATGTGCTGAATTTTATTTTTGCAAACTTTGTAAAATAGTGCACAATAATTATACACATATGGTATATTCCAATCAGCCGTTAGTTGATTTTTCTAGAACACTTTAGAATGTAAAGAGTATGTAAAAAGTGTCTAGGTACATGTTACATGTCATGCCAAAAATGTTCCATGTGTCGTGTTCGTAGAAAACCGAAGTTTCGAGTTTTGTCGATTACGCGATTTTTCTCCGATTGAATTCAAACTTTTTGCACATGTTATATATATTATGTCACACATAATATACATAGAACAACTTGAAAATTCAGCTCTAATGGCTGAAGTAAGTGGCGCCTCATGTGACAAAAATGTTGAATTTGAAATCTCCACAATTTGGTTTTAATTGGGGGTGATTTGTGTGTGCCAACATGGAATAATTTAATGGATGAATAAAAAATATAGACCACAAAATTTATGGTCAATTTTGAAGTGTAGGGGCAGGCCATATATATATAGCAAGTACGTGACACGTTGGCGAAGTTTCGGTATTCACCCGATACGACAATTTTTGGTTTAGAACCTTGTAACGTGTCGCAATAATTTTGTCATCACCATGACTTATATCATATGATATAAGACCTGAATATACTCATAAACATGAGGTAAATATAGTGATGTGACGCTAACTTACGCTCGTAAAATATATAACGTGTCTGTAGTACGTTAGAATATATGCGTATTGTGCCTTTAAAAAAAATCTGAATATATATATATATATGTATATATGTTAAAAGGCGTGTATAAACGAGAGGAGAAAAGTTTCCATTCTTCAATTTGTTGCCTTTGTGCCTTCTCCAAATATATCACCATTTAATGAACTACTTAGTTCATTTAACTAAGTACTTCACTTAGTGAACTAGTATAGATCATTAATGATGGTACCTGAAAATAGTTCAAACACAACAAATGTTTGTCATTTGATGTAAGCTTTAAAGCTTCATGGCTCGTTAGTACGGCAACATTATATATGAACTATATAAGCCAGGTTTCATGCAAAAAACGTGTCAAGTCACAAAGCGTGTCATGCATTTCTTTAGTGCACGTTATTTAAATCATGCATTTTATAATCATTCAAACCCTTTTTTCTCTACAATCTCCCCCTTTTGATGATTTACAAAATAACCTAAGTTCATTATTTAAATTTTGTCGCTCCCCCTGCAATCGTGCACAAATTCAAATTTTGAATTTCAAATTTCAAATTTCGAATTTTCTCCACCTTGATTTGTGCAATCATTCTTAATCAAATCTCTCTCTCCCCCTTAAATCATGCATTCTCTCCCCCTTTATTTTGGAAAGATGATCAAAAGTACATGTAAAGATGGAACAAAATATCAAATCAAATCAGCAGAAATCATGCCTAATTTAGAATGAAGATTTTCATACGTGGCTTGATTTAGTGCTTTTGTGAAGATGTCAGCTACTTGTGCCTCAGTGCGTACGTGATCTATGACAATATCACCATTATTTACGTGATCACGAAGGAAGTGATAGCGTAATTCTATATGCTTTGCCTTAGAATGTAGAACAGGGTTCTTAGATAAGTTGATGACGCTCATACTATCACAATATATAGGAATCTGATTTACCGTAATCCCAAAGTCAGAAAGTTGTTGTTTTAGCCATAGTAATTGTGTGCAACAAAGACTAAGTGCCATGTATTCAGCTTCAGTGGTGGATAAGGCTACGCTTGCTTGCTTTTTAGAAAACCATGATATAAGTGAATTTCCTATAAATTGACAAGTGCTACTCGTGCTTTTTCTATCTATTTACATCCACTATAATCTGCGTCAATATAGGCATGCAAGTTAAATTCACAATCTTTATTATACCAAATGCCTAAAGTGGTTGTGTGCTTAATATAGCGAAATATTCTTTTCACAGCATTATAATGAGATACTTTTGGTTGACTTTGAAAACGTGCACACATACATACACTGAACATAATATCAAGTCTACTAGCAGTGAGATAGAGCAAAGAGCCAATCATAGACCTATATAAAGCATTATCAAAGTCCTAACCATGTTCATCTTTATCTAGTTTAGTGGTGACACTCATAGCGGTGGGGGACGGTTTTAAATTCTCAAAATTGAACTTTTTAATCATGCCATTTATATATTTAACTTGGCTTATATGTATACCTTTACCCGTTTGTTTAATCTACAATCCAAGAAAGCAATTCAATTCACCAACCATAGACATTTCAAATTTGGATTTCATGCAAGTTTCAAAATCTTGAACAAGTTTATGAGAGGTGGAGCCGAAAATAATGTCATCAACATAAATTTGAATGATTAGTAAATCCGATTTATCTTGTTTCAAAAATAGCATATTATATATAGTGCCTCTTTTAAAACTATTTTCTAAGAGAAAAGTATCAAAATGATCATACCATGCTCTAGGTGCTTGCTTTAAACCATATAGTGTCTTCTTTAGTTTGTACATGTGATCGGAGTGTTTCAAATCTTTAAAACTGGTTGGTTGTTTCACGTATACTTCTTCTTGTATAAATCCATTTAAAAATTCACTTTTCACATCCATTTGATAAAGTTTAAAACCTTTCATACAAGCAATAGCAAGTAAAAGTCGAATGGCTTCTAAACGTGCTACGGGTGCAAATATTTCGTCATAATCTATTCCTTCCTCTTGATTATATCCTTGTGCTACAAGTCTAGCCTTGTTTCTAACAACTTTTCCTTCTTCATTCATTTTATTTCTAAACACCCACTTTGTGCCTATTATAGTCTTATCTTGTGGTTGTGGCTCTAAATCCCATACATCATTTCTTACAAATTGATTAAGTTCATCATGCATAGCATCAATCCAAGAAGAATCACTCAAAGCATCATGCACATTTTTAGGTTCAATTTCGGATATCATGTCATAAAATTGATTTATTTCATCTGGATTGATCCTTCTACGTGGTCGCACACCGTGAGTGATATCGCCTATAATGAGATCGTGTGGGTGATCTCTATGCCATTTTGGTTGATTATTTTCTACGTTCTCATGCATCTCTAAGTGATCATGTATTTCTAGTGTATCATGCGTGACATCATCATCATCCAACACGGGTTTTAATTCAAAATCATCGTCATATTCTTTATCTTTATCAATCTCACCAAATTCATTAAACTTCACATGAATGGATTCTAGAATTTGTCTAGTGACAGGATCAAAACATCTATATGCTTTTGAATTCACAGAATATCCAACAAAGATGCATTCAATTGATTTAGATTCAAACTTATCTAAATTATCTTTCGTATTTAAAACAAAGCATTTGCAACCAAACACACGAAAGTAATCAATTTTAGGCATGTGATCATTTAATATCTCATAAGGCGTTTTGTTTATTTTCTTTCTATTAGACAAACGATTAATTATATAGCATGCACAATTTACGGCTTCTGTCCACAAAAATCTAGGCAATTTATTTTTACACAACATGGTTCTAGCGATTTCTTGTAGTGTCCTATTCTTTCTTTCTACTACTCCATTTAGTTGAAGAGTTCTAGGTGGTGAAAACTCGTGCTTGATTCCTTTTTCTTCGCAAAATGCAATCATGTCCTTGTTTATTAAATTCACCGCCTCTATCGCTTTTGATCTTTTTCACATTTAAACCATATTGATTTTCAAGTTGTTTTATCAGTTTTGCAATCTCAATGGCACTATCATCTTTATATGCAAGAAACAAAGTCCAAGTATAACGAGAAAAATCATCAACAATCTTACATGCATAATGACGTCCACCAAGACTCGTAGTACGACTAGGACCAAACAAATCTGTGTGTAATAATTCTAAAACTCTAGACGTGCTTATTTCATTTTTAGGTTTAAGTTACTCGTGTGTTTGTTTGCCTTTAATGCAAGATTCACACAACTGAAAGCTGTCTAAATCAAGTTTAGGCAATCCTCGGATTAGGTTCTTTCGTTGGAGTTTTTCAAGTGTAGAAATGCCGATTTGTCCTAAACGTCCATGCCACAAGTTAACGTTAGGTTCATTTGACATAAAACACTGAACCTTAGCGCCTAAAATATCATCCATAGAAAGCGTAAAAATGTTTTCTTCCTTTTTTCCTTTTAACACTACTTCTCCATTTTTATTTATTGTATTGCAATATGGATGAGTAAAACACACATCAAAACCATTGTCAATAAATTGTGAGATGCTAAAAAGATTATAGGATAGGTTGCTTACCAAAAAGACGTTGGAGATTTGAAAGGTGCTTGGGCTTCCAATTGTACCTTTTCCGATGATTCTTCCTTCATTGTTGTTTTCAAAGGTCACAGATCCACCTTTTGTGACCTTCTTCAACTTTGTGAACAAGTTCGGACACCCGTCATGTGCGTCGAGCAACCACTGTCAAGGAACCATTTGATAGATGTATCTTTTGATGTGTGGGTTCCCTACAATGTACAAAAATGATTTAGGTACCCTTTTAATTTTGGGTCCTTACGAGTTAGTTATTCACCTCTTTGTAAAAGTACCTTTTGGTACCCATACTTGGGTGATCCTTCTCGGTCTAACAAATGGTAAGAATGTAGATGAAGGAGCAATGTAGTAGACATGTGGTGAGTGGACTTCAGGCCTTTGGCCGAGAACTCCTTTATACTCATCATATGGTGTGCGTTATTGATATGTCCTCGTGTTAGTGTGCATAGCGTGTGATCTAAATGGATGAAATGAATGTCGTGTATGTATCACTTGTTTCTTCTTATATTTATACGGCACATAATTATATTTCGTATGATATGAAAAAGAGATATGACGAGATGAGGGGAGAGGGGGTCTTTGCGTTACTTTAGCCGCTATGTATGCCTTTGATGTGTCTACTTTCTTAGACAAAACAAACTAGGTTGGTTTAGATGATGCTTCGTTTGTCTCAATGTATCCTAATCCAGTTGTATCACTGTCATGTTTTTGTGATAAAATAATGCGATCTAGCATGTTAGATCCCGTATCAAACTGTTTCATCATTTTCTCTAAATCCGTATTTCTTGATTTCAAATTTGAAATCTCGGATTTCATTTCATTATTATGTGATGTCAATGATGTGATCTCTGATTTTAATGCATGTATGATACATGACGACTCTTCTTTTGAATCGTTTAATTGAGCAACAAGATTCGTGTTAGAGGATTCTAACAACTTCTTGTCTTCAATTAAGCTTCTTTTCTTTTGCGAGAGTCTTAGTAAATTTATGCAATTCTAAATACTGACTAAAATGATCATCATATGAAGGTTCAGAGTCAGAATCAGAGTCAGAAGATACCTCGTTTGATGCTTTGGATACAAAGCATACTTGTGCAGTCTCCTCTTCTCTATCAGTCTCAGAATCAGATGTGTCACTCCAAGTTGAGGCCTTGAGAGCTCTTCTCCTTTGCTTAGGCTCTGAGACGAGTCTATTTTTGGTCTGATCCTTGTCAAGGTGTTTGTATGTTTGCTTGTCCTTATTAGGGAAGTCATATGATAGATGTCTAAGTTTACCGCATTCATAGCATTTAACATCCTCGTCATTTGTTTTGTTCTTATTTCTTTTAGTGGAAGTGGCCTTAGGTTTGTTTTTAAATGACTTTCTCATGAATTTTCTCAAGCCTTTAGCCAATAAAATTAATCCATCATTGTCTGATTCAGAATCACTATCATCTATGTGATCAGAGGAAGTAGAGACGTATTCATTTGATTTAAACGCAATAATCTACCTTGTTTTGATGATGATTCCGATTTCCTTATAGTGATTTTGTTCTCATATACCTCAAGTGATCCAATTAGTTCCTCCATTTTAATTGATTTGGTTTCTTTGCTCTCCTCTATAGCCGTCACTTTAGGGTCCCATTCGGATGGTATGCTTCGTAGTACCTTTTGGACCTTTTCCTGCATAGAGAAGGCTTTGCCAAGAGACTCAAGAGAGTTGTAAATATTAGTCAAGCGTAGATCCATATCAACAATAGACTCATTGGCATTAATTTAAATGACTCAAGTGTGGACATAAACATGTTAATTTTGGACTCTTTTACTTGACTAGTCCCTTTGTGTTTCATCTCAAGAATTCTCCACATTTCTTGAGCACTAGAACAATTAGACACATAGCTAGATTCACTTTTACTTAGCCCATTTAGAAGTAATTCATGGCTCTAGCGTTCATGCTCAGTCTCTTTTTATCATCACTAGTATACTCTTGTTTAGGCTTAACAACCTCTAGTAAGAATCCATCTGCAGTGGATAATTTTGACAGAACAAATGGATCATCCTCTATAATGGACCATAAATCAATATCAATAGCCATAAGGAAAAATTTCATTCTTAACTTCCATTGAATAAAAGACTCATCATCAAAAAGAGGAGGCATTTGACTAGACATACCTTCTTGCTCGGTTTTGAAGTTTGTGGTTGCCATCTCACTTAGATCGTTGGATCTTTTTGTTGTGATTGTTCCTGTGCTCTCATACCACTTATAAGCCTGCAAGGCACCACTAGAAAGGGGGGTTGAATAGTGGGTGTGGAAAATTTGGTTTTTAAAATTGTTTTAGACCAAAAACCCAACTTATGAAAACAGTTTCTGTTTTCAAGACCATTTTTGAAACGTTTTGAAAACTAGGTTACAGGTCTTCAAAAATTCTGACATTTGGAGAGATCTTAGTCTCAGATGTTCTGAGTATCTCCTAGAAATTTCAGATTAAATTTCAACCTTTAACCCCTTTAAACATTGTTGGTGGTCAGATTGCGCAAATCTGTCAGAAACGGTAGTCTGATTTGAAAATTTAATTCCGATTAAACCGTAACTCTAAATGCTCTAAAAATTTAATGAAACACCGCTTATTATGTTTATTTAATTGGGTTGAAACAGTTTTGAAAACTACTTTTGGGAAGTTAGTCAAATATGTTCAAAGTATCAACCTTTGCAAGCCTGAAAATCAGACTGCACTAGTCTAGAACGTTTGACGTTTGGATGACTTATAATTGTCTAAAAGAGTTAAAACTTGTGCCAAATGAACCTTAAGACATGTGGCTATGTTTCTGGAAAGTTTTGTGATTTTTGAAGTTCTTTTACTATTTTTAAGAACGTGATAAAAATGATACAATGTGCTGGAAACTGAAAGTAAGTGCTGAAAAGTAAAGAACACAAAGAATTTTATACTGGTTTGGTTAAATCAATCTACTCCAGTCTTCGAGGACACCTTCCTCGGTTATCACTAATTACAAAACAACAAACAACACCTTACCACACAGGGTTGATGGAGTTACATACCAACTCCAACCCTTTACAAACCTTGTAAGTGATTACAATGATCACGAACACCACCACCTAGAGGATGCAAGATTGATCACACCTTGATCAATATTTTACAACAATATAGAGTGTATGGTGGTATATATGAAGCCTATTCAAGATGTATGAATATGATTACAATAGGCTTTGAGAAGAAAGAAAGAAGTGTAGAAGAAGAGATAGGAAACGTTTTTGCTCTTGGAAATTGTAAGACTTGTCTTGTGTTTTGTTTGTTCTCCTTCCTCTCTTTTTATCAACATGTGGCCGCCCCCTCCTTCCTTTTCTTCCTCTTGAAAATTATCTTTTAAGTCCTTGGAAGAATATCTTGCAGGATTGTGACATCCACTTGCTTACTTGGCAACTCCTCATTGGATGATCATTATAACCTTGCTTACTTGGCACTCATTGATTGGATGAAAGTTGTCATCATTTGATTACTAGATAAATCTGAAAATAATACTTAAAAACATGTGCCAATTAGTCATAAAAATGTTGCCATAAGTCTCATATTAAATTCTATAAAATTTGCAAGACAATTCATCACCATTAACCATGCTAAAAATCGGCCATCTTGATTTTCCACATGTTGAAATTTTTAGCATGTGTGATATTCACACAATATTCAAAATATTTCCATGTAGGTAGTATATTTATCCCTTGTGAATAAAGAATCATATATGTTGAATCCAAGACCACAAAATCGTCCAAGTGCATTCCAACACATGCTGAAATTTTCAGTATGTGTGCTATTTCAAAATATCATCATATTATTTCCATAACATTTTTAAAACATTGACATTTTATCTTCCAATAAATCCATTTAATTCAACATTATGGAGCAAATACATGCATGCAAAATATGGACACCGTCAAGATTATCTTCCACGGTTAACGGATTCGCCCATATGGAAAATTATTTGCCGCAATCATTCCTTCTGCCTAACACATACTGATGGACAGGGTGATCACCTCTCATGGTTACCAACGCAACTGGGGGAGTTCTCGCTAAAGAGTGCTTATGAGATTTGTCGGACACCTTCTCCCAAACTGCTCTCTACAACATTTATTTGGTCCAAGCATCATTCTCCTCCTATACGACTGTTCTTATGGCGTCTTTTTAATTCAGCACTACCTTTTGAGGATTATATTGGACATTATCTAACGGCTCATCCAACGCAATGTCCATTCTGCAAGCGCCAGTCCGCCACGGTGGATCATGTCTTTTTATATTGCTCTTATGTGCGTCCCATATGGCACTATTTTGCTAGTGAGCTACACTGTCCCCTCCCAACATCATTACGGGTTCGTCAGTATCTTCTATCTTGGTGGTATCGTTCATCATTTTCCTCTCTCATTGGAGTTTACAAAATAGTAATCCCAGAGATTATTGTATATGAAATCTGGTGTGCTTATACCTCCATGGTCTATGGGGACAAAACTCATATAACGGATACTTCACTTCGGTACTCCATTCATTATGATATTATTTTGTGGCACAAAAAAATTGCGGGCACTAAAATTTCTATTGGCTCACAGCAGCTTTTCCGTTGGGTGACAGCTCTTCAACAGCCCCGACCGCTGATAATTCGTTGGGTCACTCCACCTTCTGGTCGATTTAAATTAAATGTAGATGCTGCTGTGGGTAGACATTATGCAGCAGGAGGCGCAATATTGTGGGATCATATGGGTTCATGCCTAGGAGCAATTTCTTTTAGACTTCCCCCATGTACACCATTACATGCAGAGATTCAAGCTGCTGTCTTTGGGCTTCTCTATTTCCTTCCTTGCTACCGTACAATTATCATAGAGTCGGATTGTGCCCAGTTGATCGATCGTTTAACACGGCAGCACATTGTCCATGGGAACTATCATCTTCGACAGCTTCACTCGATGGTTCATCTTCATCGTCTTAATTACGGTCACATTTATCGCGAAGCAAGCATGGCGGCGCATTATTTAGCACAACATGCAATGTTATACCCACGTACTCAACATTATAATTCGAATACTCTGCCTTCACTGGTACGTGCGGCAGTCTCTTTGGATCTCACTTCTGCTCACTTGCGTGTGCCTTGACACTATCTGGTCTTCCATATGGATTGGCGCTGTTTCAGATTTACTGCCGGTACCCTTAGGGATGCAGGCAGGCACGGTATGGTTGACTATCCATTTGTCTACAATTTATGCAGCTTTTTTCACATACATAACATACCTCATTTTCTTTTCATTGGAGCAACCTGGTTATCATGTCACATCCCTACTTTCTCATCGGTCATTGGAGGATTGTATTGCTGGATCATATGCTATACAAGCGTTAATGGCATGACGAAGAAATTCAGATTTCGTGGTGCTGGAACTATACCACTGTCGCCTTGGCTCCTTGTTCAAGGCGACTTGGGTATGCATTTCGGCATTCTGCTTATGATTATTGTTTTTCACATTTTTGTTGAATTGATATACTCTCTCCATTATCACGAGATTAAATTCCATATCATGGTGGCGAGGATTATCACGGAAACGCTACAAATTCATCCTGCATCTGAGGACCATGCAACTGAGACCCACCTAGCAAGTCATATCATCCCTTTGTCGCCTTGGCACAACATCTGCCAAGGCGGCTTCGGTATGTGCTTGTCTTTCCCGCTTTCGATTATTTTGTTAATCACTGTCATTGACTTCATTTCTCCCTGGACGTCTTCTGAGGTTTGGTTCTTCATGGAAACGCCAAGACCAAGCAGCGACTGTTGCAACGCCTTCAGACCCATACTGCTCACACAAACGTCTGCAACAATCATCGTTTTGTACACACTATTACGTTCTTTTCATATCAGTGAAAGCCGTATAAATATGTACGCTTTTTCCTTCGCCAAGGTTTTATCCACAAGGGTGGTTTTACTTGGCAAGGTTTTAATGCGGCATATCATATACGACTGGAGATATGTCATACTTAGTTCGTTGTTTCATTTATTCGCATACTCTGACACTGTAATATGGTTTTCCTCCGCCAAAAGTGAGGCCTTTTCATAATAAAATTTTCGTTCTATAAATAAATAAATCAATAAATATATATATATATATATATATATATATATATATATATATATATATATATATGTTAAAAGGTGTGTATAAAGGAGAGGAGAAAACTTTCCATTCTTCAATTTGTTGCCTTTGTGCCTTCTCCCAATATATCACCATTTAATGAACTACTTAGTTCATTTAACTACGTACTTCACTTAGTGAACTAATTTAGTTCATTAATGGTGGTACCTGAAAATAGTTCAAACACAACAAATGTTTGCCATTTGATGTAAGCTTTAAAGCTTTATGGATCGTTAGTACGACAACATTATATATGAACTATATAAGGCAGGTTTCATGCAAAAACGTGTCAAGTCATAAAACGTGTCATGCATTTCTTTAGCACACGTTATTTAAATCATGCATTTTGTAATACTCAAGCCCCTTTTTCTCTACAGTTATGATTAATCTGTTCTAATGAATCTAATCTAAGGTTACACTCTAGTCTAAAATCGTCGCTTAAAATCTAAGATAATATCTTAAGTATCATGTCATCGTTTATTTTTTTTTCATAGTGGATATAGAGCCTAGGCTCTGATACCACCTATAGCGCCTCACCCTGGGACTCTCAAGACTTCAGTCTCGAAAGGGTCACCCGCCATACTCTACTACGAGAAGTACAAGGCTTCGATACCATTTGCATGCCCACATAAAACATGGATCAAAATAGCAGAAGCATCATAAATATAAACGAGTACAATTGACATGCGTAAATCTGTCATAACAAAATCCGTACACAACATAAAGTGTCAACAGTACAAAAGAGTGACGAGTACATGCCTAGTACAATCAAAGTACAAAGATATCAACTGGGCCAACTATCATCCTCAAGGGTAGCCTACTCTCTGTTCAACCTCTATAAAGTCCAAGTCCTGCTTTCGGAGCTCTGCATGATGATAAAAATAAAGTATGGGCGATAATTAATTGTCCAGCAAGTAGTCCGTCCTGGATCGTCATGTGGATCTTACATGGGAGACGGAGTGATAAAATAAATACAAGCATAAATAATGAAATATAACTCTCCTTTGTTTACAAATAAAGTAACAGGTCATGCATGTAATCGAAAACTTAACACAGTCATGTAAAGTGCGTAAAGTAAAGCCACAACTTTCGTCTATCTAGGTTCCGCATGAATCCAACCTTAACTTATTCAATCTTATTTTCCAATTCATATCTTATGTTAGGTCTCTATTTCTTCATGCTCATGGTAGGCGTAACTTCATATTTGATTAACTTAATTATAATGGAAGCTTATGGATGTGATATAATGATGGTTTATGGTCATTTCCTATGATCTTTAAAATTCGTAACATGGTTCATATTTCATAAAACATTTTAAAACGTGAGATTTTCATAATGTTTGTAACATTTTCAAAACTTTCATAGCATGGCATTTTCATATGATGGATATATCACTTTTCATAACGTAAGAACGATAACACAAGAAATACAAAATGATTCCCCATATAATCACATGAACAAATATGAATCACAATGTTGCAAGCACACTGTTATATCATATGTACATGGATTTAACGGTGACATGTTATTGTAGAGATCCTGTGTCCCGGACAAGGTGTTACACTCGGCCATAACAAAAACATATGCCCCTAACACTTACAACTCCGATCCCGATGTCGGGACGTCGCACCAATAACATACATATCATCATTAACATAACGTAACATAAGTCATTGGAATCAATCGTCTTATGGTACGGTTCGTTACACGTAAAATCCTTTAAAATGTACAATGCGATAAAACACTTTGTTTCAAAAACATTGGTTTGTTTATGCGATAAAACACTTTCTCATCAACATGTGTCCAACACTTATGTATATAATACAAGTCATAAACTTAAGAAAAAACTATTCTTACCATTCCATGTTGCTCACAGTTTTAGAACCTAAAAACAGTCCCCTTTTTGGACTTCAACATCTACCATCATCATCGTAAATACCATACTTTTCATAACATATAATGGCAAATAAAAAGATACATAATACACATATTTTCATATACATGTATTCATGTAGCTGTGAGAACAACTTTATGGGTACATATGTATATGACCGAGGGGTATGGATGCCCACACAACACATTTTTCATCAATTAAACTACTTTTAATACATGCATCATAATGGTGCCACATATCATTTGAGCACAGCATGATCTTGAACATACATTCATAGACCATGGACACATAACATGCAACTTATGTTTACTTATGCATTCCACTTCAAGATCATGTCCTAAACTTATGATTTTTATATCATTTAACACATGCATGTTAGTGTCCATCGTAGGTATGATTTTAAGAGCCATGATCATGATGATGTTCATGATGAAAATTACATGCAAACATAAAGGACGATAGAAACCATGAAAACATATATTCTTGATCCATGATCATGTAGATTAGATTTCATCATGAAGGAGAATGATCAAGGTCAAGTGGGTGGCTAAAAACAGCCCCTAACCATGTGTGTAGATGCATGAAAATGGCATGATGATCATCAAGAAACACTCTTTTATGGTACAACATTATAACAATAATTATGATGCCTCACAATCATGCTAAATCAAGACTATTAACATGCATGAAAACCAAAAATCATCAAGAAAAACATAAGTGATGGTCATCATGAAAATACATAAAAACATGCTACAAAGAAAGGTTCTTAGCACATTTTTCATAATATGACACATGCATCCCACACTTTTCATGAACTATCACATGCATGTATATTCTTCCACTTAAACGAGACATGGAACTACATATGAGACCTTGTCTTTATTTTCACATGCAAAACTCTTTTCCATTTCATCTTGGTCATTTACATACTCATGTTCATACATCACATAGAAGACACCATATATATTGCATGCAAACATACTTTATGCATATTCATACTAGAAAAGTCATTGAACATATTGCATGTGTGGTCCAAGTTTGTAAATGAATACAAATGCTTGGATTTTCAACATGCATGAAGAAACCAAGTAGAGTACTTGCCTTTTCTTTGGATTTAAACCTTAAAATGGACAAGTTTTCTTCTCCTTCTTTCTTGGATGGGTACGTGTCCTAAGAGCCAAGAAAAGAAGATGATTTAGTCATCTTAGAAGAAAAAGACTTAGAGTTTCCTATGATCAAACCTTACTACAATTCATACATTTGAAGATTCTTATGACTACCCTCCTTCTTTAATTTAGAAAATCTCTTCCTCCCTTATGACAAAACTTTCAGCCTTGGCAAAAGAGAGAGGAGAAGTTTGAATTATTTTGAAGAATAAAAGAAGAGGAAATTATGATAACCGAAGGTTGTGGAATCTTACCTTAAGTGTTAGTAGATAGTTTCCTAGGCTTTAATGTTTTCTTCCTCACTTAGAATTGGAGAAATTTCCTTCTTTTCTCCTTTGCTATTAGAGGCTTGAAGGCTTTGATTGGAGAGAGAAGTTTTTTCCTTAATGTTAAATGAATAAGGGAGAATGGGAGAAGTTGAAGTGTTCTCCCTTGTCTTCTCTTGTTGGTCGAGATTTGAAGGAAGCGGTGGGGAAATCTTCATCATGTCTTTGGTTGGGAAGAGGAGGAAATAATGGTAGTGTAAGAGTTGCATGTGACCTAGGTGGCTGGAAAAATGACATGATATGAAAGATGCATGAGTGGAGTGTGTAGGAAGGCTTTTACTACGGTCCTGGGCTACTTTCAACCTCTTGCTTATCAACTGAAATTCGCTTCGGGTTTGATCCACTAATTCTTTCCCTATGATCGCTCTTTCTCCGACCTCGTCCCAATACAAAGGCGATCAACACTTCTGCCTATACAACGCCTCAAACAGTTCCATCCTAATAGAGCTATGATAACTATTCTTATACAAAATATCCATTAACTTCACCAACTTATCCTATCTACCATGGAAATCCAATGTGCAAGCATGTAACATATCCTCAAGCGTCTATATGGTCCTCTCAAATTGCCAATCAGTCTGCAGGTGAAATGTTGTACTCATCCTAATCTCAGTCCCCATAGCATGCTAAAACGTTGTCCAGAATCGCAAAGTGAAATGCAGATCTCGATCAGAAACAAGGCTCACCGGTCGTGAAATCAAACTTACATCTTTTATGTCATTGATTGCATACTGACGCATGTTCCTAAGCAACCATCTCTAATTATGTTAGCTCTCCTCGTCAATAAAAGCATAAGCAAACAAAAATGTATGGTCACCTGCATCAACCCTAACAACAATCAATAATTTCTCATTATGCTTGCTATACAAATGCATACCATTAATTGATAACAACGGACAACTATGTTGAAACCCATGAATCAACGGCTTGAAAGCCCAAAAAACTAAAGTGGATGTATTTTTTCTCCTCAATGCTTTCTTGTCCACATTCAAGCTCTCCTTTATTGTTTCTCAAACATATTTTGTTCTAAAGTTCACATGCTTGCTAATATATTCTCTAATCATTCTATCAACCATGTTTGAATCGACGTTCCTATGATCTATTGTGATGTTTGCATTTGTGCCGCTATGACAACTGTGAATTATGATGATCTCCCAATAATTATGCTCAGACACCTTAGCAAAATGAAGTATATAGCAGAAAAAACACATTCTCCTAGAAATAACCAGATCCCTAATGTTCGAATCCTTTGTCCCAAGACATTTTCAGTCAAAATCCGTTGACATCTTCGTTTATATTTTACATCGTCTAGCTACATAAATACTTGGCTATCAAACTCCATTAAAAGTCCCAGAAACCCAAACACAAATACAACCTTCACTCACCCTACCTACATGAATCTTTGGTTGCAAGGTCTATGTTCATATTCAAAAGCACACACGAAGTAAATTTGACCTATGTGCAGTGAAATGTGTTTTCGTGTGATACTTCCTCCACCAAAAAGGATACTAGCGTTATAATACCTTTGGCAATTGCATATATGTTATAAAAGAGTACGACTTTCTCGAAGTAGAATTTTACTACTCTTCTCAACCTCGTGATCAGTAGGAGACCATGAGTGATTCACTTGGTTAGTTAGACACAACGGTTATTCTAGAGCCTGCTTCTGTTGCTCTAACCACTAAGCTAGTTCGGATGATGTCCGACAAGAGGTAAGTGAAATGTCCCTCAGTTTAGATATCGTGGTTATGATGGTATTTTTGTTGATGTTACTAGTCCTAACGTGCCCAAAGAAAGTACATATGCTCTTCCAAGTAAGAATAACATGGGTGTTGCACTAGCATAATATTCTCTAGAGTGAGTCTTCAGAGCTAGCAGATATCTAGTGGGAAATCTGGCCAGGGGCACCATGTCAGAATCAGTAAAGGCATTTACTACGAGTCTATACAATCAAAATATTCCAAGAAATGCACATGAGGCAAAACAGAGGAAAGAGTGGAGACAGGACGTGGATCTAGAAATATAAGCACTTGAAAAGAATGGAATGTGAGATAGGTTTAAGCTTCCAGAATGAAAGAGGCCGGTTGGATACATGTGGTTTTTTACTATAAAACATAATGTTGACATTCCATTGAGTGATACAAAGCCCGTCTTGTCATACCCTGTGTTTTCCAAGTCTGGCATCAAATAATTAAGACGGACCACAAATATGAATTTTAATAATTATATATGTTTATGAGGCTTAGTCAAATGAATTATAGGTAGAAAACTAATCAAAAAGTTGAAAATAAGAAAAGTAGGCCCAAAATACCAAAATTGCCCCTTCCCAGTTAAAAAAATCTGAAGGAGCTATACATTGCGTATAACTCCCCCAGACCGTCGACATTGGCTGCACCCTGGCAGTTACAAGTCGACGTTTTCAACAACTGGAGAGAAAGGAGAAGGGAAATAAAGAAGGAGGAAGAAACAGCAGCCAAACCTAAATTCAATCCGTCCCAGAATTCAACCAAACCTTCGTAAGATCATCTAGGTTCGAAGGCAAGTGACATTCTATATGCTTTGCACAATTTTGATTCAACATGCCTTGTTTTTATAAAAAGATAAAATTGGATCACACATTTATAATTTTGATATGTTTATGTTAACCACTTTATTCTGTGCATCTGCTGTTGTAGATTGAGTAAAAATATGTTCTTTTGGGCCAATTTCTGAGAATACCTATGTTTTGCTTGGTGATGGTAAATATGCCCTAAATGTATTATCTTTGGTGTAATTATTGCCTTGTGATCCTTTATGATGCCTACTAATTGTGTCTTAGATGATTTGATATGATTTGAGGAAGGTTTGAAAGGTTGAAAGATGAGTTTGTTGTAGATTTAATTGGGGTGTGAAGGTTTGATGACATATCTGAAGGTGTGAAAGGGTAGAAGGCCTATGGTTGATGCCATCCTAGGTATCTGAGGATTCAATTTGGTGTCATGTGCGTATATGAAGGTTGAATTCAGGTTTTAGGACTGATTTTAGGCATTTGTTAGGTTTGGAAGGAAGTGTTTTGTGTTGAGAAATATGTTTGGATAATTTTCAAGGTCATGATTTTAAGTGTTGATTATCACACATGATGTTATATGTGATTAAAAGTTGAAAAAGTTGAAAAAGTTGACATCGATATCTCAGATTGTTGCACTTCGATCGATCCATGTAAGGCAGTGAAAGTTCAAGACCTTACGGTGAGACATCGATCTCAAAACCTGAGACACATCGATCGATCGATGTATACATCGAACCCTCACTTCGATCGATCGATGTAGGACAGAGACAAAAGTCTTAAACTCACTGTGAGACATAGATCTCTCAACTAGAGGTACATTGATCGATCAATGTATACATCAGTCTCTAAAATTGAGACATAGATCGATCGATGTCTAGCGTTTTTGGTGAAATTTTTCTAAAAAGTGATAAAGTGATTGTTTTTTTTATATATGTTTCATATATGTATATTGTGATTTTATTATGTGTTTTGATGATTTTAAATGTATTGCGACTAATGTGCTTTGGAAGTTTCTACAACTTACCAAAAAGGGAAAAATTAGTATCTTGAGTTTTGTAGGAACTTGATATGGTGGAAATACTTCAAGGACATATTCTCATCTTATTTATCATGACAAAGGTGTTATAATATTCATTTCTGATCATCCAGGTCATTTTTGGAGTTTTCACATACCAGAGGCATTTTGGTCATTTTACCCCTGAGGGTATTTTTGGTAGTTTTGCTCAAGGAATCTTTTGAGCATATGCTTATCATCATTCTAGAGTTGAGTTATTATTATCTTGAAGATTATTTGGTGTTTCTTTATCTTATTCTTTCAAATGATGATATTATTGACTATAGCGGGATATGTGACGAGTTGTGATGTCACATTCTATTTTTTTCTTCAAGATCCTCTTATATATGTTATGGGAGCATATTTGTCATCATTATACAGAGATATCAAAGGTGTTAAAGGTGTGTAAATGATCACTACGTACAAGAAGAAATAGTTGGAATATTGGTGTTACATATTGACATAATCGTGTCAATTATTATTTGGTGATTTTTTCTTTAAAAATTTGAGTTGATACACATATATATATGCTCAAAAACGTGTATTATCAGATGATTATGATGTGTTATTCATTTTATGAGTTGGTGACAAGTGGACCAACCAAAAAGAGCTAGTTGGCAAAAATGCCAACTTGGAATTTTCAAAATGGTAGCCAATGTCTACTAGGCTAATTTTGGAGCTGTTTTGGTGTTTGGATTCTTCAATTCTCATATGCCTATTTTCAAGCCAAGAAGTTGAGGTATTTTGGTGGCATTATCTTCTCCATATTATCTTCATTTTGGAAAGGATAATTGAGACATGCCAAGGTGGAAATTTCGGCCAACAATGTGTGTCCAAGGTGGACCAATCATTTTGCTTTATGCCGCCAAGTGTACAAAGCCAACCAATGATGTGAAGAAACTTGAGCTTGATGATGAAGATGGTGAGACATGTGTATTTTTATATTCAAGGCTCAATTCACACTATAAATAGGAGGCAATGGTGAAGAAGATGAAACACACTTGAAGCTCACTTGAAAGCATTTGTTGATTTGTCTAGCTATCATTTTCTTCTTGTTGTTCTTGTTCTATTCTTTGTAAAAAAAAAAGGTGTTCTTGTTGTATTTGTTGGGCTACAAGCCTCTTGAGCTTCATTTGTAAGATTGATTAGCCAATTCTATAAGGCTACATCAATAGGTGGTAGAGGTGTTTCAACTAAGTGTTGCATAGAAGGTGTTCATCCATGTCTTGAATAGGTTGGTGTATAACCCAAGGATCAAGCTTGGTTCTTGTTGTAAGGTGATTCATATCATAGTGAAATCCAAGGAAAGGTGTTTCTTGGGACTGGAGTAGGTTACATTGACCGAACCAGGATAAATCCTCGGTGTTCTTGTCTTGTTTCTACCTTTCTGTTATCTGCCCGTTTTTACTGCCGTTTTCACACAATTTCTCACGTTTTGAAAAAATAGTTAAACACTTGAAAAATTCGTGATTTTTTGGTGGAAGTATACTTAAGACTGTTAGCTTTCATTTGCAACAAGAATCTCTTGATTTGAGAAAGGGAAAGATAGTCTTTCAATCTTTGCAAGATAACTGCTCCAATCTGGCTGCAATCTGACTAGTTTTGAGAAAATTTAAATTTTGTATTAATCAAGAATTGTTGAAGGTCAGGTCCTTCTGGAAACATCAACTACACATCCTAAGGAGTGTTTTGATATAAAGATCAACCTTTTTGGTTGAGTATTCAAAGAGAAACACGTTTTTTAAAATCAGCATCATTCCGTCCAATTATGTCCAGATTGACCATCTGAATCGTTTTATTTGTTTTAAGAGTCAAACAATCTTATCTTTGTCTGATTTTTGGACAGAGTCTTGTTAACACATTGAAGTTAAGATCTGAAAATTTTCATAATTTTTGGAGTTGTGTACAAGGATGTTTGAATTTTTCAAATACGGGTTCTGAATCTAAGGTTGTCTCAGATTTTGTTCTCAAAAGGGCCTTTAATCAAGTGTAGTAGTGTAATTTCCGCTAACCACTATTCACCCCCCTCTAGTTGTGTTTATAGCAGGTGCACGGTCCAACAATTGGTATCAGAGCCAGGTCCACACCACTCAAAGAAGCAAGATTTAACACCGTACAAACAACACAAGGCCAAGAAACAATAACTCTTTGTAGTCTGCTAATCTCAGATTAAAGGTACATACAATGACCATAGTTTCTCACAAAGGTGAGTTAAAAGGTATGTCCACACAATGTCCTCCTCTTTTTGATGGTAATAATTTTGTTCATTGGAAACTAAGAATGAGGCTATTCTTAATGGCTATAGACATCGATTTATGGTCTATAGTCGAAGATGGACCGTACATTCCAATGAAAGTTGTACAAGTTAGTGGAGTCACACAAGAGGTTGAAAAATATAAAAGCATGAAGGTACAAGCGCACATGACATGTGGAAATCACTTGTATTAAAGCATGAAGGTACAAGCGATGCAAAAGAATTAAAAATAAACATGCTTATGACTGAATTAGAATCTTTCAAAATGTTACCTAACGAATCGATAACATCTATGGATTTGAGAATTATTAACATTTTCAATGCTCTTGAAGCTTTATGCAAATAATTCACGAACAATAAGAAGGTTCAAAAGGTGCTGCGAAGCCTTCCTGATGAATGGGATCCAAAGGTCACGGCGATTAAAAAAACAAAATCAATCACAAAAATGGACAAATTGATAAGCTCAGTAAGAGTATATGAGGTAAAACTAAATCAACGGAAGTCCGAGTCATCTAAATCATCTGGTAAGTTAATAGCTTTCAAATCAACCGATGATGATAGTAATAGTGATACTGAATTAGACGATGACTTGATATTGATAGCTAGAAAACTTAGAAAAAATTTCAAACGTCTTAATAGGAATAGACAACGTTCTTCTTCTTCTTTTTCTTCTCAACCTAAGAAAAATAACTCTAACAACAACAAATGGTGTAATAAAGAGTCAAAGTGTTACGAATGCGGTCAAAAAGGACATATCTAATATGATTGCCCAACAAAGAAAAATAATAATAACAACAATAATAAACAAGCCAAGG
Organism: Eustoma russellianum; assembly: GCA_036186865.1. Lineage (NCBI taxonomy): Eukaryota > Viridiplantae > Streptophyta > Magnoliopsida > Gentianales > Gentianaceae > Eustoma > Eustoma russellianum. Next base: position 6,658,117 of record AP025072.1, on the reverse strand, counting down.
ACAAGGAGGCACAAGCAACTAAAGCAAAGGAGACCAAGCAAAGGAAAGAGAAACAAGCAATAAAGGTGAGCACATGGAGCGACTCATCCGACTCAGAATCTGAAACTGAGGAAGCTCAAGTCTGCTTCGTATCCAACGAGACAAGTTCTTCTTCTGATGATGATTCTGATAGTGAAATGACATTTGATGAAATGTATGAAGAATTTTTAAGAATGCATGCTCACTGTAAGAGGCTCTCTAAAGAAAAGAAGAAACTAATTGAAGAAAACGATAAGTTGAAGACGTCCAACTTGGAGTTTTTCGATCAATTAGAATCTTTTAAATAAGAGCCTACTAATACTCTTGATTCTTTAGAGATTAAAATTGAATCATATAGTAAAAATGAACAAACATTGAAGTCTAAGTTAGAAAGTTGTGAAAATGAGATAGTACAACTTAAATCTACTAAACTAAACTTAGAAAAAATGTTAGAACAATTCAAGTCTGGAACCAACATGCTAGATACATTGATATCATCACAAAAATATGGAAATGATAAAACCGAGTTAGGATATAAAGAAGAAAATTCGTAAGTAGGTAAAAAGACTAAGTTTGTCTCATCTCGTACAAAAATGCCATATAATACAACGAAATCAACTTTGCTTATTGCATCTTCTTCTACCCCTTCTTTTGTTTATTCTAAGGCAAAAATACAATATGCACCCATAAAAGCACATACATATCAACGTACAACTAGGAAAAACTTTGCATCTAAACAACCTAGAAATTATGCCTATACGTATACAAATGCAATTAGACATAATAAAATGCATCCAACTTATGTGAACTTAAGTATAGGCAACACTCATATAAATCTTATAGAAATGCTTATGAACACAATTACATAGCGCCATTCAAGAAACAAATCGCATGCCTTATGCACACTATCAAAATCGGCCATACTATAATGTTACCAACCAAGGCACAACATGTATAACAATGCAAATTCACTTAAGTGAAATGATCATGAATATGCTAATCCTTTTTATTTTTCTAATTATAACAATGCTAAAAATGTGCCAAGAAGGTATGTTCAAGTTTAGATACCTAAGGGATATCTAAACAAGGATGGTGCCCCTAACATTCAAGGACCCAAATAAAGGGTACATAAAACTTTGTCTCCATTGTAGGAAAATTGCAAGGAATGCAAGAAGGAGGCAAAGTCAAAGAAGCTAAAAGCCAAATGGTTTTTAGATAGTGGATGTTCAAGGCATATGACGGGCAACCCCAAACTATTCACTGAGTTGGAACATATCGAGAATGGAGGAAATGTAACATTCAGTGACAACAACAAAGGACAAGTTGTTGGAAAAGGAACAATTGGAGACCCTAACACATTTCAAATACGAAATGTGTTGCTAGTAAGTAATCTTTCTTACAATTTATTAAGTATTTCTCAACTTATAGATTGTGGATATAATGTTTCTTTTCTTCCCAATTCTTGTGATATAATAAATGAAAAAGGAGAAATTTTATTAAAAGGAGATAAAGATGGTAACATTTACACTCTTACCTTAGAAAACATGTTAGATGCTAAGGTTAAGTATTTAAAATCACATGACTTAGATGTGAATTTATGGCATAGAAGATTAAGCCATATAAGAATTTCAACCATTAAGAAATTATCTAAGAAGAATTTAATTATGGGAATGCCTAAGTTAGACTTAGGTAATTTTCAAATGTGTGAAACATGTATTAAAGGAAAACACATTAAAGTAACATTAAAACCAAAACATGAAGTGAGTACTAGTCATGTACTAGAATTGCTTCACTTAGACTTATTTGGTCGAAGTAGGACAAGAAGTCTAGGTGGACACTACTATGTGTCTGTCATAGTAGATGATTACTCACTCTACACATGGACATTGTTCTTAACACACAAAGACGATGCTCCATTAGCAATCAAAACTCTTATCAAGCAACTTGAAAATATTTACGAAGAAACTGTTAAAAGAATTAAAAGTGATAGAGGTGGAGAATTTAAAAACAAAGATGTAATCAAGTTTTGTGAATTATATGGAATTAAACATGAATTCTCACCACCTAGAACACCACAACTCAATGGAGTTGTTGAGCGTAAAAATAGAACAATTCAAGAAGTTTCTAGAACAATGTTATGTGAAAATAAATTACCAAAATATTTATGGGCTGAAGTTGTTAGTTGTGCATGCTATATTATAAATAGGCTTTCTATCAAAAAGAAATTGAATAAAACACCTTATGAATTGTCAAACAATAGACAACCTAAAGTAGATTATCTTAAACTTTTTGGTTGTAAATGTTTTGTGTTGAACACTAAGGATAATCTAGACAAGTTTGAACAAAAGTCTATTGAATGCATATTTGTTGGTTATACAACTAATTCAAGAGCATATAGGTGTTATAATCCTGCATCTAGAAAAATAATTGAATCTATACATGTGAAATTCAATGAAAATGCATGCTTTGAAGTAAGTGATAAAACTCAACATAAACATGAGAATAATGTTGAAAATATGTTTGATGATGATGATGTATTACTTAAGCCTGTAATTGATCATCTAGAACCAACTCCCCCTGAACAAAACATGCATGAGCTCTTAGATGAAATAAATGAACAAATTTTACAATTGGAAGATAATGCAACTAATGATCCAATTATATATGATAATGTTCACACCAATGAAACATTTGAACAAGATGAGGGTGAACCTAGTCAACCTAGGAATTGGTGGCATCCTAAAGAGTTAATTATTGGAGATCCAAGTGTTGGGGTTAGAACACGTAGAAACATAAGTCAACTTGAAGGAATTGAACCAATTTACAAGGAACAACGTGTGGGACTTAGTACCTAAATCTGAAGACAAGTCTATAATAGGAACTAAATGGGTCTTTAGGAATAAAATGGATGAACAAGGAAACATCACACAAAATAAAGCTAGGCTAGTCGCACAAGGTTATAATCAACAAGAAAGAATAGATTATGGAGAAACATTTGCACCTGTTGCACGACTAGAAGCAATTAGATTATTGCTTGCGATTGCAAGTTTAAGCAACATCAAACTCTTTCAAATGGATATCAAGAGTGCATTCTTGGATGGACACATCCAAGAAGAGGTGTTTGTGAAACAACCCCCTGGATTTGAAGATCCAAAGAATCCTAACCATGTTTACAAGCTTAAGAAATCTCTATATGGTTTGAAACAATCTCCAAGAGCTTAGTATGATAGATTTGCAAACTTTCTTATTGCAAATAATTATTAAAGGGGAACCATAGACAACACATATTCCTAAGAAGAAAAGATAATGATTTATTAATAGTTCAAATTTACGTAGACGATGTTATCTTTGGTTCAACTAATCCTACCTTAATAAAAGACTTCAAAGAGTATATGAAGTCAGAGTCTGAAATGTCAATGGTATGAGAGTTGAATTACTTCTTAGGACTACAAATTAAACAAACCCCTCAAGGAATCCACATTAGCCAACATAAGTATGTCAATGATATGATTAAGAAGTTTGGCTTTGAAGAATTGAAACCAACTCCTATCCCCATGAGTGTTAGCACCAAACTAGATAAGGATGAAAATGGTAAACCTTTTGATGACACACTATATAGGTCTATGATTGGCTCATTGTTATATTTAACAGCATCAAGACTTGACATCATGTTAAGTGTGTGTATGTGTGTTAGGTTTCAATCTTTTCCTAAGGTATCACATTACAATATGATGAAAAAGATCTTTAGATATCTTAAACACACACCTCACTTAGGGCTTTGGTATGATAGAAACGCTAAGTTGGAATTATATGCATATAGTGATGCTGATTATGGTGGTTGCAAATTAGATAGAAAATCCACTAGCGGTACGTGTCAATTCATAGGAACCAACTTGATCTCTTGGTTTTCTAAGAAGCAAGCTAGTGTAGCTCTTTCTACCACTGAAGCCGAGTATATAGCCTTGAGTTTATGCACTACCCAAATAATTTGGCTTAGGCAACAACTTGGTGATTTTGGCATTAAAATGAATAAGATTCCAAATTTATGTAATAGCACGGGTGCGATCAATCTTTCTTGGAATCCAGTGCTTCATTCGAAGGCCAAACACATTGAGGTACGATACCACTTTCTTCGAGATCATGTTCAAAATGAGGATATAGTTATAAACCATATAAGAACTGATCACCAAATAGCTGATATCTTCACCAAACCCCTTAATCAAGCCAATTTTCAAAACTTACGAGCCAAGTTAGGTATGATGACTTTCGATTGGTATGAGTCTTGGAGCATAGGTTAAGGAGGAGCATATAAATACATGAGAATTGATGAAAACAGTTGGTAATTAGTTGGTAATTGGTTTTTAAAACAATTGGTACGGATTTGGTGAAACAATTGGTAACTGGTGAGATTTTCAAACATAATTCAAGTGGTTTAAAATTGGTAGATTTATGATAAATAATTGGTAAAAAATTAAAACGTTAAAATCATGTTAGGTTATTTTGACAATCATCCAAAAGGGGGAGAATGTTGAGAAATATGTTTGGATAATTTTCAAGGTCATGATTTTAAGTGTTGATTATCACACATGATGTTATATGTGATTAAAAGTTGAAAAAGTTGAAAAAGTTGACATCAATCTCTCAGATTTTTGCACTTCGAACGATCGATGTACTTCAATCCCTCACATCGATCGATCCATGTAAACAGTGAAAGTTCAAGACCTTACGGTGAGACATCGATCTCAAAACCTGAGACACATCGATCGATCGATGTATACATTGAACCCTCACTTCGATCGATCGATGTAGGACAGAGACAAAAGTCTTAAACTCACTGTGAGACATAGATCTCTCAACTAGAGGTACATTGATCGATCAATGTATACATCAGTCTCTAAAATTGAGACATAGATCGATCGATGTCTAGCGTTTTTGGTGAAATTTTTCTAAAAAGTGATAAAGTGATTGTTTTTTATTTATATATGTTTCATATATGTATATTGTGATTTTATTATGTGTTTTGATGATTTTAAATGTATTGCGACTAATGTGCTTTGGAAGTTTCTACAACTTACCAAAAAGGGAAAAATAAGTATCTTGAGTTTTGTAGGAACTTGATATGGTGGAAATACTTCAAGGACATATTCTCATCTTATTTATCATGACAAAGGTGTTATAATATTCATTTCTGATCATCCGGGTCATTTTTGGAGTTTTCACATACCAGGGGCATTTTGGTCATTTTATCCCTGAGGGTATTTTTGGTATTTTTGCTCAAGGAATCTCTTGAGCATATGCTTATCATCATTCTAGAGTTGAGTTATTATTATCTTGAAGATTATTTGGTGTTTCTTTATCTTATTCTTTCAAATGATGATATTATCGACTATAGCGGGATATGTGACGAGTTGTGATGTCACATTCTATTTCTTTCTTCAAGATCCTCTTATATATGTTATGGGAGCATATTTGTTATCATTATACAGAGATATCAAAGGTGTTAAAGGTGTGGAAATGATCACTACGTACAAGAAGAAATTGTTGGAATATTGGTGTTACATATTGACATAATCGTGTCAATTATTATTTGGTGATTTTTTCTTCAAAAATTTGAGTTGCTACACATATACATATGCTCAAAACCATGTATTATCAGATGATTATGATGTGTTATTCATTTTATGAGTTGGTGACAAGTGGACCAACCAAAAAGAGCTAGTTGGCAAAAATGCCAACTTGGAATTTTCAAAATGGTAGCCAATGTCTACTGGGCTAATTTTGGAGCTGTTTTGGTGTTTGGATTCTTCAATTCTCATATGCCTATTTTCAAGCCAAGAAGTTGAGGTATTTTGGTGGCATTATCTTCTCCATATTAGCTTCATTTTGCAAAGGATAATTGAGACATGCCAAGGTGGAAATTTCGGCCAACAATGTGTGTCCAAGGTGGACCAATCATTTTGCTTTATGCTGCCAAGTGTACAAAGCCAACCAATGATGTGAAGAAACTTAATCTTGATGATGAAGATGGTGAGACATGTGCATTTTTATCTACAAGGCTCAATTCACATTATAAATATGAGGCAATGGTGAAGAAGATGAAACACACTTGAAGCTCACTTGAAAGCATTTGTTGATTTGTCTAGCTATCATCTTCTTGTTGTTGTTCTTGTTCCATTCTTTGTACAAAAAAAGGTGTTCTTGTTGTATTTGTTTGGCTACAAGCCTCTTGAGCTTCATTTGTAAGATTGATTAGCCAATTCTATAAGGCTACATCAATAGGTGGTAGAGGTGTTTCAACTAAGTGTTGCATAGAAGGTGTTCATCCATGTCTTGAATAGGTTGGTGTATAACCCAAGGATCAAGCTTGGTTCTTGTTGTAAGGTGATTCATATCATAATGAAATCCAAGGAAAGGTGTTCCTTAGGACTGGAGTAGGTCACATTGACCGAACCAGGATAAATGCTCGGTGTTCTTGTCTTGTTTCTACCTTTCTGTTATCTGCCCGTTTTTACTGCCGTTTTCACACAAATTCTTATGTTTTGAAAAAGTAGTTAAACATTTTCAAAATTCATGATTTTCAGTGGAGTTATACTTCAAATTGTTAGATTTCATTTGCAATAAGAATCACTTGATTTGAGAAAGGGAAAGTTAGTCTTTCAATCTTTGCAAGATAACTGCTCCAATCTGGCTGCAATCTGACTAGTTTTGAGAAAACTTAAATTTTGTATTAATCAAGAATTGTTGAAGTTCAGGTCCTTCTGGAAACATCAACTACACATCCTAAGGAGTGTTTTGATATAAAGATCAACCTTTTTGGTTGAGTATTCAAAGAGAAACACGTTTTTTAAAATCAGCATCATTCCGTCCAATTATGTCCTAATTGACCATTTGAAACTTTTTATTTTGTTTGAAGGGTCAAAAGATCTTATTTTTGTCTGATTTTTGGATAGGGTCTTGTTAATACATTGATGTTGAGATTTGAAAATTTTCATAATTTTTGGAGTTGTGTACAAGGATTTTTGAATTTTTCAAAAACAGGTTCTGAATCTGAGGTAGTCTCAGATTCTGTTTTCAAAGGGGTTTTTAATCAAGGGTAGTAGTGTAATTTCCGGTAACCACTATTCTCCCCTCCCCCTCTAGTGGCGTTTATTGAAGGTGCACGGTCCAACAGTTTGAAGGTTGGGTCGCAATTGAGGTTAAACATGGTGAAAAGTTGCAGAAACAGGGAGTTGGATCGATCTGGGAGTGACTTTGATTGATCCAAGTGGTCCTATTAGGATTTCCAAACTCCCTGGAGGACATAGATCGATCAACAGAGGGGATATATATCGATGAATGTCCAGGAAAACTGACATCGATCGATCGATGTCTAGGAAAGAAGGCTACATCGATCAATCAAAAACTCTATGGAAGACATAGATCGATTAGAAAGGGTGACATTGATTGATCAATGTCCTGGAAACTGGACATAGATCGATCAGAAGGCCACATCGATCGGTTCTGTAGAATTTAGTTGAATCCTTAGGAATGATAGAGAATGAATGACAAGTTGTTTGAGGGACTTGTGTGTGATATGTAGGACTAGTGTATATGTCTAAGGAGTGTCTTTGAAGTGTGCTTGAGGTACGTTTGGGGTTGGAAACCTTAAGGGTGAAAGAGTAAGGCCAGGAGCAAACTTGAAGTGAATTTTGCTAAATGGAAATGTGTGATTTAGTGCAAGTGAGATATGTTGAGGTTTGTGACCTTGTACTCGATAGGTAAAGTGTGTGGGGATGTTTAATAGCCTGATATGATGTGACATAAGCATTTTTCACCATGACATAAGCATTTTTGCATTCCGACATGAGTTTTACTTTGCGAAAAGACAGGTTTGTGGCTGCTGGTGGATCGCAGGGTATAAAAGTCACGCCTGCAGTGGCAGAGTATAAAAGCGTGACCTATGAATCAATAGCAGGGTATAAAGTTTAGGTTATGGGGCCGTGGACTTTTCAGCACGGAACATAAAGTTTTGGTTTGCTGTGGGCTGATCACCCATAGGGTATAAAGTTCTGCTACGCGAAGAATAAGATAAGTGAAAGTACAAAAAGCTTGTGAAATGACACGCATGACATGTTTGTGAAAGAAGGCATGCGTGTGAGTTCTGTTCAGTTCAATGCATGGTTTTGAAGAAGTGCATGCATCATGTGACAGGACGCATAAGATTTGACATGAAAGAAACGACATGTGCATATGATTTGTTTATGTTGTACGTGCTGCTAGATGCATGTTTGTTCTTTATCTGTGTTTCTTTTATGTGACTTATCTGTCTTTGATGTTTACCGATAAAATGTTAATTGGTAATCCAAGCACCTTATTTTGGGCATTGATTTATGCATTGGTGACTCGTCGTGTGTGATCCCGTAAGGGGTATAGAGAGGTAACTTGCTAGCGATGTTTTCGCTAAGAATAGATACTCTATTTCTTTTCACGTGAGCTAGAGTACGGAATGATTTTTGTAGAAGACGACAGTGAGTGGGCTCGTTGGGATACTGGACATGGAGGGGGATAGACTTATGCCCCCTCTTTAGCTGATAGACTTTCTGTTTAATATTTTGTATTGGAGGATGTATTAAACTTTTCTCCGTACTTGTTTTATTTCCTTTGTATTTCATTTTGGTTTCAAGATCGGCTTGGAAGTTTTACATTGTTACAATGTTTCCACTGATTTATCCTACGTCATAGATGGCGCACACTTGATCTGCTTTAACGTCTTGTAGTTCTTGTAGTATACTACGGCGGTGCACTGGTGCTGATGTCCGGTATCAGGCCGGGGCGCTACACGACTAGTAGCAAAAGGATATATACAAACCAGTGGCATTGATTATTCTGAAATGTTCTTCCTAGTTACAAAGATTGGTTATTCGGATACTGTTTTCGGTCACCGTAAACAAATATTGGCCACTCCACTAGTTCGACGTGAAGAACGCCTTCCTTCACGGAGATTTGAAAGAAGAAGTATATATGGAGGCTCCTTGGATTTTCATATGACTGTAAAGGAGGAGAAGTGTGTCGACTAAGAAATGCCATTTACAGACTGAAATAATCACCCACAGCTTGGTTCAAAAGATTCACTATCGCAATGAAGTGATAGAGTTATAAACAGAGCAACTCAGATCATACTCTATTGATAAAGAGGAGAGGCAATCTGTCCACATACTTGATCATTTACGTAGATGACATGATTATAACTAGAAGATATCAGAAAGAGATTTCGAAACTAGAGGCAAACTTGCTTAAGGAATTTGAGATTAAAGATCTTTGCGGATTGAAGTCCTTTCTTGGCATTGAGGTTCTATGATCCAGCAAAGGAATATTTATGTCACAGTAGAAGTATATTTTGGATTTTCTTGTGAAGACTGGAATAGTCGGTTGTAAATCGACAGATACATTGATACAAGCCAACCATGGACTCATGATTGAAAAAGGAGCTGATCTGACATAAAAGAGAAGGTATCAGTAGAAAATTCAGCAACATCAAAATACGTAGATAGAGCTAGATGAGAAAGGATGTGGGTTTCCGCCTATTGGGTAAACTGATTTACTTAGCACATATGAGACCAGACATAGCATATGCCATCAGGCCAGTGAGTCATTTTATACACCAGACATAGATATAACATATGGAGTATGTCATGGGAATAATTCGATACTTGAAAGGCACAGTCGGAAATGGACTTATGTTTAAAAGAAATAGATATCTCGATATCGAGGTATATACTGATGTGGACTGGACTGACAACTAGAATGATCGATGGTCAACTTAAGGATATTTTGCACTAGTAGGAGAAAATCTTGTGACGTGAAAAAGTAAGAAGCAAAAGATAGTAGCAGTGTCTAGCGCTGAAGCAGAGTTCAGGGATTTTGGCAAGGGCATAGCTGAAGTTTTATGGTTAAGAGAAGTGTTAAGTGAAATTGGCCTACCACCGAATCTTCCTAGCCAATTAAAGTGTGCCAACAAAATGGCGATAAGTATTTCAGAATCCTGTTCAACATGATGACACCAAACACGTGGAAGTAGATTGACACTTCATCAAAGAGAAGATTAAAGATGAGATTGTTGAACTACACTTCGTAAAGTCTGAGGATTAACTAACAGATATCCTTATTAAGACTGTTGCAAGAAGGATGTTTACCGAAATATTGAGTAAGTTGGGTATTGGAGATCCTACTGTTCAACTTAAGGAGGAGCGTTGAAAGATACCTGCAATAAAGGAAACAAGCCAGAATTTAAGGAAAAGAAAAAAAAATCATCAACCAAGAGGATTTCCAGCAATTGTAAATATTATGTAATTATTACTCTTTTTATAGATAGCATGATACATAGATTATATTGAAGGCAATATATACACTTGAACGATTGAATGAAAAAGATTATTATTTCTTTCATTTTCACTGGTGTGACTCATGCATTAAGTGAGCTTAGGGTAGTTTAGTTTAGGATGAAGATTCCCTGCTTGTATTGTCCCTTCGATTTGTGGTTCATACCTTACTGTGATGATCATCAACTTTACGTTGTAATTGTCTTTTAGCTGCTTAAATGACATAATCATAATGTTGCTTAAAAAAATAGGGGGTGGTGGTGGGGTGGGGGTGTAACGACTTGAACTAAATCATGAAGCTAGGTGGATGAAAGTAATTGTTGAAAATGTTGAACTGATATAACAGAAATAAAAATGCATTAGATCAGATTAGGAGGTTTGTTGCAGAGGTTGGTTCGGCGGCATGGAAGGTTGGCATGCATGGTATGCTTGGCACGCTACTTGGCACGATTGGGTCGGTACTGGAAATCCTTGGCACGGTCGGCACGTGGGCGAAGCGCAGTTGGCTCAGCAGGTGCGTCTATCACGCTGGCAGCATAACTGAAGTTTGGTGCGTGCCATAGTGGATCAAAACTTAATCTACACGTGCTGATTACATTCTAGTTAGTTCTATAGCTAGTATAAATATTTAGAATGGTTGTAAATAAGAAATCTGTAGAAGAAAATACAAAATATCTTCAAACCATTTCCCGTTTTAGTATGAGAGAGCACCTTTGGCGCCATTTTATAGTTTTTCTCAAACTCTTCCAAATTTGGTTATTTTGATTCGTGATCTCTCTTGTTCATCACTTCACTTTAGTTTGTGAGTTGATTTTAACATGGTATCAGAGCTCTGGTTATGTGCCATTGATCCTCTGATCACTGTAGCTTGAATTTCTTCTGCAAAAGTTATTCCGTATTCAAGTAGTTCGCAATTTCGGTTTGATCATGGAAAATACAAGCGCTGCTTCCTCCAGTTCTCATAACAATCATTTGAACAATGAAAATCAGTCAAATAATCCATATTACTTGCATCCAAATGATACTCCTGCGATCGTGCTTGTTTAGCCGCCACTCAATCCGTATAACTTTCATTCATGGAGCAGGACTTTCCAAATGGTGTTGTTGGTGAAAAATAAGACGTGCTTCATTTATGGTTCTATGCCAAAACCAGCACAGAATGATCCTCAATTTCAATCTTGGAGGCAGGTAAACATCATGCTCCAGACATGGATCATGAATTGCGTTTCTCCTTCGATTGCACAAAGTATTTTGTGGTATGATAATGCGTTATATGTCTGGAATGATTTAACCATGAGGTATGGTAGTGGTGATCCATTTGCATTGGCTGATTTATTTTCTAATTTTTATACTGTGAAGCAAGAGAATCTTAGTGTCAATGATTACTTTACAAAACTGAAAATGCTATGGGAAGAAGTGACTGCGCAAAGATCTATTCCAAAATGTGATTGTCTCAGATGCACTTGTGATATTACTAGAAAGGTGAATAAGTTTATTGAGAATGATTATGTCTTATAAAGTTTGTAAAAGGTCTGAATGAAGAATTCGATCATGTGAGATCGCAGGTGTTTGTGATGACGACAATGCTGAATATCAAAATTGTGTTTGCTATGGCCTTGAAGTTTGAAATGAAGTTAGTTAACAGTAACACATCAGTTGTTTTTCCAATGCCCCGACGGCTTTGATGATTAATAATGATGAACAAGAAAACTTTGTGGCTAATGCCTTTAGTAATAAAAGGTAGGGACAAACGTATAGAAGGGGAAATGGAAGGTTTAATCAGGAGGGCAACAAGAGGCTATAGTGTACTCATTGTGGTATGATTGGGCATACCAGTGATAGATGTTACAGGAAGCACGGTTTTCCACCTGGATTTAAGTTTAAAAACCAAGTGAATGTATCTGAAGTAATAGATGAGAAGGCTGGACTTGGCAATGATGATCAGACGTCTATGAATTCTGCTGGTTTATTAGCGCAGCAAACTTCTGGTCTTACACCTAAACAGTTTAACAAACTTTTAAAATTGTTGGATACTGTCTTATTCTCAAGGATGTTTTACATGTAACTTTGTTTTCTTTCAATCTTGTTTCACTCGGTAAGCTCACAGATTCCCCCCATCTGCTTGTTTCATTTCATGACTCTTGTTGCTTTATTCAGGATCAGTTGTCCAGGAGGACGATTGGTTTAGCTAGAAAAAGCCATGGGCTTTATTATTTGTATGATTCCAGTTTGTCTGTTCAAACTCAAGCTTCAAAGTTTCCTCTGTTGCCTTCAGTTCTTTCCTCAACCAGCATGGAGTCAAATTCTTATCGTTGGCATGCCAGACTTGGACATGCTTCATCTACTAGAATTCAGGAAATACACAAGTTGTATCCAGATGTTCCTTCTTTCAGCTTAGAGAATAAATGTACTGCTTGCCCATTAGCAAAATTGAAGAGAACTCATTTTCCTGCTTTTGTTACTAGCTCTAAGCTTCCTTTTGATGTCATTCATGTAGATATATGGGGTCCTTATAGACATCTCACCATGTATAATCAAAAATACTTCCTGGACATTGTGGATGATTGTTCTAGGTATACTTGGATATACCTGCTGAAAGCAAAGTCTGAAGTTAGATCAATTTTGCAAAGTTTTTTTCATTATGCCTCTACTCAGTTTAATGCCCATATCAAAGTGGTTATAAGCGATAATGGGCTTGAGTTTAAGATGTCTGATTTTTACATGAAACATGGGGTTGTTCATCAAACCACTTGTAGTTACACTCCTCAATAGAATGGGGTAGTGAAAAGAAAGCATCAGCATCTGCTTGTTGTGGCTAAAGCTCTTATGTTTCATGCTTCCTTACCTATATCATATCGGGGTATTTGTGTTCAGCATGCCACATACTTGATCAATCTCATCTCATCACCTATTTTCCAGCATAGGACTCCATATGAGATACTCAATCATATACAGCCCACATACAGTCATTTGAAAGTTTTTGGGTGTTTAGCCTTTGCTTGTGACAATAGTCCATAGAAGCCTAAGTTTGAGCCTAGGTCTATACCCTGTGTGTTCCTTGGGATACCCATGAATGTAAATGGATACATTCTTCAGAGCATTGCTGACAAATCAGTGTTTGTCTCAAGAGACGTTTTATTTCATGAAGAGTCTTTTCCTTTTTCTGATGCCACACCAATACCAGCAACCTCAATCCCAGTTGCTTAGGGGTTAGTAGACCATCCTGCATCGTCTACTCAAAGTCCTCCTCAGTTGAACCCTTCTCAATCATAAAATTCTGAGTCACCTTCAGTTTCACCAACTTCTGCATCTTCCAGTGATGATTCTCCTGCACCCTGTGAGATATCAGTTACACAATTGCAAGTGCATTTGCCTCCTATAATACCTGCTGAGGTGACTTCACATGAAGCGTTTGATCAGAGACCTGCCAGACCCAGGCAGGCCCCGTCCTACTTGCAGGACTACTACTGTGGGCTTTCTTCCTCACCTCAATCTTCTTATCAGTCACTTGTCTCATCATCCACACCATACCCCATACACCTGTATCATTCTTTTGAAGGTCTGTCTCCTGCATACCAAGCATATACTCTTAATATTAGCCTTGAACAAGAACCTGTCACTTATCAACAGGCAGCTGCATCTGTTCCTTGGCAGGAAGCCTTGCAAGTTCAACTAGCAGCTTTGGAGGCCAACAATACTTGGTCTATTGTTCCCTTTCCACCTAAAAAATAGCATGTTGGATGTAAGTGGGTGTATAAGATAAAGAGAAAGGCTGATGGCTCGGTGGAAAGGTACAAGGCAAGACTTGTGGCCAAGGGCTATATTCAACAGCCAGGTATAGACTATGCAGATACATTTTCTCCTATGGCTAAGATGAATTTTGTACTTCTACTTCTTGTTTTGGCAGCTGTGAATAACTGGCATGTGCATCAACTGGATATCAATAAATGCTTTTCTTCATGGTGACTTGTACCAAGAGATTTATATGACCTTACCACCAGGATTTGAATCCCTTATGTCTAATGTTGTTTGTAAACTTCAGAAGTCAGCAAGTAGACAATGGAATGAAAAGCTCACTCTTTGTTCATTGTCTCAGGGTTTTCAATAGTCCAAGAATGGTTATACTATGTTCACAAAGAAATGCTCAGGTTCCTTTATAGTATTACTAGTTTATGTTGATGATATAATAGTGGCCAGTGATTCTTTGGTTTTGATACAGAGTCTCAAGGATCATCTTCATTCTACATTTCAGATTAAAGACTTAGGCACCCTAAGATATTTTTTAGGTCTTGAGGTGGTAAGGTCTTAGGAGGAATTATGATATGCCAAAGAAAATATACAATGGAGTTGTTAGAAGAGACAGGGTTCTTGTGTGCCACACCTGCAGTGACACCTACAGAACAAAATCTGAAGCTTGAGCATAATGACTCACCTATGTTTCCTGATGTATCAATGTATAGAAGGCTTATTGGCAAACTGTTATACCTCACTATTACTAGACCTGACATATCCTGCAGTGTTCACCAGTTGAGCCAATTTTTGGACACCCCTACAGAGTTGCATATGAAGGCTGTAAACAGGCTACTGAGGTATTTAAAGGGAAGCCCTGGACAAGGCTTGTTGTTTCACAGTACAGGGTCAAACTTACTTAAAGCTTATGCTGATTCTGACTGGGGTGGTTGCTCAGAGACCAGGAGGTCTATCACAGGTTACTGTATGTTCTTTGGTGATGCCTTGGTATCCTGGAAGGCTAAAAAGCAGACTATTGTGTCAAGATCATCTTCAGAAGCTGAGGATAGGGCACTTGCTGCAGCTATATGTAAAATACAGTGGTTGCTTTATCTTATGAAAGATCTAGGGGTAAATCAGGATCAGTCTGTAGAGTTATTTTGTGATAACAAAAGTGCAATCTATATAGTTGAATATCTTGTGTTTCATGAAAGGACAAAACATATAGAAGTGGATTGTCATGTTGTCAGAGACATGTTTGAGGAGGGTGTAATCAAACCAATGCCTGTTAAGACAGACTTTCAGGTGGCAGACCTGTTTACAAAAGCTTTGAGGTCGAGGAGATTGCAATTCTTGACTTCAGCTTTAGGAGTATGTAATATCTACAAGAAGTCAGAATTGAGGGGGGTGTTGAAGATGTTGAGCTGATAAGACAGAAAAGAAATGCATTAAATCAGAGTAGAAGGTTTGTTGCAGAGGTTAGTTAGGTGGCATGGAAGGTTGACATGCCAGGTATGCTTGGCACGCTACTTGGCACGCTTGGTTCGGTACTTGAAATCCTTGGCACGGTTGGCACGGGGGCGAAGCACAGTTGGCTCAGCAGGCGCGTCTGGCACGCTACTTATTCTTGGCATGCTGGCAGCAGAACTAAAGTTTGGTGCATGCGTGTTGTAGGACCTGCAAGGCACCACTAGAAGGGGGGTTGAATAGTGGATGCGGAAAATTTAGTTTTTAAAATTTGTTTTAAACCAAAAACCTAACTTCTGAAAACATTTTTTGTTTTCTGGACCTGTTTTGAAACATTTTGAAAACTAGGTTACAGGTATTCAAAAATTCTGAAATTTGGATAGGTCTTAGTCTCAGATGTTCTGAGTATCTCCTAAAAATTTCAGATTAAAATTCAACCTTTAACCCCTTTAGAAATCGTTGGTGGTCAGATTGCGCAAATCTGCCAGGAACGGTAGTCTGACTTGAAAAATTAATTCCGATTAAACTGTTACCCCAAATGGTCTGAAAATTTAATGACAAGCCCCTTATTATATTTATTTAATTGGGTTGAAACAGTTTTGAAAAATGCTTTTGGGAAGTTAGTCAAATACGTTCAAAGTCTCAACCTTTGCAAGCCTGAAAATCAGACTGCACTAGTCTCAGAACTTTTGACGTTTGGATGACTTATACTTGTCCAAAAGGGTTGAAACTTACGCCAAATGAACCTTAAAATGTGTGGCTATGTTTCTAGAAAGTTTGGTGATTTTTGAAGTTTGTTTACTATTTTTAAGAACGTGATGTGCTGGAAATTGAAAGTAAGTGCTGAAAAGTAAAGAACACAAGGAATTTTATACTGGTTCGGTTAAATCAACATGCTCTAGTCTTCGAGGACACCTTACTCGGTTATCACTAATCACAAAACAACAAAAAACACCTTACCACACAGGGTTGATGGAGTTACACACCAAATCCAACTTTTTACAAACCTTGTAAGTGATTACAATGATCACGAACACCACCACCGAGCGGATGCAAGATTGATCATGTTGTACCCAACGAAAATTGTACTATACTTGAGACTCGTATAAAGTGGCGTAACAAAATATTAGTTCTTCCAAGTGCACGTTATTAAATTTTATCAATTCTCCTTAATTATATTTTCTTAAAGTAAATATTATAAGAAATGGTATAATTATATAAGTGTGTCTCATGACACAAGTGAAATGAAAAAAAAAATACCCTCCCAATTATTACCGGAAACTCGGCCAGCATGGTATAGGAGTAACTAGAATTCTCCCAATTCTTAATATTTTAATCAAGCCTTAAGATGTGGGAAAAGTGGTCAAACGTTGAAGACACCCCCATTAGCATGCTCCACATGCATGATAGCATCTTTCCTCTCCTTTTCTTTTGAAGATCACGTTGCCTCCTTTTTGGTATCCCGTGGAAGTTCTTTTTGACTGCACTATAGACTCTTCTTATTTCCCCAACAATCTTCTCAAGAATTCCCTCCAAGCAAATTCCTTAAGAGTCTCTTGCATACTTAGAATACCCTTCATCACTTCCAATGGCTAGCTTGGGTGTACGAGATTCAAGACTACCTTCAAGTTCCAAGACTCATCTAGGTGAAGATTCTTCAACCTCCTAAGTGGTGCTAGCATCTTGGTGGTTTAAATTCATTTCAACCTCCATTCAAGCTTTATTTTGGTAAGATGTTCTAGCCTCAAATTCATCCTATTTTCACTATTGAATGAAGACTAACCCTCTTCTTTCCTCTCCATCAAAACCGTGCAACCAAGAGTGAAGAAGGAAGTGGATTTCAACTCAACTCACTCCATAACCAAGCAAAGACAAGAGCTTTAGCTTGAAGAGGCAAGTATACAATGATCTCTCATGATTTATTTAAAGAGTTAGTGACTTGAATGACTAGAGGTTCTTAAGATTTAATCTTTAGTTGAATATCCTAAGTTTGAGGTTATATCTTATAGATTTTTTAAGAACAATGCGTTGCATGTGGCTTATTCTCTCAAAGATGGAATCTTTTATTTCATGCATTAAGATTCAAGGCTGTTTTCAAGATGATTTATGATGCCACTACGTGAGTCTAGGCAAGAATGACTCTTGTTGAAACTTAGAAGATCCATGGAAAAGTATGCATGTGTAGGATAAGGGCTTTACGAAATGGTTGTTAAGGTAAGCTTAAGATGAATCTTGAACATGATTTCATGCTTGATTATGTGCTGAAAAATGTGATGGAAGCATCCCCTAAGTTTCGGCCTAAAGAAAAGAAAAGAAGGAGGTGAGTATTGTCTCAAAAATGAACACTTATTTTGGTGCATAAATGACACTTGTCTTATTACTATCTACAAACTGTTTAGTATGATGAAATGGTGATTTTATTGTGAGCATGCAACCTGGAAATTTATGTTACAATGGAGGGTAAGTGGTAATCAATCATATATTTCATAAGGACAAGATGAATGATGAACCCTTGACTTGAATAGAAGAACAAATGGCAAACCACTGGAACTGGACTGAATGGGATGGTATCTTCAACGGCCTAAGAACTGACCTTACAGACCTTCAATGAAGCTAATTTTTGGTACCAAGTTAGCCTTATGAGTGTAGCACAAGTGAGAGTTGGAATTTCGTTAAAATAAGTTACAGATTATTTTTAATAAAATATTTAATAGAACTGCTCCAGTTGGAAATTCTGGAGCTGGACAGAATTGAGCACTAATTGCAACGGCTTAAAACAGGACCTTTTAGACCTTCAATAAATATGGTTTTTGGCACAGAGTTAGCCTCATGTGTATAGAAGAACTTAGAGTTGGAATTTCGATAAAATAAGTTATGGTTAATTTTTAATAAAATAATTGGTGAGACTGCTCAGGCTGTAAATTCTGGAAGATGACAGAATGGTGTAACATTTTGAATGGCTTGAAAAGAGATTTTGTAGGTGTTCAATAAAGCTGATGTTCGGTGTGGGGACAGCTTTGTGTATATAGAAAATGTGAAAGTTGGAATTTTGGTAAAAGGAGTTGTGGAATATTTTTAATAAAATAATTGGTAAAGCTGCTCAGGCTGGAAAGCCTGGAACTGAGCAGAACAGAACATCTTTTTGATTGACTCAAAAAAGGACCTTGCAGTGGGTCAATAAAGCTGATTTTTGGCATGATAAAACTACCAAGCGTGCAGTGAGTACTCCAGTTGGAATTATTGTAAAACAGGCTGTGGATTAATTTTAATGATTTAATTGGTAACACTGCTCAATGGGAAGTACTGGAACAGAGCAGAAATTAAGTAACGAGTTAGTGGACTCAAAAACGAATCTTATGGACATGCAAATGGGTTCATTTTCGGTTGGATGCTAGTCTTACATGTTTATGACATGTATGAGTTGGAATTTCGTTAAAATAAGCTAAGGATTATTTTTAAGAAATTACGCGGTAAAACTGCTTCAGTAGCATATTCTGGAGCTAGGCAGAATTGACCACTGATTTCAACGAATTAAAAGAGGACCTTGTGGAAATTCAATAAGTTTGATTTTTGGCACAAACCTAACCCCCATGAGTGTAGTAGAGATTCCGCTGGAAGTTTGGTAAAATGAGCTATGGTTAATTTTTAATAAAATATTTGGTAAGACTGGTCAGACCTGAAAAACAGAAATTGAGCAGAACTGTGACCTCCTTTCACTGACTTGAAAAGGGACCCTGTAGAGTACCAATAAAGCTGATTTTTGGCATGGTAATAATCCTATGAGTGTAGTAAACACGCCAGCTGGAATCTTGGTAAAATAAATTCTGGATTATTTTTAATGAATTATTTTGTAAAACGGCTCAACTGAAATTGCTGGAGCCAACCTAGAATTAGTAACGACTTTCCAGGCCTCTGAAAGGGGACTTAGAGATATGCAAATGGGCTAAATTTCGGTAGGATACTAGTTCCACATGTTTATGACTTGGGCGAGTTAGAATTTCTGGAAAACGAATTACGGATTCGCCGCAATTAAATTTTTAGTAAAATTGATCAGATCAGTTTCAGCACTTAAACCGTTTCAGAGAAGTAATTAAATGAGCCCTTATGGTTATCAGTTTAATCTGAAAATTTTATGACAAATCCCCGAGAGACATAAGAATAAGTCACGAAAGTTAGTTAGGATAACCCTAACGTTTTGAAGGGTAATCACGGATGCAAAGTTGATATACTAAAGCTGAAATTTAGGCTGAACAAGGAAATACATTTAATGGGGTTAATTTGTCCGCTTATGAGTATGATATAGGAATTTACGGATTCCCTAAGTCCGAACCATGCATGTTAATATGTTATTCATGCCATGACTTGCATTGCATATCACTGCATGTATCATGCATGATCATGAAACCGATTTTATGAATTTTATGCAAGCAAGTCTTTTCAAGTGAAAAGTGTTTTCAGTTATGCATGAAATGTTTTTATGGTCCCATGTTTTAAAGAAAGCTTCATGATTCCTTTGCCGGCCAAGCATGCGACTAACCCGACTCCAGACCCGGGGTTAATTGGTCTGATGATATGATAAGTTCTGGACCCGCTCAGATCCAGGGTTAATTGATCTGATATCTGTTCTGGACCTGCTCAGATCCGGGGTTAATTGATCTGATATCTGTTTTGGACCCGCTCAGATCCGGGATTAATTGATCTGATATCTGTTCTGGACCCGCTCAGATCCGGGGTTAATTGATCTGATATCTGTTCTAGACCCGCTCAGATCTGGGGTTAATTGATCTGATATCTGTTCTGGACCCGCTCAGATCTGGGGTTAATTGATCTGACACTCTGTTTTTATGACACGTTATTGTATGGGACCAAAATGATGTTTTGACATGACATGACATGACATCATGCATTGCATATTGCATAACTCACGATCATGAGGACATGTTGCATGTTACAGTTAATGTTTATAAGTTACTATTGGTATAGCATTACCTAAAAACATGCTTAAGCCGAACATCAAGCAAGCTCAGGATTTAAGATCAGGTATGAATTACGATTATTTGAGGTTTTTGGGGTAATACATTCATGTTATGACTCTTTATGTATTTCATGGTCGTTTATTGTATTCTTGCTGGGTGATTTTCATCACTCACACTTTATTTTTCCCCCCAGATAATGCCAAGATAAAATGGATCGAAGATGAGCCGAGGGTACCATATCCATAGGCGAGGAGATATGAAGAGAGCTAAGCTAAGGACTTTTGTGCTGCCAAGACGATTTGTATTATGACTATGGTTAAACTCTCTGGATTGTCGGTTATGTTATGATTTGGGGTGCTACTACTTTTGGGAACTCAGTAAATTAGTGATGCATGTTTGATTTGAAAAGTTTTAATTCTGCCTAAATTTTACTGCCATGTTGAATGATAGCATGGTAATCCACGGCTTATGTTATGGATGTTCACATGTTATGCATGACGCCTTGTACTCTCCTCAGTGAAGTACGGTGGGTGCACCGTATCCGGACGAGGCCGGGTGCGGGGCGCTACAGGTGGTATCAGAGCCGAGGCTCCAGATCCGGGCAGAATATATAACTAAGTTATGATCGTAGTCAACTAAGTTATGATCGTAGTCAACTAAGTTTGATCTTAGATCTAAGTCATGATCCTATATGAGAGTTGACCTTAGACTAGGATGACTTAGATTGGAAATTAGGGTTTTGACCGGATGATAAAACCTTAGTCGATGGCCATCTATGGAATGTAATCATGCCTGCTTGCAAGACCTTAAGATCGTATCTGGATTGCAAATTAAATGTTGTCACTACTCTGAATATTTATGCCTTAAGTGAGACTCCGACACTTCATAGTGCGGATGGCACCACAATTCAGTAAAATGACATCATCACTATCGCCCCAGTAGGCAGTAAACTTTACTAGCAATAGTTAGTAAGAACACGTATTCAAAGGTTTGGCAAGGAATTTAGTTCATAGTAGGCAGAAAGATGGTTAAGTAAAGTTGAAGATAACTTCATGACGATACAGATACCGAATAGGATAAAAAAAAGTACATAATATCTGACTGTTTTTGAACAAGTAAGGAGTTAACCAAAAACACTAACCTAGACCAAAAGAGTGCTAAATGCAGAAATCCATGAAACATCAAAACCCGTAACAGGTACTCCCAACTGCTTAATTTAAATATGAAGTACCTATGTTCTATTATGTCTTTTAGCCAGGTATAAACGGTCATTAGAGCAATGCCATAAGGAACCTTAAGAAAGATTTCTACATAGTAAGTAATATGTGGGCAAAGAAGACGACTAGAGTAGCACAACTGAAGCATGAAGGCTATAATACGTTACAAAATTGTTTTTATAGGTTCTTAACAGTCAGATAAGTACCCTGATAGTCAGAGCTCAACAAGATTACAATAAAGAATAAATACCCATTGCCTAGGATCGATGATCTGTTTGACCCGCTTCAGGGAACACGAGTCTTTAACAAAGCTGATCTGCGATTTGGATATTTTCAGCTAAAGATCAAAACTGAGGATGTACCTAAACTGTGTTTAGGACGCCTTATAGACATTACGAAACCATTAGGATTGACAAACGCCCTGCTGCATTATGGATCTTATGAATCGAGTATTTCAGGAGGAGCTAGATAAGTTGGTTTTGATTCCTTCCTTAAATAATAGAAATTAAAGAGGCGAAATGGGGAATTCCGTAAGATATGATGTTTATGGTACAGTTGGAGTTGGGTTGAGGATTTATAAGTTGAGAATATCTAACACACCCCAGCAGCGAAATTACGATTTAGTATGTTCTCACTTCATATGCATAGCACGATGCTTCAAATGTTTTATGAACAAGAAGCAATTGAAAGGTCATAAAGGGACATAAGTTTTAAAGAAGAACCCATAATTTTTTTAGTTCGATTTTACAGAACGTTGCGAAAGTAAAGTTATTACGTAAGTGAATCGTATCAACGAGACGAATGAGTTAGTATTATTCTGGACGTCGTTAGATACTATTTCATACGTAAAATGACCATCACATGATTACAGAAAATATGTTTATTGAAAAGAGCTCATGATTTACATTCCAGAGTTAATAATCCCTGTCATGTTTTACACGTTTTATGAAGAGAAAATCTTAGCATATCATGATCATGTTTTATGCGTTTTTTTCAACTTTTGTCGCTTACGCGATTTTTCTCCGATTGAATTCAAACTTTTTGCACATGTTATATATATTATGTCACACATAATATACATAGAATAACTTGAATATTCAGCTCTAATTACTGAAGTAAGTGGCGCCCCATGTGCTTAAATTGTTGAATTTGAAACCTCCACAATTTGGCCTAAATTGAGGGTGATTTGTGTGTGCCAATATGAAATGATTTCATGGATGAAAATAACATGTAGACCACGAAATTTCTGGTCATTTTTGAAGTGTAGGGGCTGGCCATCTATATGTGGCAAGTACGTGATATGTTGGCGAAGTTTCGGTATTCACCTGATACGACAATTTTTGGTTTACAACCTTGTAACATGTCGTAATAATTTTGTCATCACCATGACTTATATCATATGATATAAGACCTGAATATACCCATAAATATGAGTTAAATATAGTGGTGTGACATTAACGTACGTTCGTAAAATATATAATGTGTCGGTAGTACATTGGAACATATGTGTATAGTGCCTTTTAAAAAAAATCTGAATATATATAAAAATATATATAAAAGTCGTGTGATAAGGTTAGGAGAAACTTTCCATTCTTTAGTTTGTTGCCTTTGTGCCTTCTCCAAATATATCATCATTTAATGAACTACTTAGTTCATTTAACTAAGTACTTCACTGTAGCACCCCGCTCCCGAGCCCTAACATCGGGAACAGTGCACCAACCGTATCTCACTAAGGAGAATACAAAGCGTCGAATCAATCTCTTACATGTCAAAAATGACGTAGAAATTTTTCACAGAAACGTAAACCATAACATATATTAAACCCCAATAATCGTCATTACATTGCTAAATAAAAGTTCTGGTAATAAAAGTAGTAAAGTAGTATGTGGAAAATCCTCAAAGTATAAATAAGAACAAAACAGCTGCAGAGTCCCTCATATCTTAGCTGCAGCTCTCAACCAGCCCACTCCACTATGTCCGTCCCGTCCTCAACGAAGATATGCTCATAGTCCCCATCCGGCTCACCTGGGAAGTAGGGGTGAGTGACAGAAAATCACCCAGTAGATGCCCGCCTCAAACCAATACAAAACGTGCATACCAAAATGATACAACCACATAGCACATAAATATAAGATAACATGCATAAGATAAAGTAAATACGGTAAGTAAAGCACTCCACATAAAATGCGCAAGTACGTGATGCATGCTCAATCAACGTGTCACACGCAACAAGAATCATGTCATGCAATATGCCCCTAGACCTATATGCAATGCATGATCCCGGGATTGACTGGATGCCTGTAGCCCGTACACTACAATCCACCCTGACCGATGCCCGTGGCCCGTACACCACGATCCACCATAACCGATGCCCATGGCTCGTACACCATGATCCACCATGACCGAGTACCCATGGCCCGTACACCATGATCCACTCCACTCGAGCGTCTGAGACCCGTACATCTCAACCCACTACAAATGCAATGCACGTTCCATGAATGCAACAACCAAATCGCCTGAGGCCCGTACGCCCATCCTCACCATCTCCGACACTCAATATTTGGCTTCGTAAAATTTTTGAATATTGGAAAGTTGTTATTTATTACCACCCTTATTTTTTTCCTTAGCTTGTATTAATTTACTAGAATTTTCTACTAATTTACCCTATGTTTTTCTTATTTAACTCTATCTATTACTATTAATTTTTAATTACTTAAATTTACCAAACTTCAGAAATTAAGTGAAAATAATTTAATTTTAACCTTTTATATTTTCTGAAATTTATTTGAATTTTATTGGTATTTAATTATATTCTCCTAGCCTGATCCACCAGACCTGATACATTTTTTTTGAGAGGTAAGTAGGCCGCCTTCGGTCCGACCCGCTGGCCAGCCGACCCGGTCCGTTGGCCGGCCTGTTCTCTATTTTAATTTAATTATTTATTTATTTATTTATTTATTTGGATGTTCCACTAGTGGCAACGCGCGCTGTGATTTGTTTTTCGATCCCAACCCCCATTTTCTCCTATTTCCAGTCTATAGGAACCTATTCTAAGGCCAATACACAACTTTTTAAAGGCTCCTAATGTAAAAGTTCCCTTTTTCCCAAATTCTTTAAGGGTGTTTTGTTTTCAATTCAATCATACCACCAATTTCACACACATACATGCACATAGCAGCCATAAACAAAAATTTACAACTTAAACAAATATAAAACAACGAAACAAAATTTACAACTTAAACAAATATAAACAACGAAACAAATTACAACTTAAACAAATAAAACAATGAAGCACATTAGTATACCATCAAAGCATGCATGAATCATATCCGTTTGAGTGGGAAGAGGCACCTACCTTTTTGACGAATTAACTTCCTTCTCCTCTAGGCTCGAATCTAAACAATTGTAGTATAAACATGAATACTTAATAATAAAGGTTCATTTGGCTTACTTAAAACAATTAGTTCATAGCTTTCTAATTTTTTTCTATTTGTTATACCAACATATATATATTTATATATATATGTGTGTGTGTGTGTGTGTCTGTGTGTTATATACCACCAAATATGTTTATACCTTCATTACCCATATTTGGCCCTACCTAAATTTTTCCCAAAAATCTCAAAACTTTCGACCAATAACCATTTGCACATCAGGTACATGTTTACAAAACAAATGATCAATATAAAAGATGCATATCATATTAATTTGAAACAATATCCTGCTGGACGATATTTTTTTTTTCAAATTTCAAAAACAATCTTTCGGCCAGCATTAAAAAAACCCTTTGTTTTTACCAAATTTATAATAACTCCATATTTATACATATACGGCACACATATATATTATGTGCTTAAAGGAATTTCACATGGCAATATTCTAATTTGCAACATTCGGCCTCCAGCACAGTACCTCTTAAATTTTCATATGTTGCCCATAATCCCTCGGCCAAAATATATATAAATACTATTTATCATAGGCATAAAAAAATTATAGGTTAATATACACCACTAAATCATGTTTTCTTGCTGGCCAAATATTATCACTTGAATTTAAAACACCTTCGGCCAGAGTGTTAGCGATTTGCCAAAATGCACTAATTCACATATACATATGCATCGGCTATCATACGCATATAAAAATATACATTAATTTATGCAATCACATATACTTATGAATGATCTTCGATTTTGATACAAAAATAACAATACGAATTTCACAAATTCATAATAAGCACAGGAAGGGTACTTAGATCCGAAATTTAATATACCAACTTATCGTCGAGGGGTTGCGTTTGGAAAAATTCTCTCTTTTTTCCCTCCAATTTGTGGCTGCCGAATTCTCTCCAAAAAAACAAAGTGTGTTGACCGAGCCTAATTGTATGGGTTCAGGGGAATGATAGCCTGCTGGTAGCTTGGTAGAGTATAGGGCAAAATTTATTTTTTTTGTTTTTGAAAGCAGCAGCCTGCGGCTGCTGTAGGTTTAGAAAATCAATATTTTCCTTGAATGGGGATTGGAAAATTGAGGGAGGGAGCTGCCGCTGGTGGGGGGAAAGAAAAGAGGGGAATAGGGTTTGGTTTGTAGTTTAGGGGGATATATATAAATGTATGTATAGGTTTCTTATTAGGTTTAGAAAATTTTATTTTAAGGTAATCTTCTAATATTCAATTTGCATTCTACTTCTCCTATTTCAATCCTAATAATATTAGGATCACTACTATCCTATATTAGTATTCTCTTTTTTTTTATTTGTATAACTTTTCAATTTTTTCCCCGATTATTATTTTATTTTCCCTTTTTATTTTTTTTTGTCTTTTTCTTCTTATGTCCCCATGTCACGGGCATAACATTCCTCCCTCCTTATAATAAGTTTCGTCCTCGAAACTTGCGTACATGCAATTAACAACTTAGTGTAATTCTAATTAATCCATTCACCAAGGTGATGACCGAACTAAATATCCCTTACGTATTTCGATATATTAACCATTTTACTTCCTTATCATGGACTAAGGCATCAAAATCATTCCTTGTATACCTGCAAGGTAATTTCTAAATTCATTATTCTCCGCTTATTTAAGATCAAAACTTATCTTCTTAAAGATCTAGGATCAATCTTAGGGGTATTGTCATCATATTGGGGTTTTATAACCCAATCGTCGGCTTATAACGTGCTTACATATGTGGTCATCAGCAGTCCTCTAAAATCAGTTCTTAGGTGTAGTATAATCCTTAACTTAATTCTCTATAATTACCACTTATATACATGTAACCTGCAATTTCATATTCTTAATTCATCATATATGATTCATCTCTTGGTTACTTGACCATCCAACATATCCATCGAGTATTCCAATATATTAATCATTACACTTCATAAATATAGAATCGAGTCCTCAAAATTAGTTCTTATATACTTACAAACTAGTTCTATGATCAGGTCCTTACCTTTTCCAGAGATATCATTAACAACCTAATATACGAAGCATGTGCATAGAGATATTTTTCTTCAATTTTAAAAAAAGTAAATTACGTAGCTATAATTTGGGATATCGCTTTAACTATTTAAAATAGTATACCTTCTAATTTTTTTTGTAAACACAAAACCTAAAATATTTGTTTTCGCAACACGACGTCTTAAATGACTATTTATAAAACAATAGTATAACTTGTTCGCAAAAGTTACCGTGAAACATGTATTTGGAAAGCTACGTTTTGTTTCGCAGAAAAAATTTAAGTGAGTTCATCGCAAGCGGATAAATATATTCAAAAGCATTTAATGGTAAAATGCTTGCAATATCGATAGTTGTCAGATAAAATTATTTTAGCAAAATCGATATAGCTAAACAAAAGTTGAGAAATAGTATAAGAACTATATAAACAAACCGCTGTTCGGAAACATCATTATTTTGAAATATATCAATTTTGTCAGGGGTAGTCGAAATTCCGTTAGGTTGCTATACGAATTTGTAAGAGAATAGAGCCTTGTAAAATAATATACTATATAAAAAGAGAATGACAGTAGTCGGAGTGTTTAGAAGAAAAAAATTTGAAATACCTTTGAATATAGAGTGTATTTTAGTATACGTGCTTATATGAAAATAGCTAGCTACTTGAAAAATAATAGTCCAATGCTTCGTACGAATTTTCCAAGTCACCCCTTATTGTCAATGAAAAATCCGCCTACGTACTGTTAAATCCTAGCATGACACACTAAATATTGACCGACTTAGAGCATTCTAATTCACCATGCTTCCGCGCGCCACACTGATCCACTGTACTTCTTCACTTGGTTATTTCAACCGCTAATTCTAATTTAGTTAGATCTCACCTGAAAAGCACACACTATTTGTTCATGCTTACTCTATTCGATTCAAGTCTGATCGATACATCAGTACTTACGTGTTTCTAGGGATCAACACTTAATCCAATTTGTAATAATTCGTCATTCTACTGTGCTTATTTTAGTAGTACACACTTGTCACTATCAATAAATATCTCTAATTAGACTAATATCTTCAGCCTATTTGATACTCTAAAATTCAACATCTTAATCGTAACTATAAACCACTTATACGATATTCTTTGCTACGCTCTATTGATCATAACGCCAATAAGTCCTTTCTTTAGTCTCTATCATTCTACTAAAATCGTTTTCATTGCTTAGGAACTACGATCACAACTTAGACCTAGCCACGTTCGGACACTACTGTTAAAGAAAGGCATGATGTTACATCCCGAAAATTTTCGAACTGGTCGTTATACATTAATTTAAAAATTAAAGTAGCCATCGGGTGTAACGACCCTCTCGAAACTAAATTAATTGTAGTGTGTCAATTATGTCCAAGTGGTTTTATAATTATACATAATTTTCACATGTGTATGTGTGTATAAGATAGGAATATATGGTAAAAAAAAGAGAAAGGATAAATGAAATATATAAAGAAAAGAGGGTGCTTCAAAAAAAATTATAATAATAATAATAATAAAATAAAGGATAAGGTTAAACTAATTTAAAAAAAAAGAAAAAAAAAAGAAGATAATGGGAACGTGATTGTGGGGGTTGACGAAACCCCCAAACATTTCACTCAACACTTTTAAATCGCAAGGGGTGGCAGTCAAAGGAGAAAAAAAGAAAAAAAATGAAGTACCGCAGTGAAGGGGGTGAAGCGACAGAGGAAGGAAGGAGAAAGAGAGAAGAGAAAAGGAGAAAAGAAAAGAAAGAGAAGCCAACAGGATTCACTCTAATCGTGTAAATTATCTGTGTCCGGGTAAGTTCCCTTTCCCCCTCCAATTGGTACAAATTCAAGCATGCTTTGGTGATATATTATGTGTTTGTTGTTTCTTTAATTGTTGAAATCTATAGCATGTTGTTTGATCCGTGAAAAGCATGAAGTTTTTGAAGACTCTGGATGTTGCGTGATGCGTATATGATGTTGCGTGTATCTCTGTGTCTGTGATTTGAGTTTAGGAAAAAATTTGATAATTAAAATAGTAAGGATTTGATTTTGGGAAAAAATTTGATAATCAAATTAGTAAGATTTAGAGGTTTTTCATCTTGTTTTGGCCTTAGAATAGGTTCCCGTAGACTGGAAATAGGCAAAAATATAGAACGGGGTCGGAAAACGGTCACCGGAGGCTGCCGGTGCGCCGCACGCGCCGCCGGAAGGGGCCGCGCGTGGCCCCATGCGTGTACAGGAGCGCCCACGCGCCTCCTGAAAGCTGCAACCTTATCTTCAAAAAAAAATTCAACAAAGGGCCGAAGCCCGGACCGGTGGCAGGCCAGCCCTTAACGGGCCGACTTCACCTGTACCAGAGGCCAGGCCCAATAACGCGGAAAAAAAGGGGGGGCAGGCTATTAGCGGACCGGGCCGAATAGCCAACGGACCGCGCCAGCTGTTGGACGGCCCAATTGAACAATTAACAAAAAAAAGAGAAGAAGTTTCGGCGGGCTGCTTGCTGACGGGCCGGATTGGAGATAAATAGGGCTGGCGATATGGCCAGCCCAATAACTATTATATATATTATTTTTAATATCTGAAATTCATTAATGAAATTTTAATTAATTTAAAATAGAATTAATTATAGGAAAAATATAAATAAATATCAGAAAATTGTAATTAAATTCCAAAAATTATAAAATGCTAAAATTAAATTATTTTTACTAAATTTTAGAAATCGTGATATATTATCTAATTCCGATAATTAGGTAATAAATAGAAATAAATAAGGGAAAAATGTGGAAAAATATAGGAAATGCACGATAAATGTATACAAGCCGTGGAAAAGTGGAATTGATGCCGGAAGATATTGAGTTTAGCATTCGAGCAATATTGAACCTAGATTTGAGTGCCGGAGGATGGTGAGGATGGGCCAGGGGCCTCAGGCGATTGTGTTTTTGCATTCATGGCACGTGCATTGCATTGATGGCGGGTCGTGACGTACGGGTCACGGGCGCTCAGGATGGTGTACGGTGGCGGGGCCACGACACTCAGGATGGTGTACGGTGGCGGGGCCACGACACTCAGGATGGTGTGCGGAGGCGCGGCCACGCACACTCAGTATGGTGACTGTGGGGTGTACAACCTACAGCCACTCAGTAGGACCCGGGTTCATGCATTGCACGGTAGGGATATCGGCACACTGTGTGACATGATTTTGTTGCGTATGACATGCGTAGTGGGACATGCATCACGTTGTTGCGCATACTATAACTGGAGCGCTTTACCTTTCTGTATTCTTTCATATGCTTATGTGGTATCATGCTTTATGTGCTATGTGTTATATCATTATGGGATGCTTGTCTTGTACTACTTGAAGGCAGGTGCCTACTGAGTGATTTCCCAGTCACTCACCCCTACTTCCCCACCACTTGGTGAGCAGAAAGAAGCGTTCGATTATGTCTTTGTTGAGGACGAAGCTGACACAGTGGAGTGGGTGGACAATGGCCGCATCTAGGACATGAGGAGACCGTGCGGTCATTGGTTATTATCTTATTGGGGTTTCATCAGTCATTACCTTGTTTAGTGTGATAGGCTCTAGACGCTAGCGTGTTGACTTCATTGTAGTGATATTAACTTTTATTTATGTGAATTAATGTTATGGTATTACGTTTCCGCGAAAAATTTCCACGCCTTTTCGGACATGTTGGAAATTGATTCGACGCTTGTATCCTCCTTAGTGAGATACGGCGGGTGCACTGTTCCCGATGCAAGGGTTCGGGAGCAGGGCGCTACAGGTGGTATCAGAGTCGAGGCTTCAGATCCGCCTCGGAAACGCAGGATTAATTAGATCACCTAGACATAAGCTATGATCTTTTCCTAGAAATGACAAATATACCCCTAATAAATGAAGTAGACCTAAGCTATGATCGGATTATGGGAGGTGTGTGCCGTTGGTGAGCTTTCTTTATTTCACTACCGTTGTAACCCAGAACTATCACGGGAACACCCTAAATGCTCAAATCCCTCTATCACTCTCGTCAATCTAGATTCTCGTTGAGGTTCGTGCGAAATCCAAGAAAATGCTGCCGCGTCGTTAAAAAAATAAAGAAAATCTGGCGAAAGAGGCAACGATGGTTATGGTGACAACCATCAGGATCAGGGTGTCATCCTCCAAGCATTGGCCGACACCATGGCCACCACTTTGGCGCAACGGCGACAGTAGACTACGCAGCGCGAGTAGAACTAGCGTCTTCTGCCGCTGGCGCCACTGAGTCTGAAGTTCTACTACATGGAAATGCAAGACGTTCAGAATTTGATGTTTAGAAGCACCCTTCATCTAAAAGGCATAAATATGTGACATGGCCGCTAATAATCAGTAGACTGCTCGGGACAAAAGTACAACCACGGAGTAGGATAGGGCCACTGCCGCCACCAAGAGTTCAATGTGGATGCCACATTGAGGTCCGTGTGGGGGATTATGCAAGTATCAGTGCGACAACCGGGACGCTTTACAAGAGAGGACACTGAGCAGAGACTGACGCCACCACTACAACAGAATCAGATACAACATAAAGGAAAGCAAGGATCAGTGTCCAGATCCACGTGATGACTGATGCGGGCATCAGGGATGCTGGCGACGTAGTGGCAGAGTCAACCGCCGACGACCAGGTATCAATGACTCATCATCAGTACAGAGGATGTAATCAGAGATAAATGATCAAAGTTGTGCAGCGGAAGCGTGGGTTTCTTAAGCCATGTAGGATCAGAAGAGTGAATCTCAGTGGATCCAAATAGGGTTAAGACTACCGCTGAGTAGCCCTGACCGCCCAAGGTGACTGAATAAAGAGGGTTTTCTTGGTATGGCCAGCTGCTACATGGAATTCGTTTAAGGAATTTTGTCGATACTGGTGTCCCTGAGCAGACGGAAGCATAAGAAGGCAAGTTCAAGTGGACAGTTGATATCAACAAAGATATCAGCAAAGCTTCGCTGAGCCCAAAATAAATAAATAATAATAATAATAATAATAATAAAACTTAAACACAAGACCATAATACAGAATGTTGCTAAATAACTACATATACACACGCCGATTAACACAACATACTTTAACGACAAATTTCCACATATTAAACACGTATTAGAACATTAACATACAAAAATCCAGTGTACTTACGCCAAGAGATATAACATAGTACAAAAAAAGGGAGAGCTATCACATAACCAAATGAACTGTAAATATACAACGACATAAGTCAACAATATATGTATATACACACACACGCACACATGTACATACGTATACGTAAATATATACCTATATACTTATACATATACAAAGCGGCCAACAGAAAATGTGAAGTACTAAGTAAAAGCTCACAATATGTATATTTATATACATATGTAGAACATAACGACACCAACATAGAAGTAGCAAACCTACAAATAGATACACAAAACAAAAACAACCGCACGATGTTAAATAAATATGCATAAGTATACGCACCCGTAAGGACGCGCCCGTAAGGACTTGCCGCCTCTCCCGCCTTCTACGATCTTAACTCGGAGCGCATCTCACGTTGTCCAGGGAAGTTCCTCTCTTACTCAATGAATATCTTAGTTTGGAATATTCGGGGCATGCGTGCCTCATTACCTAGATTAAAACACTTAATCACAGAACAACGGTTGCATTTACTGGCTTTATTAGAGCCCAAACACACACCTTCAAGCATTTGTCGATTCATGTTGCAGCTTGGTTTTACACACTCTTATGCTTCTAATTCACATCACATTTGGTTTTTTTGGCGTGATGCTGAGTTTCAATTACTTGCTACTCAGGATCAGGGTCAAGTGGTGCATTTTACTCTTCAATCCATTTCATTGCAATGGAAGTTTGTATTTTCGGTGGTTTATGCCAACACGACGCCTATTCAGCGCCGTCCTCTTTGGCAAGCCTTGAGTGATTTTGCTTGTTCGTGTACTTTACCTTGGCTAGTTGGTGGTGACTTTAATACATTTCGTGCATTAGCAGATCATCGTGGTCGGTCGGTTCCATCCTTAGCAGCCTTACAGGATTTTAATGACTGTATTGAACAGTGCTCTCTTATGGCTCCTCCTCACCAGGGATCCAGATTTACTTGGGCTGATGGGAGGAGACTTGGTCGCATATGTCGCAGATTAGATTGGCTATTTATTAATTCAACATTTCAAGATAGCTTTACATCGCTACAGTTGTCTCATCTGCCGAGGGTTGCCTCTGATCACATGCCAATATTGTTTTTATGTCGCCGCCAGGGAGGTCCTATTCAGCGCACATTCAGATTTTTAGATCCGTGGTTGCATCACTCAGACTTTCATAATTACATGAAGCAGGCGTGGCTATCTTATCCTACAACGGGTGGTATGTATGGTTTCTATAACAAGCTATGCTCATTCAAAAAAGATATCCAACGGTGGAATATTGACATCTT
>AP025072.1:6611715-6624433 GCA_036186865.1 Eustoma russellianum | reverse complement strand
TATCCAACGGTGGAATATTGACATCTTCGGCAATATTTTTTAATAATCTCAAGTATGCGGAGACACAACTAAATCGTGCTGAAGCAGCCTTAGAGGCTCAACCTACAGAGGAACATCGTGTCGCATATCATAAAGCTAAGGCCGAATATCTGCAAGCCTCTGCCGCGGAATTACGCTTTTGGAAGCAAAAAGCTAGAGTGAAATGGCTTCAAGAGAGTGATGCTAATACCCAATACTTTCACTCTATTGTTAAGGGGAAGCGGACACAATTACGTATTCAGCAAATACATGATGCTGAGGGCCATCTGCTAACGGAGCCATCGGACATCATGACGGCTGCGGTTTCTTTTTACAAAGATTTGTTTGCTCCGGCTGCTACACAAAATCATGTGGCAATATTATCATACATTCCTCGGCTGGTCTCAGACGAGGACAATACGCGGTTGACCATGTTTCCTACTGCATCCGAAATCAAAGATGCGGTATGGCACCTGGATCCTCACACTGCTGCTGGCCCAGATGGTTTTCACGGTATGTTTTATCGTTCATGTTGGTCGGTCATACATTCTGATGTGGAAAAAGATGTGCAGGAATTCTTCCTAGGTATTCCGCAGCCTTCGATTATGGCAAGTGCAGTTATTACTTTGATCCCCAAAACATCCTCCCCACAGTCTTTCAGTGATTTCCGACCAATCTGTTTGACGAATTTCCTCAGTAAAGTGTGTACCCGCATTATCGCGACGCGTTTGGGCCTGCTTCTCCCTAAGTTGATTTCTCCGGAACAAACAGGTTTTCTCCCAGGGTATGATATCTCTACACAAGTTTTATTGGGCCGAGAAATGGTTCATATGTTGGATAATGGCACTTCACATTTATGTTTAAAATTGGATATGATGAAAGCTTTTGACCGAGTCAGTTGGGATTATTTGGAGCGACTATTGTTGAGCTTTGGCTTTTCAGGTTTTTTCACTAGGCTAATCCTTAATCATCTCCGAGCTACAACATTATTAGTTTTGATCAATGGCGAGCCATCTCCATCTTTTCGCCCATATCGGGGGGGTGAAACAGGGGGATCCTTTATCTCCTTTGCTTTTCATTCTGTCCTCTGAGGGATTCAGCCGTGGCTTATCGTCTTTAGTAACAGCAGGCAATATTCAATCATTCGGCCTTGGTCGTATCCCATTTGCCATTTCTCATTTGGCGTATGCCGACGATCTCCTTGTTTTTCTGCAAGGTACACAACGTAATATCCGACGATTTAAAAGATTCCTAACGGACTATGAAACAGCTTCTGGGCAAAAGGTCAATTTTCAAAAGAGTAGTATGATTCCTTCGGATCGCCTTTCTGTGCGTCGGGTTCGCGATTTACAGGAGATCCTTGGGATGAGGCTTTCAACACTACCTTTCCGTTATTTGGGTTCTTACCTTCACAAGGGTATCAACCGCTCTCGCTATTGTGAAACTCTTTTACAGCATTTCGATGACAAATTACAAGGGTGGCATTCCAGACTTTTATCTTCTGCGGGCCGATTAGTCTTATTACGTTCTGTGATCTCTGCGCTCCCTCTGCATGTCATGGCGGCAGGGGGGGCTGCCAAAGTCAGTCATTAAGATGATTCATAGAAAAATGGCTACTTTTTATTGGGGGAATCGCCATCAGTGGGTTGCATGGTCCAATATTACAATGCCTATGGAGGAGGGTGGATTGGGGCTACGAGATCTTAATTCCTTGCAGCAGGCATATCATTGCAGAATATGGTGGCTATATCATAAGCAAGATACACTATGGAGTCGTTATATGCACGCCAAATATGGACGTAGGGGAGACTTTCGGCCACGTCTGCCGGATTCGCCAGTTTGGAAGCTTATTTGTCGCATCAATCATCTTTGTGTAACGCATACAGCAGGGACGAATAACTTTCTCACTTGGCAACCCTCGACATCAGGGGAGTTTGCTCTCAAATCTGCTTACAATATATGTCGCCCATCAAGACCCACATTGTTATCAGCGAAGTTCATTTGGTTCAAACACCATTCGCCATCCATCAGATTATTAATATGGCGTTTGTTCCATGCGGCTTTACCATTTGAAGACTATATCGGTTCTTATTTGACAGCACGTCCTACGCAGTGCCCGTTATACAAGCAGCATTCTTCCTCAGTTGATCGTGTATTCTTGTATTGCTCGACAATTCAGCCCTTGTGGATGTTCTTTGCAGCGGAATTGCAGGGCATATCTCCAACTACTCTACCTCTTCGACAGTATTTATTGGCTTGGTGGTACAGGTCATCCTCTTCTTCCTTTGATGGGGTGCTCAAGATTGTGGTCCCTGGCATTTTAGTCTATAATATATGGCGTTGCTATGCTAATATGGTGTATGGAGATCAGACATCCTTTTCTATATCTGCACTTCGGAATACAATTCATTTTGATATTCATATGTGGGTTCATACACTCCACGGTACCAAGCTTGCAGCCGGTCCTGCCACGCCGCTATCATGGCTTCCAACGCCTCGCCCTCCGCGTCTACAGGTGATTAAATGGCTTACTCCCCCATCAGGTCGATTCAAACTCAATGTTGATGCAGCGGTTGGACGCTTCAATGCGGCAGGAGGTATCATTTTACGTGACTCTTGTGGCATATGTGTACGTGCAGTAGCATTCCGCCTCCCATCATGTCCACCGTTGCAGGCAGAAATTCAAGCAGCTCTGTTTGGCTTGCTATACTTCCTGCCATTATATAGGTCACTGATTATAGAAACTGACTGTGCGCAACTACTGCAACGTCTACGTCAACAGCAACCAGTGTTTGGAAACTTCCATCTCAATTTACTACAACTGTTGATCACTCGTCATAACTTGGAAATTCAGCACGTATTCAGAGAGGCAAATATGCCAGCGCATTATTTGGCTCAGCATGCAATGCTGTCGCCATGCACTTCATTCTTTACGTCCTCCAGCCTACCATCAATGGTCCGTGCTGCAGTCTCGTTGGACCTCACGTCAGCTACCTTGCGTAGACAGTCAACATAACGTCTTCCAAATAGATTGGCGCACTCACTTTTTCTCTGTCTGTGCTCGATTGGGTGCAGACAGGCAGGGTATGTTGACTGTCCTTTTACAATTACTTATCATAGGCATTTACCATGCTTACACACATATTATTTTTCCATGTACATGGTTTATACTTGGTGAGGACGCTCGATCCGTTTTTGTACATGCCGCGGTCAGTAATATCATGGACGTTTACATTGATTGGCAAAGGTGTACTGTTGCTGCCTGTGCTTTTCTCGGTGCAGGCAGCCTTGGTGGGTTCAATATCTTGTCGGTTTTTTTACATGGAATGGTTTTGCTAGGCATATGTGATATATATTTTGATTTTGCTGCTGCATGTATATTTGTGTCTCTACAATCTTGGATGCTTGCTGTTCTCGGGAGCTTTCATCTGGCTGGATACTCATTTCGCGCAACTGGCTATGCCTTGACGGACACGCACATGACACGTTGGCATTGGCGTTGGCTACCTCTGTATGTCTTCCATAGGGATTGGCGTTTTCTGACACATCCTGCCTGTTTCCTAAGGGATCCAGGAAGGTTCGGTATCTCTGCTTATCTATTAGTCTGCATTTTATATTTTTTTCAACTGTATCATAACTACCGCTTGGTGCCTGCTCTTTCATGTTTTGGACTATATCCGGCGTTGACAAATGATGGTTTATCCTCCTTGGCGAACTTAACGCTTATTCACAAGCCCATGCCTTGGTTTTACTCGACGGGACTACTGGAGGAGACACTGTTGCGTCATAATTTCGGCTATATCATACATCTGCATCAAGTTGACGAATATCAACTTTTGTACTCATGTTTCCCTTCTACGCATGTCAATGATGGTCGTATAAATATGTACGCTTTTTCCTTCGCTAGGGTTTTATCCACAAGGGTGGTTTTTCCTAGCAAGGTTTTAATGCGGCATATCATATATGACTGGAGATATGTAATTCTTAGTTCGTTATTTCATTTGTTCGCCTACTCTGAACTGATGTAATATGGTTTTCCTCCGCCATAACTGAGGCTTTCTTTTAATCAAATAAACTTATTAACGACAAACATAAGTACAATATAGAAATCACGATAAACAAAGACTGAATGAGCACGCATAGTGTGCATATCGCTTAAAAAAATAATAAACTAACAAACAATATAAACATGGTACATGTGACAAACAGCATATAACGGTTGTGCATTCATGAGCTACATATGATACATAAGTCATATATGCATTAGAATAAGGATACACAGCCTGCAATATGTCTATATCCGAAATGTCTAACAACTTAATAATTAAAATGACAACGCATATAAAAACTCGTGTATGCGGATATTATAATGGACGGGGATACGTTTGAATACTGCATTACATCCCTAGACCGATGAGCAGTCAGAGAAGACGTACAAGCATTAGAGGACATGTTGAGGGCGTCACTGACTTTAAAGGGGAGCTGAGATGGTATGATTAAGATGACTGCGTCCTTCTACAACAGCAGCTAGTGCCATCGG
This sequence comes from Eustoma russellianum, assembly GCA_036186865.1. Taxonomy (NCBI): domain Eukaryota; kingdom Viridiplantae; phylum Streptophyta; class Magnoliopsida; order Gentianales; family Gentianaceae; genus Eustoma; species Eustoma russellianum. Next base: position 6,619,875 of record AP025072.1, on the reverse strand, counting down.
CATGGCACCATTGAGGCGCTCTATGGGCGTAAGAGCAGATCCCCTATCCATTGGGGTGAAGTTGGAGAGCATGTCGTCACTGGTCCAGAGCTGATTGAACATATCAAAAATAAATAAATAAATATGATTCGGAAAAGACTTAAGATTGCTCAAGATAGAAGTAAAAGCTGTGCAGATTCAAAGAGGCGTCCCTTGGAGTTTACTGTCAAAGAAAAGAATTACCTGAAAGTGTCACCTATGAAGATTGTGGCACGTTTTAGTCTGAAGAGTAAGCTGAGGTCGCGGTACGTTGGGGCCTTGTGAGATACTCGAAAAGATGGGTCCATTATCTAACTTTCTGGCGTTATCTTCAGTGCTGGCCCTAGTGCACAACGTATTCCGTGTTTCTCGGTTGAGAAGATACGACCCTAATCCTGTACTGGACGCACCATTTTGAAGATCAGACTCGACGCATCATAAGAAGAGACTCCTCTTCGGATTATAGACCGCAAGGATAGGAGGAGAATCATCCCCTACGTCAAGATGCAGTGGAACAATCATATGGAAAACGAAGCGACATGGTAGCTAGAGGATCAGATGCGCGAGCACTATCCCTACCTCTTCGCACAAGGCACGGCAAGTTTCGAGGACGAAACTTCTTGTAAGGTGGGTGGGATGTTACATCCCGAAAATTTTCAAACTGGTCGTTATACATTAATTTAAAAATTAAAGTAGCCGTCGGGTGTAGCGACCCTCTCGAAACTAAATTAATTATAGTGTGTCAATTATGTCCAAGTGGTTTTATAATTATACATAATTTTCACATGTGTATGTGTGTATAAGATAGGAATATATGGTAAAAAAAAAGAGAAAGGATAAATGAAATATATAAAGAAAAGAGGGTGATGCAAAAAAAATTATAATAATAATAATAATAATAATAATAATAATAATAATAATAATAATAATAATAATAATAATAAAATAAAGGATAAGGTTAAACTAATTTAAAAAAAGAAAAAAAAGAAGATAATGGGAACGTGATTGTGGGGGTTGACGAAACCCCCAAACATTTCGCTCAACACTTTTAAATCGCAAGGGGTGGCAGTCAAAGGGAAAAAAAAGGAAAAAAAATGAAGTACCGCAGTGAAGGGGGTGAAGCGACAGAGGAAGGAAGGAGAAAGAGAGAAGAGAAAAGGAGAAAAGAAAAGAAAGAGAAGCCAACAGGATTCACTCTAATCGTGTAAATTATCTGCGTCCGGGTAGGTTCCTTTTCCCCCTCCAATTGGTACAAATTCAAGCATGCTTTGGTGATATATTATGTGTTTGTTGTTTCTTTAATTGTTGAAATCTATAGCATGTTGTTTGATCCGTGAAAAGCATGAAGTTTTTGAAGACTCTGGATGTTGCGTGATGCGTATATGATGTTGCGTGTATCTCTGTGTCTGTGATTTGAGTTTAGGAAAAAATTTGATAATTAAAATAGTAAGGATTTGATTTTGGGAAAAAATTTGATAATCAAATTAGTAAGATTTAGAGGTTTTTCATCTTGTTTTGGCCTTACAATAGGTTCCCGTAGACTGGAAATAGGCAAAAATATAGAACGGGGTCGGAAAACGGTCGCCGGAGGCTGTCGGTGCGCCGCACGCGCCGCTGGAAGGGGCCGCGTGTGGCCCCATTCGCGTACAGGAGCGCCCACGCGCCTCCTGAAAGCTGCTGCCTTATCTTCATAAAAAAAATTCAACAAAGGGCCGAAGCCCGGACCGGTGGCAGGCCAGCCCTTAACGGGCCGACTTCATCTGTACCAGAGGCCAGGCCCAATAACGTGGAAAAAAAGGGGGGGAAGGCTATTAGCGGACCGGACCGAATAGCCAACGGACCGCGCCAGCTATTGGACGGCCCAATTGAACAATTAACAAAAAAAAAGAGAAGAACTTTCGGCGGGCTGCTTGCTGACAGGCCGGACTGGAGATAAATAGGGCTGACGATATGGCCAGCCCAATAACTATTATATATATTTTTTTTAATATCTGAAATTCATTAATGAAATTTTAATTAATTTAAAATAGAATTAATTATAGGAAAAATATAAATAAATATCAGAAAATTGTAATTAAATTCAATAAATTATAAAATGCTGAAATTAAATTATTTTCACTAAATTTTAGAAATCGTGAAATATTATCTAATTCGGATAATTAGGTAATAAATAGAAATAAATAAGGGAAAAATGAGGAAAAATATAGGAAATGCACGATAAATGTATACAAGCCGTGGAAAAGTGGAATTGATGCTGGAAGATATTGAGTTTAGCATTCGAGCAATATTGAACCTAGATTTGAGTGCCGGAGGATGGTGAGGATGGGCCAGGGGCCTCAGGCGATTGTGTTTTTGCATTCATGGCACGTGCATTGCATTGATAGCGGGTCGTGACGTACGGGTCACGGGCGCTCAGGATGGTGTACGGTGGCGGGGCCACGACACTCAGGATGGTGTACGGTGGCAGGGCCACGACACTCAGGATGGTGTGCGGAGGCGCGGCCATGACACTCAGGATGGTGTGCGGAGGCGCGGCCACGCACACTCAGTATGGTGACTGTGGGGTGTACGACCTACAGCCACTCAGTAGGACCCGGGTTCATGCATTGCACGGTAGGGATATCGGCACACTGTGTGACATGATTTTGTTGCGTATGACATGCGTAGTGGGACATGCATCACGTTGTTGCGCATACTATAACTGGAGTGCTTTACCTTTTTGTATTCTTTCATATGCTTATGTGGTATCATGCTTTATGTGCTATGTGTTATATCATTATGGGATGCTTGTCTTGCACTACTTGGAGGCAGGTGCCTACTGAGTGATTTCCCAGTCACTCACCCCTACTTCCCCCCCCTCCCCCCACCAGGTGAGCAGGAGGAAGCGTTCGATTATGTCTTTGTTGAGGACGAAGCTGACACAGTGGAGTGGGTGGACAATGGCCGCATCTAGGGCCGCATCTAGGACATGAGGAGACCGTGCGGTCATTGGTTATTATCTTATTGGGGTTTCATCAGTCATTACCTTGTTTAGTGTGATAGGATCTAGACGCTAGCGTGTTGACTTCATTGTAGTGATATATTTATTGTTTCCATGGAGGATTAACTTTTATTTATGTGAATTAATGTTATGGTATTACGTTTCCGCGAAAAATTTCCACGCCTTTTCGGACATGTTGGAAATTGATTCGACGCTTGTATCCTCCTTAGTGAGATACGGCGGGTGCACTGTTCCCGATGCCAGGGTTCGGGAGCAGGGCGCTACAGGTGGTATCAGAGCCGAGGCTTCAGATCCGCCTCGGAAACGCAGGATTAACTAGATCACCTAGACATAAGCTATGATCTTTTCCTAGAAATGACAAATATACCCCTAATAAATGAAGTAGACCTAAGCTATGATCGGATTATGTGAGGTGTGTGCCGTTGGTGAGCTTTCTTTATTTCACTACCGTTGTAACCCAGAACTATCACGGGAACACCCTAAATGCTCAAATCCCTCTATCACTCTCGTCAATCTAGATTCTCGTTGAGGTTCGTGCGAAATCCAAGAAAATGCTGCCGCGTCGTTAAAAAAATAAAGAAAATCTGGCGAAAGAGGCAACGATGGTTATGGTGACAACCATCAGGATCAGGGTGTCATCCTCCAAGCATTGGCCGACACCATGGCCACCACTTTGGCGCAACGGCGACAGTAGACTACGCAGCGCGAGTAAAACTAGCGTCTTCTGCCGCTGGCGCCACTGAGTCTGAAGTTCTACTACATGGAAATGCAAGACGTTCGGAATTCGATGTTTAGAAGCACCCTTCATCTAAAAGGCATAAATATGTGACATGGCCGCTAATAATCAGTAGACTGCTCGGGACAAAAGTACAACCACGGAGTAGGATAGGGCCACTGCCGCCACCAAGAGTTCAATGTGGATGCCACATTGAGGTCCTTGTGGGGGATTATGCAAGTATCAGTGCGACAACCGGGACGCTTTACAAGAGAGGACACTGAGCAGAGACTGACGCCACCACTACAACAGAATCAGATACAACATAAAGGAAAGCAAGGATCAGTGTCCAGATCCACGTGATGACTGATGCGGGCATCAGGGATGCTGGCGACGTAGTGGCAGAGTCAACCGCCGACGACCAGGTATCAATGACTCATCATCAGTACAGAGGATGTAATCAGAGATAAATGATCAAAGTTGCGCAGCGGAAGCGTGGGTTTCTTAAGCCATGTAGGATCAGAAGAGTGAATCTCAGTGGATCCGAATAGGGTTAAGACTACCGCTGAGTAGCCCTGACCGCCCAAGGTGACTGAATAAAGAGAGTTTTCTTGGTATGGCCAGCTGCTACATGGAATTTGTTTAAGGAATTTCGTCGATACTGGTGTCCCTGAGCAGACGGAAGCATAAGAAGGCAAGTTCGAGTGGACAGTTGATATCAACAAAAATATCAGCAAAGCTTCGCTGAGCCCAAAATAAAATAAATAATAATAATAATAAAACTTAAACACAAGACCATAATACAGAATGTTGCTAAATAACTACATATACACACGCCGATTAACACAACATACTTTAATGACAAATTTCCACATATTAACCATGTATTAGAACATTAACATACAAAAATCCAGTGTACTTACGCCAAGAGATATAACATAGTACAAAAAAAAGGGAGAGCTATCACATAACCAAATGAACTGTAAATATACAACGACATAAGTCAACAATATATGTATACACACACACACATGTACATACGTATACGTAAATATATACCTATATACTTCTACATATACAAAGCGGCCAACAGAAAATGTGAAGTACTAAGTAAAAGCTCACAATATGTATATTTATATACATATGTAGAACATAACGACACCAACATAGAAGTAGCAAACCTACAAATAGATACACAAAACAAAAACAACCGCACGATGTTAAGTAAATATGCATAAGTATACGCACAACCATTTTAATGACACCGCAACACAACTAATTCAACTATAAATATCACACAATATAACGACAACAAACAACACGATACAATAGCACCGATACTTTTCATACAGGATATGTATACGAAATAGACATACATTTATCGATTTTAAAACAAATCATTAATCATTCACAATTGAAGTAAAGCCTAATAATGACGAGTTAGATACGACGTGGCATTGCATGACAACATAGTAATAGATTAAAAGTAGATAAATTAATAAAAAAAATATTATTACTTGTCATACATGAACACCCAAATAAATTCTTTATATATATCTACATTACAGTAAAACTATGCAATTGTACATTTTCCTTCTTTAGAATGATATATGTATAAAGACATAGTGTGCATATCGCTTAAAAATAATAATAAACTAACAAACAATATAAACATGGTACATGTGACAAACAGCATATAACGGTTGTGCATTCATGAGCTACATATGATACATAAGTCATATATGCATTAAGATAAGGATACACAGCCTGCAATATGTCTATATCCGAAATGTCTAACAACTTAATAATTAAAATGACAACGCATATAAAAACTCGTGTATGCGGATATTATAATGGACGGGGATACGTTTGAATACTGCATTACATCCCTAAACCGATGAGCAGTCAGAGAAGACGTACAAGCATTGGAGGACATGTTGAGGGCGTCACTGACTTTAAAGGGGAGCTGAGATGGTATGATTAAGATGACTGCGTCCTTCTACAACAGCAGCTAGTGCCATCGGCATGGCACCATTGAGGCGCTCTATGGCCGTAAGAGCAGATCCCCTATCCATTGGGGTGAAGTTGGAGAGCATGTCGTCACTGGTCCAGAGCTGATTGAACATATCAAAAATAAATAAATAAATATGATTCGGAAAAGACTTAAGATTGCTCAAGATAGAAGTAAAAGCTGTGCAGATTCGAAGAGGCGTCCCTTGGAGTTTACTGTCGAAGAAAAGAATTACCTGAAAGTGTCACCTATGAAGATTGTGGCACGTTTTAGTCTGAAGAGTAAGCTGAGGTCGCGGTACGTTGGGGCCTTGTGAGATACTCGAAAAGATGGGTCCATTATCTAACTTTCTGGCGTTATCTTCAGTGCTGGCCCTAGTACACAACGTATTCCGTGTTTCTCGGTTGAGAAGATACGACCCTAATCCTGTACTGGACGCACCATTTTGAAGATCAGACTCGACGCATCATAAGAAGCGACTCCTCTTCGGATTATAGACCGCAAGGATAGGAGGAGAATCATCCCCTACGTCAAGATGCAGTGGAACAATCATATGGAAAACGAAGCGACATGATAGCTAGAGGATCAGATGCGCGAGCACTATCCCTACCTCTTCGCACAAGGCACGGCAAGTTTCGAGGACGAAACTTCTTGTAAGGTGGGTGGGATGTTACATCCCGAAAATTTTCAAACTGGTCGTTATACATTAATTTAAAAATTAAAGTAGCCGTCGGGTGTAGCGACCCTCTCGAAACTAAATTAATTATAGTGTGTCAATTATGTCCAAGTGGTTTTATAATTATACATAATTTTCACATGTGTATGTGTGTATAAGATAGGAATATATGGTAAAAAAAAGAGAAAGGATAAATGAAATATATAAAGAAAAGAGGGTGCTGCAAAAAAAATTATAATAATAATAATAATAAAATAAAGGATAAGGTTAAACTAATTTAAAAAAAGAAAAAAAAAGAAGATAATGGGAACGTGATTGTGGGGGTTGACGAAACCCCCAAACATTTCGCTCAACACTTTTAAATCGCAAGGGGTGGCAGTCAAAGGGAAAAAAGAAAAAAAAATGAAGTACCGCAGTGAAGGGGGTGAAGCGACAGAGGAAGGAAGGAGAAAGAGAGAAGAAAAAAGGAGAAAAGAAAAGAAAGAGAAGCCAACAGGATTCACTCTAATCGTGTAAATTATCTGCGTCCGGGTAGGTTCCTTTTCCCCCTCCAATTGGTACAAATTCAAGCATGCTTTGGTGATATATTATGTGTTTGTTGTTTCTTTAATTGTTGAAATCTATAGCATGTTGTTTGATCCGTGAAAAGCATGAAGTTTTTGAAGACTCTGGATGTTGCGTGATGCATATATGATGTTGCGTGTATCTTTGTGTCAGTGATTTGAGTTTAGGGAAAAATTTGATAATTAAAATAGTAAGGATTTGATTTTGGGAAAAAATTTGATAATCAAATTAGTAAGATTTAGAGGTTTTTCATCTTGTTTTGGCCTTAGAATAGGTTCCCGTAGACTGGAAATAGGCAAAAATATAGAACGGGGTCGGAAAACGGTCGCCGGAGGCTGCCGGTGCGCCGCACGCATCGCCGGAAGGGGCCGCGCGTGGCCCCACGCGCGTACAGGAGCGCCCACGCGCCTCCTGAAAGCTGCAGCCTTATATTCAAAAAAAAATTCAACAAAGGGCCGAAGCCCGGACCGGTGGCAGGCCAGCCCTTAACAGGCCGACTTCACCTGTACCAGAGGCCAGGCCCAATAACGCAGAAAAAAAAGGGGGGGGGGGGGGCAGGCTATTAGCGGACCGGGCCGAATGACCAACGGACCGGGCCAGCTGTTGGCCGGCCCAATTGAACAATTAACAAAAAAACAAGAGAAGAAGTTTCGGCGGGCTGCTTGCTGACGGGCCGGACTGGAGACCGAGATCTGTTTGCAAGGGTTCTCATCCATTCGTCACTAATAGATTCAGCAATTCATCGCTAACTTAGTTGATCCCCCGGAGGCTACTCTTGCGAGTTCCTTTAATTGTCTCCTTATGTCTTTCAGTTGAAGTTGGTCTAGCTGCGGTACATTTCGCGAGAAGGGTTGTTGGCATGGTTCGAAAGTCTGGTCCCCAAAGAAAACGCAGTCCCAGCCATCACCTAGGAAAGATCCCAGCTGTCAAGCAAGTACCACACTCCAACGAGTGGCACTTAGATAGCTGAGAGGATCCTAATGTCAAACTAACCACCGAAACACTTGTCACTGGTACAATCCGATCATGCCATAGTGCTGACGAACAACATGAGACTTCCGGTTTCCACACCCACCAGAACTGGTGGATATGGGCATCGCCACCCTGTCAGAGCTATGACAGGTAGCGTACTAAATGACATTTGAACTACACCTGACCCCTCACAAGGAACAGTT
>AP025072.1:6578882-6611705 GCA_036186865.1 Eustoma russellianum | reverse complement strand
GCCAGTCAAACTCAAGAAAGAAGATTCAAGGCCAGCAAAGTAGACTTTCTTTATATAGGCCTCCTCCAATTCAGATGGAAACCTGCGTCCCCAAAGAAAACGCAGTCCCAGCCATCACCTAGGAAAGATCCCAGCTGTCAAGCAAGTACCACACTCCAACGAGTGGCACTTAGATAGCTGAGAGGATCCTAATGTCAAACTAACCACCGAAACACTTGTCACTGGTACAATCCGATCATGCCATAGTGCTGACGAACAACATGAGACTTCCGGTTTCCACACCCACCAGAACTGGTGCCCATAAATAGGGCTGGCGATATGGCCAGCCCAATAACTATTATATATATTATTTTTAATATCTGAAATTCATTAATGAAATTTTAATTAATTTAAAATAGAATTAATTATAGGAAAAATATAAATAAATATCAGAAAATTGTAATTAAATTCCAAAAATTATAAAATGCTGAAATTAAATTATTTTCACTAAATTTTAGAAATTGTGATATATTATCTAATTCGGATAATTAGGTAATAAATAGAAATAAATAAGAGAAAAATGAGGAAAAATATAGGAAATGCACGATAAACGTATACAAGCCGTGGAAAAGTGGAATTGATGCCGGAAGATATTGAGTTTAGCATTCGAGCAATATTGAACCTAGATTTGAATGCCGGAGGATGGTGAGGATGGGCCAGGGGCCTCAGGCGATTGTGTTTTTGCATTCATGGCACGTGCATTGTATTGATGGCGGGTCGTGACGTATGGGTCACGGGCGCTCAGGATGGTGTACGGTGGCGGGGCCACGACACTCAGGATGGTGTACGGTGGCAGGGCCACGACACTCAGGATGGTGTGCGGAGGCGCGACCACGCACACTCAGTATGGTGACTGTGGAGTGTACGACCTACAGCCACTCAGTAGGACCCGGGTTCATGCATTGCACGGTAGGGATATCGGCACACTGTGTGACATGATTTTGTTGTGTATGACATGCGTAGTGGGACATGCATCACGTTGTTGCGCATACTATATCTGGAGTGCTTTACCTTTCTGTATTCTTTCATATGCTTATGTGGTATCATGCTTTATGTGCTATGTGTTATATCATTATGGGATGCTTGTCTTGTACTACTTGGAGGCAGGTGCCTACTGAGTGATTTCCCAGTCACTCACCCCTACTTCCCCCCTCCCACCAGGTGAGCAGGAGGAAGCGTTCGATTATGTCTTTGTTGAGGACGAGGCTGACACAGTGGAGTGGGTGGACAATGGCCGCATCTAGGACATGAGGAGACCGTGCGTTCATTGGTTATTATCTTATTGGGGTTTCATCAGTCATTACCTTGTTTAGTGTGGTAGGCTCTAGATGCTAGCGTGTTGACTTCATTGTAGTGATATATTTATTGTTTCCATGGAGGATTAACTTTTATTCATGTGAATTAATGTTATGGTATTACGTTTCTGCGAAAAATTTCCACGCCTTTTCGGACATGTTGGAAATTGATTCGACGCTTTGTATCTTCCTTAGTGAGATACGGCGGGTGCACTGTTCCCGATGCCAGGGTTCGGGAGCGGGGCGCTACACATGAACCCGCTTCATTTATCATAATGGTACCAGGTTTGCAGGGGTCAGATCTTAGGAATTACACAAAGGGTTATAGTCAGCACTTATGTAAGGCAAATAGTTCAGAGTTGTATAGAGTGCCCTAGGTATACGTGGGCATATCCCTTATTTGATCATCACTTAGGTCTAATGTCATGACTTATTTCTAGAATCGATCCTTGGTATCATCATTTCTTACGCCTAAAATCATTATTTATTTCTAAGTTCAATGCTTAAAGATAATCACAACTTACGACTAATATCACTGCTTATGTTCAAATCATCACCTAATGTTTAGATCACTTAATTTCTAAGATCACTTCTCATTTCCAAAATCATACCTACTATATAATCAATGTTTATGACTAAAATCAATCCTTAAGTCGAAGATCAACTCTTAATAAACATCGTCGCTTATGTCTAAAATCGTGACTTATGAGTAGGATCATCACTTAATTTCTAAGGTCATGTTTTATTCTCAATAACATGCTCAATATATAATCATTGCTTACGACTAAAAATCGATACTTAAGTCTAAGATCGTGACTTAGGGGCAAAATTGTAACTTAATTCTAAGACCATATCCTAAATCTATGCTTCCGCTGTAGATCTAGAGACATGCTCTGAAAGATCGACTGTCGAACATGTAGTACTTCTTAAACTCAATTCGAAATTAGATACAAGTGATCGGCGGTATCAATTGTACTGCGCCATCACTGCTCCGCATCTCCTTGTCGAAGAATCTCAGGTCCGAGTAAGGTGGTGGTGGAGGCGGTGCATGCCAGTTCAGCAGCTGGTGCTACTGTGCTAAGGTGTTGGTCATGTTGACTATGACATCTTCAAGTGCTTGGGGATGATCCCCTGATTCTGGTGGTTCTCACCACCATTTTCAGCTGGCTCGCGTCGTGGAGGCATTTTCTGTTATCCAAGTTCATGAGAAGAAATCGAATTAGTCAATAATAAGTTGAAAGGTTGAACGCTGATAAATCGATAATTAGACAAGGAAAGATCACCATCGGCACACACCTCTCATAACCCGATCATAACCTAGTTCTAAGATCATATCTTAAGTCTACTTTGTTTATTAGGAGTAAAATCAAAATTTTATAAAAGATTGTAACTTATGTCTAAGTGATCTAATTAAGCATGCGTTTCCGAGGCGGATCTGAAGCCTCGGCTCTGATACCACCTATAGCGCCCCGCTCCCGAACCCTAACATCGGGAACAGTGCACCCGCCGTATCTCACTAAGGAGAATACAAAGCGTCGAATCAATCTCTTACATGTCAAAAATGACGTAGAAATTTTTGCGGAACATAAACCATAACATATATTAAACCCCAATAATCGTCATTACATTGCTAAATAAAAGTTCTGGTAATAAAAGTAGTAAAGTAGTATATGGAAAATCCTCAAAGTATAAATAAGAACAAAACAGCTGCAGAGTCCCTCATATCTTAGCTGCAGCTCTCAACCAGCCCACTCCACTATGTCCGTCCCGTCCTCAACGAAGATATGCTCATAGTCCCCATCCGTCTCACCTGGGAAGTAGGGGTGAGTGACAGAAAATCACCCAGTAGATGCCCGCCTCAAATCAATACAAAACGTGCATACCGAAATGATACAACCACATAGAACATAAATATAAGATAACATGCATAAGATAAAGTAAATGCGGTAAGTAAAGCACTCCACATAAAATGCGAAAGTACGTGATGCATGCTCAATCAACGTGTCACACGCAACAAGAATCATGCCATGCAATATGCCCCTAGACCTATATACAATGCATGATCCCGGGATTGACTGGATGCCTGTAGCCCGTACACTATAATCCACCCTGACCGATGCCCGTGGCCCGTACACCACGATCCACCATAACCGATGCCCATGGCCCGTATACCATGATCCACCATGACCGAGTACCCATGGCCCGTACACCATGATCCACTCCACTCGAGCGTCTGAGACCCGTACATCTCAACCCACTCCAAATGCAATGCACGTGCCATGAATGCAATAACCAAATCGCCTGGGGCCCGTACGCCCATCCTCACCATCTCCGGCACTCAATATTTGGCTTCGTAAAATTTTTGAATATTGGAAAGTTGTTATTTATTACCACCCTTATTTTTTTTCCTTAGCTTGTATTAATTTACTAGAATTTTCTACTAATTTACCCTATGTTTCCCGTATTTAACTACATATTAAAAAGTCTATGGTTGTATAACCCAATTTCCCCCTGTAGGTTGTGTTAGGGATGAGATACTTTGTCGTGTAAATAGGCTGCTATTATCGCATGGTTGTCGAGATAGTGAGGTATCATATGATGGTGATACGTAGTTAGTATAGTAGACTTGGATGTAAACAGTTTGTTTCGATTTTCAGTAATAAGATCCATTCTTTCAACCAAAAAAAAAAAGAATGGAAGAAAAAGGGTCTAACGCCTGTTCTTTGTAGACCCTTTCAAATTCAAACCGCTGCGGAGCCACATTAAAACCGTGGTAAAAGTCGATTATAATTAGTATGTATATCATGTACAAAAACTTATACTTCACCTTTTAATATGTCAAATATGTCCCAAAAATTCAAATCTATCCCCGACACTGCTTTGAACCATCTTCTTGAAATAAAAGCATGGAATCTTCCCCACTCTTTGGATACGGTACGTTATCTATATCATGATGATAGACAACTATCTTATAACTTAAAGTTGATTTGGCAGAATTTGGATGATGTATCATTGAGATCATTTGATCTATCTGAACATCGTACTGCTTAGAAATCCATCAAATCTTCCAGACTCATACTCTTGTCAAGGATTTATTGGTGTCAAAGAGGTGCGATCCTTTGATTTATCTGAATCATCGTCAGACTACTTAGGAATCCACCAGACCCGAATACTCTTATCAAGGCTTCCACTATACAACATGAATCCTCCTCCCACACAATTTTGTGATGCTTGCAAACACTTGATTGGACCTTCATGCCCTTTAATCACCCCGACTCTAAACAACCCTCCATTTATCTCTCTTTTCCACACACCAATACTTTTATCTGCTGATCCACTGCACAAGAATTCCCCCATCAAACACATACACAAAACAGACATTTCATGAGCTTTCACCTCAAAAATCAACTTCCAACTATAAAAATCCTTGCTTTTCAACCACCCCATCACAAATCCATCTGAGCCCCCACCATACACCACTCTTCCATCATCAGACACCACCACAGAGTTCAAGGACACATCTTTGTGTCCTTCCAAGATACCCCTTAATGAATGTGTGTTTTTTCCATCTTTTCCCCATGCTTTGATCCTCCCATCTGCTGAAGCTGAATATACTATTCCATTGTTTGCAGCTAATCCATTTATCGCATCGTCATGTGCTTTTATTGATTCAGAACACTTGAAATCTGAAATCCTCCAGACTTTTAGAGTCTTGTCCCAAGAACCAGAATAAATCAGCCCATTATGCACAGCTAAACAAGAAATGCTATCAGCGTGTTCAATCCACAAGCGCTTGTGATGCCTTCTTGTTTGGACATAATTGCTCTGTTTCATGAACTTCCCCAAATAGTCCTTTGTTGTAGGAAGGCTATCCACAAGCCTAAAGACATTCTCAGATCTTCTTGAAACTTTCCAAACTCTAATCTTGCTGTCTTGATGTGCTGTAAAAACCCTGTTGCCAACAGTTACAAGGTCTTTTACAGACCCATCCCCTTGTCCAAACTTGGTGAATTGCCTCAAATCAGGCTGCTGCCAAACTATTATATCTTTCCCTTGTGAGCCACTGAGGATGAACTCACCACATAAGGCTAAGCAAGAAACTGACCCAGTGTGGCCTGAAAGAGTAGCCAGTGATTTGTATGACTGGGACCCACAAGTTGGGAATCTTGGGATCATTAGAGAGAGGTATTGGAGATCGTATCTGTGGGAATTTGCAGGGCTTTCATCAGTTTCACTGCTGGTGCTACTGGTGCTTGTTGCAGAGAGTAATGGAGTTGATGGTTTTGGTTCTTGCTTTGATGGATCCATTGTGTGAAACAACAGGCTTGGCATGATTGGTTTGTGAACAGAGGATTTTTTTTTTTTTTAGTTTTGGAAGAGAGAGACAGAGAGGAAGAATGGAATAAGGGGCAAGATTTTAGCTATTTAAAGAAAAACAGGGTGAAGCGGCAGAGGGTTGCCTTCCTCCAACCAGCACCACTTACCAACCCCACCCCCCACACACTAAGCCCCATCTGCTGTACTCAGGTTTAGTATACTCAAACAAGGAAAGTGTTGTTTTTGGAATAAATATGATATTCAACATAACCGAGTCTAAAACAATGGTTATTAAGAAACATTTTGTGTATGTAAAAAAGTATCGTAGAAATGAATGAAACAAGATAGATGAATTACCTTTAAAAAGATAGGCAGTTCTAACTAGAATATTTAAAAAATATGATATAAGCATTTCATGATTTCTCTACTTAATGGAGATACAAATTTGCTGATGCATACTGTAGCTTTTCCCCCTAGAATTTCAACCAATAGAATGTTTGGCTTAAAACAGAAGAGGTAGGCTATAATTTTTTAAGAAATAAGATATTTGTTAGGAGCGTAGTTGGAAGAAAGAGGCTGGAAACACGGATTTCTTGCTGTAAAGATTTTGATATGATTATGAATATATTTCGATCCTTTTCTCCAAAAAAAAAGAAAAAAAAAGATTTTGATATGATTACAAAGCTTGCCGTTGGGAAAGGGAGAGAGGAGGCTAATGGGGTAGCGGATGTGTAACGGCTACTTTTGACGTAGAATACTTTTGCATTTAAATACGTTCATGGGAGAAAAGTGACAGGTGACCACTGCCCCCACCTCTCAACTAAACTTCCACGCAAGTAACATACAAGATTCGTGACAGATTGTATAAGAATGAGCCTGGCAGCTTTAGACATGGACCTTGCTTTCCAGACACTCAGCTTAGCTTTAACCTTCATTACAATAGTTAAGAAGGTACTGCCAGTAACCTTTCCGTGAATCATTGGCATCCCTAGGTATTTTCTCAAGTCCTCAGTGGACTGGATCTCAAATTCCTTACTAAGCTGGTCCTTCAGTATTTCATAAGTGTTTGGAGAGAAGAACACTCTGGATTTGTTAGTGTTAACCTTTTGTCCTGACCAGGAGCAAAAATCTCGCAGACACTCTTTCATAACAGCGGCTTGGTCCGGAGTTGCTTCACCTAGCAGAATCAAGTCATCAACAAACATAACATGGGACACGCCTGGACCATTTCTAGAAGCCTTGATGGGCTTCCAGACCCCATCCCTCACCTTATTATTAATGTGTAGGCTCAGGACTTCCATATAGAGAACAAATAAGTAGGGGGCTAAAGGATCCCCTTGTCGCAATCCACGAGTAGGAGAGAAAGAGTCAAGTTGGTCCTCATTCCAGAGTAGGCTAAGAGACATGGACTGTGTAGGCAGAAATAAATGAGGTCCACTGTATCCTTCCTAAAACCCATTTTCTAAGCACGGCACAGAGGAAGCTCCAATCCACTCTATCATACGCCTTTTCCAAATCAATTTTGACCACCATATAACCTTTCCTGCCTTTCTTAATTTTGAGACTATGCAAAACTTCTTGAATAATCACCACATTATCAATGCCATGTCGACCAGGAACAAAACTGGTTTGGGTTTCTTGGATGAGGCCAGGTAGTAAAATCTTGATACGATTAGCGAGAACCTTGGAAACTACTTTGGCCAAGGTATTGCATAAAGAGATAGGTCTGAATTGTGTCATGCTTTCAGGTTGTTCTTGCTTGGGAATGAGAGTAATCATTGCTTTATTAATTCTTGAGTCATAGTAACCATTTTTGAATGCATTCTGAACAAAGTAGATTACATCCCTCCCCACCACCTGCCAGAATTTTTGGAAAAAGATAGGGGGGAGTCCATCAGGTCCTGGGGTTTTGTAAGGGCCCATCTGAAACACCGCTCTTTCCACTTCATCGGCAGTGACTTCTCTACATAAACCTTCAGCATCTCTGGCAGAGATGGTTGGGAACTGAAGAATTGACTCAGGGGTGGGAGTAGTTTTTTCCTTCTTGTAAAGGTTACTATAGAACTCCTTGGCATTCTCCGCCAACTCAATGGGGTCATCGGACCAATCACCATCCAGGTTTTTCAGCCTAACAACCCGGTTTCTCCTTTTGCAGATAATGGTAGTTAGATGGAAAAACCTAGTGTTCCTCTCTCTCCATACAGATACCACTTCAGTTTTGATTTCTGGAACCATAATGTTTCTTCTTGTTGTAAAATAGTGTTATACTCAGTCAGTTGCCTCTCCTCAAGTTTTTTCAGGTACTTCGAACCTCTAGTTTCCAGGGCCTTTTGGATCCCTTTGATTCTGGAAAGGCATTTATTCTTTCTCTGAAAAATATTCCCAAAAACCTTCAAGTTCCAATCATTGCTCTCCTCCCTGAATTTAGATATTTTCGTCCACATATCCTGCTCACCAGGCCATTTTTGCTGCACAAACTCCTTAAAGTCAGGGTGCTCCAGCCAAGCCAGTTGGAAGCCACCATTTCTGATATGCTTATGTGTTTCATGGATTCCCAGATCAAGGCAGATCGGATGGTGGTCAGAGTGGGTTCTGGGTAGATGGTGGAGTTGAGCCTCAGGAAATCTCAAGTTCCAGTGTTTATTGACCCACGCGTGATCAATCCTTTCCATGATGTTATCTTCGTCATCTCTAAGATTATTCCATGTATAAGCCAGGCCCACAAACCCGAGATCAATGAGCTCACATTCGTTAATCATTTTCCAAATATCCTTATCGTAATTATTCTGTACAGCCCGACCCCCCATTTTGTCCACTTGGGCTAGTACCTCATTACAGTCTCCCATAATGACCCAAGGAGTAGCTAAACTCCCAATGGACTCAAAATATCTCCACATGGAGCCCCTAAGTTGGGCTTCAGGTGAAGCGTAAATAAACGACAACACCCAATCCACTTTACCTTCCTTCATAACAGCCATATTAAGAGCTTGTGAGGTGGAGTTAATTTGTTCCAGCCAAATCTGATTCGCATCCCAAATGCACCAAATACCCCCTTTGAATCCATCAGCCTCCACAGCAACAAGTTGTGTAAATGACATAGTTTTAAGTATCTTCTGTGCCCTGGTACTATGTACCCTGGTTTCGATCAAGCATAGAACCGCAGGTTTTTGTCTATTCACAATCTCTTTTAGATTTCTAAAGAAGGCAGGGGAACCAGCCCCCCTGCAGTTCCAGCAGATGATCCGCATTAAGACATTTGATGGTGTTTTTGGAGGTTGTCAACCTCCTCCTCCATAGGAGTCTCCTCGTCTTGTGTCCTTGTGGCGTTTGAATCATTGCCCAGGTCGTTTGTATTTGTTATCTGGGGTATTTCCTGAACAGGGATAGGGGGTTCATGGCTTTGGGGGTCCGGGTGAGGAATTTGGTCCGGGGGATGAGCCTTGGTATTTTTTAGTGGTGTTTTTGGCCATTCCTTATCTAAGCTATTCATTGTATCTGTATGGACTATATGTGGGTGTTGATTGCTTCCAAAATGTTGATATGTATCAGCTAGGTTTTGTTGTACTTCCACTATGGGTTGTGTATTGTGAGTTTTCCAGGTAGTTACTGAATATGTGTCTGGGTTAGGAGATGTATTGTGTTGGAGAATATTGGGGTGCTGATTTTCTTGGGTCTTGTTCACTATTAGTGAGGGGCCGACTTTAGTCTTGGGTTTTGTCTTCTTACCCACTGGGATACCTTTTTTCTGCTGTGGTCCATTAAGACTCAGCTGGTTTTTCGTGAGTTGTATCGTGCTGGTAACATCATTCATCTGTTGTTGATGGGCCTCATTAAATTTCATGACCATATCCTCCAGTTCCGCCATTGTATTATTTGGGCCGTCTTCCTCGGAGAGGGCCAGAAACCTGGATCCTGATTGTTTGCTAGTCACCCCTCCTAACTTCCCCGAATAAGTACTTTGGCCCTTGTTAGTTGACTTCTCTAGTCTTTCACCCGTTTGTTGTGGGGACCTATACTGTCTTTTCCCACCAACCTTCTGCCATGTCAGACTTTCTATCCAGGAGTCACGTGACGCCTTGTCTCCCACACCTGCCTGAGCTTTTCGCCGCCGGTTGTTCACCGGAATCAACCAAGGGCCAAAAGGTTTCTCCGGAGAAGGGTTTGGAGTCTTCTCCACCGTGTTATCTCTCATCTCATCTTCCTCCTCCTTACTTTCTTCACACTCATCTTCCTTATGCCCATACTTGCCACAGCAGAAGCAGATTGAGTGCAGGCCTTCATACTCAATCTTCTGCATTCGTTCTTTGGGGCCGCAGATTTTAATCTGAGGCACAAGAGGTTTGTTTAGATCCAGCTCAACACAAACCCTCGCGTATTTGCCTCTTATTGCACTGAGTGTATAATCATCTACTTTCACCGCACGACCAACCATACCACCTATTTCTAGTAGGAGGTGTTTATCAAAAAACTCAACAGGCAGACTAGGGAGTCTGAGCCACACCAGAGTAGAGTTAACCTGATTTTGTGATGGGTCAAAGTATGGATGCCACTTGGAAATGGTCAGGTAATGCCCCATAACTGTCCATGGTCCGTTCTCTAGCACATGGTAATAGTCTTCTCTTCTATAAAACCTCACCATGTAGTAGTTCTCTTCTAAGTCCGTCAGTTCAAGCCCCATTGGGAGGTTCCAGAGATCTTGCAGTCTATCCAGGAGTACCTTATAGCTAATATTCCTACCAAGAAGCTTTAGGATCAGAGCTTTCTTCCACAGTTTCCATAGAGCCAAGCATTTCTTGCTGTCTAACTCCAGAAGTGGCCATTTCTGTTCCTGGGGTCCTTCCTCCTCTAACTTCTCCAAGTAGAATTTATCCAAAAGTTCAGTTTCCCAATAATCATCCTCTTCTTCACCCATGTATAGGGGGCCACTCGGTCTTTTTTCTTTCAGGATTTCAGCAAAACTGCGTTGTCTCCAGGGATTTCCCCTTGGTTGAAGGGTATTTGCCCTTCATCATCTCTCAGAATAATGTTTCCAGAGGTATCCCGCTTATTTTTCTTGATACTTCTCAGCAACTGATCTTGTTCTTCAATGGAGGCCTCGTGATTACTGGTCGAGAACATGAGTTTGGGGAGTTAGGTTTTTTAGAGTGAAGACGGAGAGATATCCAAATTGCTCCCCCAAAAGTAAAGGGGGACTGGGACTACGTAGACTGCATATTATGAACATTGCTTTACTGGTCAAACATGGCTGGAGAATGCTCACACAAAGATCTGACCTTTGGGCCAGAATTTTATGGGCAAAATATGGTGATCCCACCACGGGGGGCAGAACTAAATAGAATGCCTCCTTTGTATGGAGGAGTATCAGGTATGCTGCACATATCCTGAAACTTGTCTGCCTTAGGGATGGAACTAGAATTCCACAACTTGGGAATGACCCAGTAAGTACGGCTAATCCTAGGATTATCTCAAACAAGAAAATTGTGTCCTTGGCCTATGATAGTCAGAATCACAGTGAACCCGCAAGGGAGGACGCCCACTGGAAAAGAATTTGGAAACTAAAAGGTCCACAAAGTAACAATTTGCTCCTTTGGCAAACTAGGTCCAAAAGACTATTGACGGCTGAACTACTATACTACAGAAACATTACGGACTCACCTTCTTGCCGGATCTGTGGCCACATGCAGGAATCCACCCTGCATGCCCTTCGTGACTGTAGCTGGATAAGGGAGATCTGGACCAAGCTGCTCCCCAGAAACTTACGCACTCCCTTCTTCCAGTTTCGCTGTGTCAGAGAATGGTTGGATTGGAACCTCGGAAATAAGGAGCTACTTGGTCAGTATCAGGATTGGCCATTTATTTATAGAGAAGGGATCAAACAAGCCTGGAAAAGGAGAAATCTAATGTTGCATTCAAACGAACTGCAGTTACCTTGGACGGATGTGATCGTTGACAAGATCTTGAGGGAGGCCAATTTCAGCAGACAGCACTTCAAAGCACAGATGGAGTATTCGAATCCTGATGATGATCATGGCGAGCCTGTGATGGGTGGTGAGGATGGTGAGGAGACACAAGCAACCTCTCTGGAAAGACCGAACGAAAAGGTGGTGGAAGAGTGTAGAAGGTGGTTGAGAATTAATGATGAGCATTTAAACTCTAAAGCTGCTTATTTTGACCCCCCTTAGTTGGGTAGCGGTTGTTTTGATTCAGTTATGGGCTTTGTCTTTATGGCTCTCTTTTGTTTTCTTTATTTGGGTCATGTCTGTACATGTTTTGGGGCATTGCCTTGGGCTTGCTATTTTGTGAATAGACGATCAGTTTCTTCCAAAAAAACATACAAGATTCGTGTCCCCAATACATAGCCCAACTGGTTTCGGTCAGAAGTTCTCGAAAAGAAAGTCAGGGGTTTAATTCTTGTCAAAGTCAAGACAGCCCTTTTGTAGCAAGTGCATAGTATGGGAGCTTCTTTGGCCTGTAGGCTTACCTGCATCTTATGCAGACCACTGTGTATATGACTAAGCTTCTGCTAGCGGGCCGTTGGGTACCTGATTTATATCCCTACACTATCTTTGAGACTGGATATGACAGGGACGCTTAGGGTTTCAACCTAACATACAAGATTCGTTCTCATGGTCAGGGTATCGCCGTTTGCCACCAACATACATCATTCGTCTACAAACGATAGTACAATTTAAAAATTATAAGTTATTAAAGAATGTCAGTTAAAGTTTTGTGTTGTCATTAAAACTCTCTCATTTTCACTCTACTCTTTCATGTAATATTTTTTTTATTAATACATTATATTAATTGGTTATTTACAAAAATAATTAAAACCACAAATGAATTAATAAGTTTTTTTTGGATAAAGACGGACAGTATCGTCTGTAAATTTTATTAATAATAGAAACATTCACTTGTGCCGGAGGAATACAAATGAATTAATAAGTTTATTATAAAAAGTAGACAACATTTTGACGTTCCAAAGAGAAATAACAGGCCATCAACTTGGGACGGAGTAGTACATTTCACTTTTGAGAAATTACTAAAAACATTTAATAGAAATATTGCCTTAAGACACCTGTAATGCGAAATACTCTATCTCTTACAAAAATATTATCCTGCCATGCAGTTTTATGAGACATTAAATCAATATTGTGGTAAGAATTTGTCTATTTTACCTTTTATTTTGAAGCATGTTATCTCTAGGTTAGGATCCCTTCACCGCAAACCCCTCATCCCATGCGTCACCACGCGACAAGTGGCAATAGAGGTGGGTGGTGAGGCTAGATGCGGGTGACCCTCATCTAGCCTCACCACCCACCCCTGTTACCACGTGTCGCGCGGTGACGCGTGGGTTGAAAGAAAAGTGGGTGAGGTGATCTCATCCCGTTATCTTTCGTGCGTGAATTGCAATAGAAATAATAAGGTTTCATATGAACTTTAGATATTAATGCATTTCTATTTTTTTTTCAAAATGGGAACATATTTAGGATAACCTTAAATAAAAAGTATGTTAATATTTTTGGAATGGAAAGGGTAATAAAAAACCAGGAAAGATGTAGAAAAAGTATGCTTTAACGCTATATCTACTATTTTTAATGATCAACTTGTTACAGAAAATTAAATTTGTCAAGTTAGAAACCTTGGTTAGCAAGATACTTTGAGCTTAATTATAATTAGTTTTTATTAATGACAAACAGAAACTAATGAATCTTTAATTATCTACATAATGAGTAGATGATTTTAGGCTTTGGAATCACTCCATTATGATACCGGGTGAATGAGAAATTAAGCTCAAAATAGAAGTAAAATAAGTGAAAATCGGCTCAGCTCGGCTCGTGTTCGAGCTCGGGTTGTGGGGTTGCGGGTTGCAGGTCAGTTCATATCTTTTTGGAGAAATATTATCTAAATTTAAATTTAAATTTCTTCCAGGTGGTTAAGGCTGCTATTTGAAATGTGGTTAAGCTTAACCGAACTAAAAATTGAAATATAGTTAAGCTTAACCGAACTGAGGGCAGCATGCGCTGGATCGTGATCTAAGAGCTCAGACTGAGCAGTTATCTGATCCAACGGCTGTAGTTAAATTGGCATGCATTTTTTTGATCTAACGGTGGCAATCTCATACCATCTGATTCGACGGCTGTGGTTGAGCTGACACGAACCACCCGACCTCGGTTTTCCATATAAATACTAGGCCGAGCTAACCTCTGTGGTCATCGATCAATCAATCAATTTCTCCACTTCCTCCCTGCATACCAACATTCTCTACATACGATATCCCCTGTATTTTCTAAATCATCTAAGAAGTCAGAAACATCCTATAATTTCATTGAAACTGATTCTATTGTATCCTGGAGACGGTTGCCACCTCTTGTTGGGCACAGTATACCGGAGCAATACGTCTTGAGAACAGAGTCCTATACTTACCTCGGTTTTTCTGCTCGGATGAACCACTAAGCTGTTGTTAGTGCAGCATTGCTGATTTGCAGTGCTGCTGTACTGAGCTCGGCTGATCTGCGGACCTGCTGCTGTGCTGATCTCGGCTGTTGTATTGAGCTCGTCTGATTAGCTGTTAGTGCATCACTGTTTTCGGTAGTACTGCTGCGCTGAGCTCAGATCGACAGTCTGTCTAGGACGTGAACTAACTCGCACTGCCTGGACCTATCTGACCTAACAGACAGACCCAGCATGCCCTGAGTTCAGTAGGTCGGCTGTTGCTTTATTTCACACGAACATTGTACATAATTGTTTTTGTCTAACAAGCTTAAGATGTATTTGCTAAATTCTGTACTATCTGCTTCTACTTCTGTTTGGTTCTCAATTGTTTGTTTCTGCATCCTATAGGAACTTAACCGAAATGGAGAACGAAGGCTCGAGCTCGTTCAACATTGTGAATTGTGCACATCTTGGCGCTGATGGACAGAACAATGCTATTCATTTGGCAACTAACGCTAGGGTGCTAATATGCCTACATCAGCTCCTGCTGTGGCTCACGTGGAGAAACTCGATAAGTTCGAGGGAAGTTTCTTCAAGAGGTGGCAGCAGAAGATGCTGACAACGTTGGGATTAGCCAAACAATTGACCGAAGACCCTCCTGTGGTGGTTCCTATTGAGGACCAAAATCTGAATATGCATAACAACTTAGCGGCTGAAGCTTGGTCTTACAGGAATTATGTTTGTTTGAGTCATATTCTGAGTTCTTTAGACAATTCTCTGTATGGATTATACTGTACCTATAAAACAACAAAGTCATTGTGGCAGGCTTTAGATAAGAAATATCGCATGGAAGATACTGGTGCAAAGAAGTTTTTTGTCGGCAAATTCCTTGACTTTAAAATGTTAGATTCCTGAATTGTTGTTTCTAATATTGAGGAACTAAAGATGTTGGCAGTCGAAATGGATGAGGAGTGCATGTCGCTCAGTGAATCTTTCATAGTGGCAGCAGTGATTGAGAAGCTACCTCTTTTGTGGATGGAATTCAGAAGCTATCTCAAGCACAAGAGAAAGGAAATGACATTAGAATATCTGATTGTCCGACTCCGCATAGAGGAGGATAATCAAAGATCTAAGAAAAAGCCACATGTGAGTTCTGGTCATGCCAAAGCCCATGTCACAGAGGCAAAGAAAAAGAAAGGCCATGTAGGAGTGAACAACAAAGGCAAAAAGACCGCCAAGAAGTTCATGGAGAAATGCTACAATTGTGGCATTCATGGACATGTCAGCAGTGAATGCCGCAAGCCCAAGAAAAAGCAAACCAAGGCAAAAGCGAATCTTGTTGATGACATGGATGATCTGAATTTGTGTGCTATAATTTCAGAGTGCAATGCCGTGGGGAACATGCGCAAATAGTGGCTAGATACTGGAGCCACAAGACATGTGATGCGTCCCACATTGGCCGCAGAGTGCATCCTGGACTGGTGTATAAGGTTGGGTTCAAACCTTCCCTTACGAGCTAGCTTTTGGGGCGAAGTTAGGGGTCCGATAACCTTATCAAAGTGGTATCAGAGCGAAGGTTTTTCTTTAACTCAACTTATCATTTCTTTGTGTCAATTTTTCTTTTCTTTCGTTCTTCTCTTCATCCACCATTCAACTATCTTCTTAGAAGGTTGAATTCTATTTGGTTTAGTGTCTTCTTCTTGTTTTGAATTGTACAATTCAGAAACAAAAAGAAACCAAAACCAAAACAGTTTACCCGTGTGTTTTCTAGTTTTGTCTATTAAATTCACTTTTTTTTCTGTTACATCTTGTTGCTCAACAAAAAAAAAGTGTCATCTTTTTTCATCAAGTTTCTTTGTTTCTTCCTGTTCAACAAGCAAAAAAAACTCAAAAAAACCGATATATAAGCTTAACGTATCAATTGGTGATATAAGGTTGGATTGGACTCTTGACAATTATCGTAACACTGGACCTACATGAAATTGGTGATATAAGGTTGGATTGGACTCTGGACAATTACCGTAACGCTGGACCTGCATGACATTGGTGATATAAGGTTGGATTGGACTCTGAGAACTTACCGTGACGCTGGACCTATATGAAACTGGAAAGGACTAAGGACAAACATATCTTAAAACACTTGAAGATTATTTCTTTGTGATGATTTATGGATAGTTTATTTCATTTGGTTGGATTCCAATTTCTTTATGTTTAGACACTTTCTTGGACTTTAAGTTCTTTGTTTAGAAGCTTTTCTGCATTACTTATATTCAGTCCATTGCTTATATATCTACCTTGGTCCATCCTATATTCTTGTTGTTATCAAAGCTCTTAACTTGTTTTAGACTTTGTGTTTGTTTAGTTGTATTGTGTGGTGATTTTAGTTGCATTTTCTTGTGTTCAATATCTAATTTGGCAACCTCGACAAGAAAGAAAATCAATTTGTTCATCTTGAACAACTTGACAGCCTACTGCACACAAAAACATCAAGATATCCATCCAAAACAAATACACAAAGCCTTACCAATCAATTTTACCGAGATATATACACATTGTTTAGCTTTGAACAAGAAAAAAGAAAAAGGAAAAGAAAAATAAAAAGAAAGAAAGAGAAGCTTATTTCAAAAAAAAAGTTTGCACAAAACAATTAAAAGTGCAAAGAGCAAAAAAGCTGGTCTTGTTTCCTTCATAAACCCGAAGTACCCATTTGTTTCCACTTTTGAACACTTGAGTGCTTCTAGTTCATTCATACTTGCATCTAGCTTGCATAAAGCCTAAGATTAAGTTAAGGATTGCCCAGGGCAACCCCTTAGCATTTCTTTGGCTCAGCTTATTACATCAAATTTGGTTTCAATTCTCTTTGAATCTTAGTACAGTCCAAGTTTGTTGTTTATAACATTGGAATTTTGAGTGAATCGGTGGAAGACTTGTGAAGAAGGTTTACTTTACATGATTGAAGGTATCGGAATTGATACTCACTTGGCAAGTTTGTTTTGAATTGTTCTAGCCTCAGATTCTTCAAGAAGACACAAGATTGTGTGAACTACAAAGAGAGAGAGAGGGACAAACACTTGTTTCTTGTTGTCCACTAACATCCTTTTTTTTTCTTTGTTATTTTTTTTGTTCAGTTTTAGGTAATTGTACCATGGATAAGACACCTGAGAGTACCGTGGGTCTTAACAAAGAAGGAGAAAGATTGCCCACAAACGTGGACGATTTAGCACAACTAATGCAAAAGATGTTGTGGGAAATGAAATTGATGAGTAGCCGTGTAGAGGGCCTAGAAAAACAGTCACAATCTCATTTACCAAATCCTTTACATGAAAGACAAACATCACATATACCAGAACATAGGCTTGAAAGCCATGGGTCTTTTGCTCCGGAAAGAGGAAGAGGTAGAGGCAGAGGCAGAGGAAGAGGGCTTAATAGGGATATCATACCTATGAGGACCTTTGATGAAAGAGAAGAAGAACCACACCAAATGTTTGATGACTATAACATTGAGGAAGAGTACAACCAATTTCGAAACCGTGGGAATCAAAAGAATAACCCACAAGAAGATGAATTCATCAAAACAAAAGTGAACATCCCCACATTCTATGGAAAGAGTGATGCTGAGGCATATTTTGAATGGGAGAAAAAGGTAGATCTCATATACTTTTGTACAAATTATACTGATTTGACTAAAGTGCGCTATGCAGCTATAGAGTTTGCAGATTATGCCTTAATTTGGTGGGATCAACTACACAACGTAAGGAGAAGAACCAGACAAGCACCAATCTCTACTTGGGTAGAAATGAAAATTGAGATGAGAAAAAAATTCATTCCTTCAGACTATGAAAGAACCATCTACCAAAACTTGCAAAAACTCACTCAAGGAAGCCGTAGTGTAGATGAGTATTTCAAAGAGTTAGAGATCTTATTGATAAGAGCTAACATTGAAGAACCAAATGAAGCTACCATGGCTAGATTTCTAGCTGGATTGGACAAGGAAATTGCAAACAGAGTTGAACTTACCACATATATTGATATGACTTCCATGGTTCATAAAGCTGAAAAGATTGAGAGACAACTCAAGGTAAAACCCTTTGCATCTAGTTTATCTTTTCGAGCTAATTCTTCATCCTATCCAAGAATGCCGCCTAGGACAAATCAAGGCACAAGTTTCAGGCCAACTGCACCTCAAGGCCGTGGATTCCAAGAAAAGACTCAACCAAATCAAAGACCACCTCAACCACCTCAACAAAACTTGGATAAAGGGAAAAACAAGGTTGAAGGTAACATTTCTAATTCCACTATAAGATTTAGAGACATTCAATGCTATAAATGTTTTGGTAAAGGTAATTTTGCAAATCAATGTCCCAACCCTAAACGTATCATGTTCATTGAAGAATCTAATGAATATTATTCTGATGATGAGGAAGTGGAACATGTTAACGTTGAGGAAAATCATGATGAAAATGAAAAAAGTGTGAGTGAGGATGAAGAACTTGCATCAAAAGGATTCTTGGTTGTTAGAAGAGCTCTTAATGCCCATGTTAAGATTGATGAACAAGATCAACATAGAGACAACATTCTTCATATCCATTGCATGGTTAAAGGGAAAGTTTGTACTTTGATTATTGACTCTGGATCATGTACTAATGTGGCAAGTGTTGAACTCGTTAGAAAACTTGATTTGCCATTACTTAACCATCCACACCCTTATAAACTATCTTGGTTGAATGATTGTGGAGAAGTGAGTGTTAGCAAATAAGTTTTGATCTCATTGTCTATTGGTGGGTATAAAGATGATATCTTATGTGATGTAGCTCCTATGCATGCAAGTTATATCCTGTTAGGTAGACCATGTCAGTTTGATAAGAAAGTTACTTATGATGGATACTTGAATAGGTATTCGTTCAAGTTTAACAATAAGTTGTTTAAGCTACATACATTACCCCCACACAAGGTATTTGAAGATCAAAAGAGAATGTGTAAGAATAGGAATGACCCTAAGGAGAAAGAGGCAGAAAAGAAATTTCTGGAGTGTATTAAGAGTGAAAGAAAGAAAAATGAGTCTAAAGGAAAAGAGGTAGTAAACATTGATGAAGACAAATCTCAAAAGAAATTTGCTTTCTTTGTCAAACCAAGTGAAGTGTCACATGCCCTAAACTCAAAGAAAATTGTCTACGTTTTGATGTTTAAGGAGTCTATGTTTTCTATGAGTGACTTACCCTCCACTTTGCCCAGTGGAGTTGTATCTTTGCTTGATGAGTTTTCAGGGTTGTTTCCTGAAGAAGAACCTTCTGGTTTTCCGCCTTTAAGAGGAATTGAGCACCAAATAGACTTCATACCTGGTGCTATCCTGCCTAATAGGCCAGCCTACAGAGCAAACCCTGCTGAAACGAAGGAAATTCAACGCCAAGTAGAAGAACTCTTGGCCAAAGGAAAGGTGAGGGAAAGCATGAGTCCTTGTGATGTTCCTGTGATCGTTGTACCAAAGAAAGATGGTACATGGAGGATGTGTACTGATTGTAGAGCCATCAACAAGATAATTGTAAAATACAGGTACCCCATTCCGAGACTTGATGATATGCTTGATGAATTGTACGGTGCTAAGTATTTTACCAAGATTGATCTTAAAAGTGGTTACTTTCAAGTACGCATTAAAGAATGTGACGAATGGAAAACTGCATTTAAGACTAAGTTTGGATTTTATGAGTGGTTAGTCATGCCATTTGGCTTAACTAATGCACCTAGTACTTTCATGAGATTAATGAATGAAGTCTTACGTGCATTCATTGGAAAATTTGTTGTTGTGTACTTTGACGATATCTTGATTTACTCTAAGACTTTGCATGAACACATAGGCCATCTAAGAAGCGTTTTTGAAGCATTGAAGAAAGAACAATTACATGCAAATTTCAAGAAATGTTCTTTTTGTATGGAAAAAGTTGTGTTTCTAGGATTTGTGGTTAGTGCAAATGGAATTGAAATGGACCAAAATAATGTGAACTCAATTTTAGAATGGCCAATTCCCACAACTGTTGGAGAGGTGAGAAGCTTTCATGGGTTGGCTAGTTTCTATAGAAGATTTGTTAAGGACTTTTCCACTATTTCTGCACCTTTGAATGAAATTGTTAAAAAAGACGTAGGATTTTAGTGAGGAGAGTCACAACAGAAAGCCTTTGATGAACTTAAAGCAAGGTTAACTTCTGCACCTATTCTAAGACTATCTAGCTTTGATGAAACATTTGAAATTGAATGTGATGCTAGTGGTGTTGGTATAGGAGCTGTACTATCTCAGTCTAAACAACCGATTGCTTATTTTAGTGAAAAGCTTAAGGGAGCGCAATTGAATTATTCAACCTAT
The DNA here is from genome assembly GCA_036186865.1 of Eustoma russellianum. Taxonomy (NCBI): domain Eukaryota; kingdom Viridiplantae; phylum Streptophyta; class Magnoliopsida; order Gentianales; family Gentianaceae; genus Eustoma; species Eustoma russellianum. The sequence goes on along the minus strand of AP025072.1, from coordinate 6,591,266 downwards.
GACAAAGAGTTGTATGCACTTGTTAGATCATTGCAGACTTGGCAACATTATTTGCAACATAAGGAGTTTGTGGTTCATACTGATCACGAAAGTCTTAAGTGTAGAGAAAAAGGGGTTTGAGTGATTTTCAAATGCATGATTTAAATGTGCACAAAAACGAGCATAAGATATAAACATGCATAAGTGAACATGTGTGCATGATAACTTGCCATTACTTGCCTTATTTAGCTTATATATTATGTTGCCGTACTAACGAGCCATGAAGCATTAAAGCTTACATCATATGGCGAACATTTGTTGAGTTTATACTATTTTCAGGTGCCACAATTAATGAACTAAAGTAGTTCATTAAGTGAAGTACTTAGTTTAATAAACTAAATAGTTCATTAAAGGAAGATGCATTTGGAAAAGGCACAAAGGCAACATGGCTATGGAAGGAAAGTCTTCTCCTCCTCCCCACATTCAATGTCACACGTTTTTATACACATATATATACTATATTTTCAGATTTTTTTATAAAAGGCACATACACATGTATTCCAACGTACTATCGACACGTTATATATCTTACGTACGTACGTTAACGTCACACCACTATACTTAACTCATATTTATGAGTATATTCAGGTCCTATATCATATGATATAAGATATGGTGATGACAAATTAAATACGACACGATAAAAGGTTCTAAACCGAAATTTGTCGTATCGGGCGAATACCGAAACTTCGCCAACGTGTCACGTACTTGCCATAAATAAATGGCCAGCCCTATACATCAAAAAGTGATGAAAATTTCGTGCTACACATGATATGATCATCCAAAAATACTTTCCATATTGGCACACACAAATTACCCCACATTTAGGCCAAAATGTGAAGATTCCAATTTTAATTTTGTCACATGTTTATGGTACCACTTTAAATCAGCCAAGTGCTGAAATTCAAAGTATATATTATATATATATATATATTATGTATAACATAATATATATATCATGTGCAAAAGTTAGAATTTAAATTAGAGAAAAATCGGGTAATCGATAAATATCGAAAATTCGGTTTTCTACGCACATAACATGGAACGTTTTTCTTGAACATCATGTGACACGTATCTAGACACTTTTTACATATAATATACATCTTAAAGTGTTCTAGAAAATTAAATTAAGGGCTGATTGGAATATTACATGTGTGTATTATTAAATGTGCACTATTTTACAAAGATTACAAAAATAAATTTCAGCACATGTACAAACATATATACACGCCACCTACAGCTGAGATGGAGCATATGTGGAGCCTTGTTGGCATATTGATTGGTCAAGAATCAATCATACATTGTTGGTGACATAAAGGAAGGAGCTACACAAGGTAACATTTCAAACAATGTCACATTTGTAACACATGCTGAAAATTTCAGCATGTGTGCATTAACATGGGCGATTTTCTCACCTTGATGGCTCATATTTTGTGTCTTGATTAAGATGGATTAATTATAAGACAATTTGGAAGTGTTTTAAATATTTTATGGAATAAAGAAAGTGATATTCTTGGATATCACACATGCTGAAAATTTCAGCATGTGTGCAATGCATCTAGGCGTTTTTAAGGCCTCATTAGTGACTAATTTTTATTCCATAAAAGATGACAATATTGCATACTAAATGGTGATTGAATTATTATTTGATTTCTTGGATTAAATTAATGCAAAATAGGCAATATTTTGAATAAAAAGTGAGTGTTACACATGCTGAAATTTCAGCACTTGCAAGAGACATAGTGGCCGAATTCTTCATGCTTATTTTGTCCAAGTTCATTCTTCATTTGGTAGCAAGACATGCCATATATATTTGATTTATTTTTATGACAAAAATTCAAAGGAAAATGGCAAATAATCTGAATTTATTCCATGTTGTAAATGCTGAAAATTTCAGCATTGGAAAAAATGGTGTGGCCGATTTTATGGATTGAAAAAGGGGATATTTCTTGTCTTACAATTTATGATGAAATATTTGACTTATGGTATGATTTTATGATTGATATTGGCACATGTTTAAAGTGTTAATCTCAGATTTTTTCCATGTCATCATGTTGACAACTTTGAGCCAATAAAGAGGTGCCAAGTAAGCAAAGACTAAATGATGATTCAATAGAATAATGCCAAGCAAGCAAGGCATTGTCACAATGATGTCTTACATCCTCCCAAGGGCTTAGAAGATAATTTTCAAGAGGAGAAGGACCTATAGGGGGCGGCCAAGACTTGTTAAAAAGAAGGAAGAAGAGCAAAACAAAGATAAGAACAAGAGTTGCAAAATCAAAGATCAAAAGTGTTCTAGCCTTCTTCTTCTACATCTTCTTTCTTTCTTTCTTTCTTCTTGTAAGCCTATTGTATTCATATTCTTTCAATCTTGAATAGGCTTGAGATAAACCACCATTCATTCTATATCTTTGTAAAAGATTGATCAAGGTGTGATCAATCTTCATTCTTGCGAGGTGGTGGTGTTCGTGTGCATTGTATTGAACATACAAGGTTTGTAAAGGGTTGGAGTTGGTGTGTAACTCCATCAACCCTGTGGTAAGGTGTTTTTGAGTTGCGTGATTAGTGTGAACCAAGGAAGGTGTTCCTTGAAGACTAGAGTAGGTTGTTGATAACCGAACCAGTATAAAATTCTTGGTGCAATTTACTTTCAGCATTTACTTTTCAGTTTCTGCACTGTTTATCCGTTTTGTTTACGTTGGTAAAAATAGTAAACGATTTTCAAAAATTATAAAAATTTCCAGAAACATACATAAACGTTCTAGGGTTAATTTGGCACAAGTTTCAACTCTTTTGGACAAGTATAGGTCAGTCAAACATCAAAAGTTCTGAGACTAGTGCAATCTGATTTTCAGACTTGCAAAGGTTTAGACTTTGGTTGCATTTGACCTACTTCCCAAAAGAATTTTCCAAAACTGTTTCAACCCATTTAAATATAGTGTGTGAAGAGTTATTGGTCAAATTTTCAGATCATTTGGACGTTCACACAAATAGGAATTAATTTTTCAAAACCATCTACCGTTTCTGGCAGATTTGCACAATCTGAGTGCCAACGGTTTTTGAAGGGGTTAAAGGTTGAATTTTGATTTGAAATTTTTAGAGGACCCTCATAACATCTGAGGCTAAGTTCTCTCAAAATTTCATAATTTTTGAAGATCTCTAACCTAGTTTTAAAGACGTTTTAAAACTGGTCCTGAAAACAGAAACTGTTTTCAGAACTTGAATTGTTCAAGGTTAAAGAAATTTTAAAAACCACATTTTCCGCATCCACTATTCAACCCCCCCCTTCTAGTGGTGCCTTGCAGATCCTACAATTGGTATCATAGTGCAGGAACACTCACTTCAAAGAATCCAACGATTCAGTGAGATGGCAACCACAACCGTGCAAGAAGGAATGTCAACCATAAGGCCTCCTCTTTTTGACGGTGAGTCTTTCATTCAATGGAAGGTAAGAATGAAACTCTTCTTTATGGCAATAGATATTGATCTTTGGTCCATTATAGAAGATGGTCCTTTTGTTCCATCCAAGTTGTCCACTGTAGACGGAGTCACATTAGAAGTCATTAAAACTAGACAAGAATATACAAGTGATGATAAAAAGAAACTTAGCATGAATGCTAAAGCCATGCAACTATTATTAAATGGCCTAAGTAAAAGTGAGGCTAGTTACGTGTCAAATTGTTCTAGTGCTCAAGAGATGTGGCATATTCTTGAAATGAAACATGAAGGGACTAGCCAAGTAAAGGAGTCCAAAATTAACATGCTCATGTCCACACTTGAGTCTTTTAAATTATTGCACAATGAGTCTATTATAGATATGGATCTTCGTTTGACTAACATCTACAACTCTCTTGAGTCTCTTGGTAAGGCTTTTACTACGCAGGAAAAGGTGCAGAAAGTTCTACGAAGCCTTCCTTCTGAATGGGACCCTAAAGTAACGGCCATAGAAGAAAGCAAAGAGACCAAATCAATTAAAATGGAAGAACTAATCGGATCACTAAAGGTATATGAAAACAAACTTGCTTTAAGACATTCTGAGTCTATTTCTAATAATGATAGGGCCATAGCATTTAAATCAAATGAATACGTCGTAGATGATAGTGATACAGATTCCGATGACGAGGACTTAATCACAATGGCTAAGAGATTAAGAAAAATATTGAGAAAATCGATTAAACATAAGTCCACCTCATCTAAGGATCATAAAAATAAAAATAAAGAAATAAAGTGCTATGAATGCGGCAAACTCGGACATCTATCATATGACTGCCCTAATAAAAAAAACAAACAAACAAATACCCTGACAAGGATTGGAACAAGAATAGACTCCTCTCAGAACCTAAGCAAAGGAGAAGAGCATTCAAAGCCTCCACTTGGAGTGACACATCGGATTCTGAGACTGATGATACGGAAGAACACAAGGCACAAGCATGCTTTACATCTAAAGCATCAAATGAGGTAACTTCCGACTCTGATTCCGATTCTGAATGTTCATATGATGATTTATTTAGTCAATATTTAGAATTGCATAAATTTTCAAAGACTCTTGCAAAAGAAAAGAAACGATTAATTGAAGACAAGAAATTGTTAGAAACTTCTAACGAAAATCTTGTTGCTCAATTAAACGATTCTAAAGAAGAGTCATCATGTATCATCAATGCATTAAAATCTGAAATTTCATCATTGACATCCGAGAACGTTGAATTGAAATCCGAGATTTCAAAATTAAAATCAAGGAATGCCGATGTAGAGAAAAAGGTGAAACGGTTTGATACAGGATCCAACATGCTGCATCGCATTATCTCATCACAAAAGCATGACAGTGATAAAACGGGGTTGGAATACGTTGATACAAATGAAGTATCAATCAAACCAACAAAATTTGTTATGTCTAAGAAAGTAGACTCCCCAAAGCCTCAAGTGGCGTCTAAGATGACGCGAAAATTGCATATTCCCTCATCACGCCCCACCCCTTCATCATATCATGCGAAACACAATGTTGTACCATATAGATATGAAAAGAAAAGAGTGATGCATACACAGCATTCAATCCATCCACGCGCTATGCATACAAACACAAGGACATATCCAAAGCGTTCTACATATAATGTGTATAAAGGAGTCCTTGGCCAAAGTCCAGATACAGTCGCACCAAAAGTTTATTATGTTGCGTTCTCATCACCTTTCTCACCTTTTGGAAGACCTAGAAAGGTCACCCAAATGTGGGTACCAAAAGGGACACTTTCAAAGGGTTAAATAAATAACCTTTACGAAAGCACGTATATGAAATGCATGATTTTCTTTTCTTTATCTTTACAGGCATCTTTTGATTTGCTTTCCAAAATAAAGGGGGAGAGAAAGCATGATTTAAGGGGGAGAGAGAAATGATTTAAGGGGGAGAGAGATACTGATTGCATAAATCAAGGGGGAGCGGACTCGAAATTTAAATTTCGAATTTTGAATTTATGCATAGTTGAAGGGGGAGCGATAGGATTTAAATCATGTGCATAAGTTATTTTGAAAATCATCAAAAGGGGGAGATTGTAGAGAAAAAGGGGTTTGAGTGATTTTCAAATGCATGATTTAAATGTGCACAAAAACAAGCATAAGATATAAACGTGCATAAGTGAACATGTGTGCATGATAACTTGCCATTACTTGCCTTATTTAGCTTATATATTATGTTGCCGTACTAACGAGCCATGAAGCATTAAAGCTTACATCATATGGCGAAAATTTGTTGAGTTTATACTATTTTCAGGTGCCACAATTAATGAACTAAAGTAGTTCATTAAGTGAAGTACTTAGTTTAATAAACTAAGTAGTTCATTAAAGGAAGATGCATTTGGAAAAGGCACAAAGGCAACATGGCTATGGAAGGAAAGTCTTCTCCTCCTCCCCACATTCAATGTCCACACGTTTTTATACACATATATATACTATATTTTCAGATTTTTTATAAAAGGCACATACACATGTATTCCAACGTACTATCGACACGTCATATATCTTACGTACGTACGTTAACGTCACACCACTATACTTAACTCATATTTATGAGTATATTCAGGTCCTATATCATATGATATAAGATATGGTGATGACAAATTAAATACGACACGATAAAAGGTTCTAAACCGAAATTTGTCGTATCGGGCGAATACCGAAACTTCGCCAACGTGTCACGTACTTGCCATAAATAAATGGCCAGCCCCTATACATCAAAAAGTGATGAAAATTTCGTGCTACACATGATATGATCATCCAAAAATACTTTCCATATTGGCACACACAAATTACCCCACATTTAGGCCAAAATGTGAAGATTCCAATTTTAATTTTGTCACATGTTTATGGTACCACTTTAAATCAGCCAAGTGCTGAAATTCAAAGTATATATTATATATATATATATTATGTATAACATAATATATATATCATGTGCAAAAGTTGGAATTTAAATTAGAGAAAAATCGGGTAATCGATAAATATCGAAAATTCGATTTTCTACGCACATAACATGGAACGTTTTTCTTGAACATCATGTGACACGTATCTAGACACTTTTTACATATAATATACATCTTAAAGTGTTCTAGAAAATTAAATTAAGGGCTGATTGGAATATTACATGTGTGTATTATTAAATGTGCACTATTTTACAAAGATTGCAAAAATAAATTTCAGCACATGTACAAACATATATACACGCCACCTACAGCTGAGATGGAGCATATGTGGAGCCTTGTTGGCATATTGATCGGTAAAGAATCAATCAGACATTTTTGGTGACATAAAGGAAGGAGCTACACAAGGTAACATTTCAAACAATGTAACATTTGTAACACATGCTGAAAATTTCAGCATGTGTGCATTAACATGGGCGATTTTCTCACCTTGATGGCTCATATTTTGTGTCTTGATTAAGATGGATTAATTATAAGACAATTTGGAAGTGTTTTAAATATTTTATGGAATAAAGAAAGTGATATTCTTGGATATCACACATGCTGAAAATTTCAGCATGTGTGCAATGCATCTAGGCGTTTTTAAGGCCTCATTAGTGACTAATTTTTATTCCATAAAAGATGACAATATTGCATACTAAATGGTGATTGAATTATTATTTGATTTCTTGGATTAAATTAATGCAAAATAGGCAATATTTTGAATAAAAAGTGAGTGTTACACATGCTGAAATTTCAGCATGTGCAAGAGACATAGTGGCCGAATTCTTCATGCTTATTGTGTCCAAGTTCATTCTTCATTTGGTAGCAAGACATGCCATATATAATTGATTTATTTTTATGACAAAAATTCAAAGGAAAATGGCAAATAATCTGAATTTATTCCATGTTGTAAATGCTGAAAATTTCAGCATTGGAAAAAATGGTGTGGCCGATTTTATGGATTGAAAAAGGGGATATTTCTTGTCTTACAATTTATGATGAAATATTTGAATTATGGTATGATTTTATGATTGATATTGGCACATGTTTAAAGTGTTAATCTCAGATTTTTTCCATGTCATCATGTTGACAACTTTGAGCCAATAAAGAGGTGCCAAGTAAGCAAAGACTAAATGATGATCCAATAGAATAATGCCAAGCAAGCAAGGCATTGTCACAATGATGTCTTACATCCTCCCAAGGGCTTAGAAGATAATTTTCAAGAGGAGAAGGACCTATAGGGGGCGGCCAAGACTTGTTAAAAAGAAGGAAGAAGAGCAAAACAAAGATAAGAACAAGAGTTGCAAAATCAAAGATCAAAAGTGTTCTAGCCTTCTTCTTCTACATCTTCTTTCTTTCTTTCTTTCTTTCTTCTTGTAAGCCTATTGTATTCATATTCTTTCAATCTTGAATAGGCTTGAGATAAACCACCATTCATTCTATATCTTTGTAAAAGATTGATCAAGGTGTGATCAATCTTCATTCTTGCGAGGTGGTGGTGTTTGTGTGCATTGTATTGAACATACAAGGTTTGTAAAGGGTTGGAGTTGGTGTGTAACTCCATCAACCTTGTGGTAAGGTGTTTTTGAGTTGCGTGATTAGTGTGAACCAAGGAAGGTGTTCCTTGAAGACTGGAGTAGGTTGTTGATAACCGAACCAGTATAAAATTCTTGGTGCAATTTACTTTCAGCATTTACTTTTCAGTTTCTGCACTGTTTATCCGTTTTGTTTACGTTGGTAAAAATAGTAAACGATTTTCAAAAATTATAAAAATTTCCAGAAACATACATAAACGTTCTAGGGTTAATTTGGCACAAGTTTCAACTCTTTTGGACAAGTATAGGTCAGTCAAACATCAAAAGTTCTGAGACTAGTGCAATCTGATTTTCAGACTTGCAAAGGTTTAGACTTTGGTTGCATTTGACCTACTTCCCAAAAGAATTTTCCAAAACTGTTTCAACCCATGTAAATATAGTGTGTGAAGAGTTATTGGTCAAATTTTCAGATCATTTGGACGTTCACACAAATAGGAATTAATTTTTCAAAACCATCTACCGTTTATGGCAGATTTGCACAATCTGAGTGCCAACGGTTTTTGAAGGGGTTAAAGGTTGAATTTTGATTTGAAATTTTTAGAGGACCCTCATAACATCTGAGGCTAAGTTCTCTCAAAATTTCATAATTTTTGAAGATCTCTAACCTAGTTTTAAAGACGTTTTAAAACTGGTCCTGAAAACAGAAACTGTTTTCAGAACTTGAATTGTTCAAGGTTAAAGAAATTTTAAAAACCACATTTTCCGCATCCACTATTCAACCCCCCCCCTTCTAGTGGTGCCTTGCAGATCCTACAATTGGTATCATAGTGCAGGAACACTCACTTCAAAGAATCCAACGATTCAGTGAGATGGCAACCACAACCGTGCAAGAAGGAATGTCAACCATAAGGCCTCCTCTTTTTGACGGTGAGTCTTTCATTCAATGGAAGGTAAGAATGAAACTCTTCTTTATGGCAATAGATATTGATCTTTGGTCCATTATAGAAGATGGTCCTTTTGTTCCATCCAAGTTGTCCACTGTAGACGGAGTCACATTAGAAGTCATTAAAACTAGACAAGAATATACAAGTGATGATAAAAAGAAACTTAGCATGAATGCTAAAGCCATGCAACTATTATTAAATGGCCTAAGTAAAAGTGAGGCTAGTTACGTGTCAAATTGTTCTAGCGCTCAAGAGATGTGGCATATTCTTGAAATGAAACATGAAGGGACTAGCCAAGTAAAGGAGTCCAAAATTAACATGCTCATGTCCACACTTGAGTCTTTTAAATTATTGCACAATGAGTCTATTATAGATATGGATCTTCGTTTGACTAACATCTACAACTCTCTTGAGTCTCTTGGTAAGGCTTTTACTACGCAGGAAAAGGTGCAGAAAGTTCTACGAAGCCTTCCTTCTGAATGGGACCCTAAAGTAACGGCCATAGAAGAAAGCAAAGAGACCAAATCAATTAAAATGGAAGAACTAATCGGATCACTAAAGGTATATGAAAACAAACTTGCTTTAAGACATTCTGAGTCTATTTCTAATAATGATAGGGCCATAGCATTTAAATCAAATGAATACGTCGTAGATGATAGTGATACAGATTCCGATGACGAGGACTTAATCACAATGGCTAAGAGATTAAGAAAAATATTGAGAAAATCGATTAAACATAAGTCCACCTCATCTAAGGATCATAAAAATAAAAATAAAGAAATAAAGTGCTATGAATGCGGCAAACTCGGACATCTATCATATGACTGCCCTAATAAAAAAACAAACAAACAAATACCCTGACAAGGATTGGAACAAGAATAGACTCGTCTCAGAACCTAAGCAAAGGAGAAGAGCATTCAAAGCCTCCACTTGGAGTGACACATCGGATTCTGAGACTGATGATACGGAAGAACACAAGGCACAAGCATGCTTTACATCTAAAGCATCAAATGAGGTAACTTCCGACTCTGATTCCGATTCTGAATGTTCATATGATGATTTATTTAGTCAATATTTAGAATTGCATAAATTTTCAAAGACTCTTGCAAAAGAAAAGAAACGATTAATTGAAGACAAGAAATTGTTAGAAACTTCTAACGAAAATCTTGTTGCTCAATTAAACGATTCTAAAGAAGAGTCATCATGTATCATCAATGCATTAAAATCTGAAATTTCATCATTGACATCCGAGAACGTTGAATTGAAATCCGAGATTTCAAAATTAAAATCAAGGAATGCCGATGTAGAGAAAAAGGTGAAACGGTTTGATACAGGATCCAACATGCTGCATCGCATTATCTCATCACAAAAGCATGACAGTGATAAAACGGGGTTGGAATACGTTGATACAAATGAAGTATCAATCAAACCAACAAAATTTGTTATGTCTAAGAAAGTAGACTCCCCAAAGCCTCAAGTGGCGTCTAAGATGACGCGAAAATTGCATATTCCCTCATCACGCCCCACCCCTTCATCATATCATGCGAAACACAATGTTGTACCATATAGATATGAAAAGAAAAGAGTGATGCATACACAGCATTCAATCCATCCACGCGCTATGCATACAAACACAAGGACATATCCAAAGCGTTCTACATATAATGTGTATAAAGGAGTCCTTGGCCAAAGTCCAGATACAGTCGCACCAAAAGTTTATTATGTTGCGTTCTCATCACCTTTCTCACCTTTTGGAAGACCTAGAAAGGTCACCCAAATGTGGGTACCAAAAGGGACACTTTCAAAGGGTTAAATAAATAACCTTTACGAAAGCACGTATATGAAATGCATGATTTTCTTTTCTTTATCTTTACAGGCATCTTTTGATTTGCTTTCCAAAATAAAGGGGGAGAGAAAGCATGATTTAAGGGGGAGAGAGAAATGATTTAAGGGGGAGAGAGATACTGATTGCATAAATCAAGGGGGAGCGGACTCGAAATTTAAATTTCGAATTTTGAATTTATGCATAGTTGAAGGGGGAGCGATAGGATTTAAATCATGTGCATAAGTTATTTTGAAAATCATCAAAAGGGGGAGATTGTAGAGAAAAAGGGGTTTGAGTGATTTTCAAATGCATGATTTAAATGTGCACAAAAACGAGCATAAGATATAAACGTGCATAAGTGAACATGTGTGCATGATAACTTGCCATTACTTGCCTTATTTAGCTTATATATTATGTTGCCGTACTAACGAGCCATGAAGCATTAAAGCTTACATCATATGGCGAAAATTTGTTGAGTTTATACTATTTTCAGGTGCCACAATTAATGAACTAAAGTAGTTCATTAAGTGAAGTACTTAGTTTAATAAACTAAGTAGTTCATTAAAGGAAGATGCATTTGGAAAAGGCACAAAGGCAACATGGCTATGGAAGGAAAGTCTTCTCCTCCTCCCCACATTCAATGTCACACGTTTTTATACACATATATATACTATATTTTCAGATTTTTTATAAAAGGCACATACACATGTATTCCAACGTACTATCGACACGTCATATATCTTACGTACGTACGTTAACGTCACACCACTATACTTAACTCATATTTATGAGTATATTCAGGTCCTATATCATATGATATAAGATATGGTGATGACAAATTAAATACGACACGATAAAAGGTTCTAAACCGAAATTTGTCGTATCGGGCGAATACCGAAACTTCGCCAACGTGTCACGTACTTGCCATAAATAAATGGCCAGCCCCTATACATCAAAAAGTGATGAAAATTTCGTGCTACACATGATATGATCATCCAAAAATACTTTCCATATTGGCACACACAAATTACCCCACATTTAGGCCAAAATGTGAAGATTCCAATTTTAATTTTGTCACATGTTTATGGTACCACTTTAAATCAGCCAAGTGCTGAAATTCAAAGTATATATTATATATATATATTATGTATAACATAATATATATATCATGTGCAAAAGTTGGAATTTAAATTAGAGAAAAATCGGGTAATCGATAAATATCGAAAATTCGATTTTCTACGCACATAACATGGAACGTTTTTCTTGAACATCATGTGACACGTATCTAGACACTTTTTACATATAATATACATCTTAAAGTGTTCTAGAAAATTAAATTAAGGGCTGATTGGAATATTACATGTGTGTATTATTAAATGTGCACTATTTTACAAAGATTGCAAAAATAAATTTCAGCACATGTACAAACATATATACACGCCACCTACAGCTGAGATGGAGCATATGTGGAGCCTTGTTGGCATATTGATCGGTCAAGAATCAATCAGACATTGTTGGTGACATAAAGGAAGGAGCTACACAAGGTAACATTTCAAACAATGTCACATTTGTAACACATGCTGAAAATTTCA
>AP025072.1:6463942-6577419 GCA_036186865.1 Eustoma russellianum | reverse complement strand
CTGATTTTCAGACTTGCAAAGGTTTAGACTTTGGTTGTATTTGACCTACTTCCCAAAAGAATTTTCCAAAACTGTTTCAACCCATTTAAATATAGTGTGTGAAGAGTTATTGGTCAAATTTTCAGATCATTTGGACGTTCACACAAATAGGAATTAATTTTTCAAAACCATCTACCGTTTCTGGCAGATTTGCACAATCTGAGTGCCAACGGTTTTTGAAGGGGTTAAAGGTTGAATATTGATTTGAAATTTTTAGAGGACCCTCATAACATCTGAGGCTAAGTTCTCCCAAAATTTCATAATTTTTGGAGATCTCTAACCTAGTTTTAAAGACGTTTTAAAACTGGTCCTGAAAACAGAAACTGTTTTCAGAACTTGAATTGTTCAAGGTTAAAGAAATTTTAAAAACCACATTTTCCGCACCCACTATTCAACCCCCCCCCCTTCTAGTGGTGCCTTGCAGATCCTACATTAAGTTCCTTAAAAGCCAAGGAAAGTTAAATAAGAGGCATGCAAAATGGGTTGAATTCATTGAACAATTTCCTTATGTGATAAAATATAAGCAATGAAAAGATAACATTGTAGCTGATGGATTATCTAGGAGATATTCTTTGATTACTACATTGTCATCTTATTTGCTTGGATTTGAGTGCATCAAGGAATTGTATACATCTGATCCTGACTTTCAGTCAATATTTTGATGCATGTGCCGATTCTCTATTTGGTAAGTTTTATTTACATGATGGATATTTGTTTAAAGAAAGAAAATCGTGCATACTTAAGTGTTCTGTCAGAGAGATACTTGTCAAAGAAGCACATGGTGGAGGTTTAATGGGTCACTTTGGCATATTTAAGACATTAGAGATGTTAAAGGAACGTTTCTTCTGGCCTCATATGAGAGTTGATGTAGAGAAGGTTTGTGGAAGTTGTATAACTTGCAAGAAAGCTAAATCTACATCACATCAACATGGTTTGTACACCCCATTACCTGTCCCTATGTCACCTTGGATTGATTTATCTATGGACTTTGTCTTGGGATTACCTAGATCAAAAAATGGAAGTGATAGTGTGTTTGTCGTCGTTGACAGACTTTCTAAAATGGCACACTTCATAGCTCGTAAAAAGGTTGATGATGCATCTCACGTTGCAAACTTGTTCTTTCAGGAAGTTGTACGTCTACATGGCATGCCTAGAACCATTGTTAGTGATAGAGATGCTAAGTTCTTAAGTCACTTTTGGCGTGTGTTGTGGGGGTAAACTTGGAACAAAACTCTTATTTTCTACTACTACTCACCCCTAAACAGACGGTCAAACTGAAGTTGTGAATATAACTTTGGCTCAATTATTGCGTGCTATAATTCAGGAGAACCTTGAGAATTGGGAAGATTGCTTGCCATATATTGAATTTGCTTATAATAGAAGTGTTCACAGTGGCACCACTCATTCACCATTTGAAGTTGTATATGGTTTCAATCCTTTGTCTCCACTTGATCTTGTGCCTATTCCTGTTCATGAACGTGCAAGTATTGATGGTAAGAATAAGGCTGAACTGATTAATAAATTGCATGCTAAGGTTAAGCTACAACTTGAGAAGAAAAATAAACAGTATGCAAAACAATCTAACAAAGGACGCAAGGAAGTTTAATTTAAACCAGGTGATCTTGTTTGGCTGCATTTAAGGAAAGAAAGGTTTCCCAGAGAAAGGAAATCTAAACTCATGCCAAGAGGAGATGGCCCTTTCAAAGTACTTCAAAAGGTTGGAGATAATGCTTACATTCTTGACCTTCCGGAGAGTAAGTATGGTTCAATTTCTCATACTTTTAACGTTGCTGATCTTACTCCTTTTGGTGATGATTTAGATTTGAGGTCGAATCCTTTTGAAGAAGGGGGGAATGATGAGGTCCATAACCCTCATACATGCCAAGATAATGAGAATGCACATAATTTTACAAAAATGCAAGATCAAGGACCCTTAACAAGAAGTAAAACTAAGAAACTAATGCATGAAGTGGGGGCCTTCCTATTTAAACATGTGCAAGATGAACCAAGGGAACTTATACATTGGGTTCACCTTATTGAACCTACAACATGATTTGTAAGAAAGTTTAGAACCATTGTAAAATATCATTAGTATAGAATGTATTCTTTATTTTGTTTTTTTAAATGTTTATGTTGTATTAGTTTAGGCTCATCTCGGATTGTGAGTTTCTGCAGGACCCGTTTTGGTAGAATTGACGTATCTCTCCAACCACAAGGCCAAATTAGGAGTTTCTGGATTTATTAGAAATCTAAGACAAAGATCTACAACTTTCATGTTTTGTACTTTTCAAAATCGGTCGTCTTGGCATTCAAAAAGAGCATGCAAATGGAAGTACTGTTTCTACCGAATTCTGTGACATACCTTTAGTAATTTGGATGTATCTCCTCAATGGTTGGGCCAAATGCAAAGAACTTTATATACTTATTTTCTACACTCAATTGACTACAATTCTCTAAGAAAGAGCAAGGCCTAAATCGGATTGGAAGATATCCAAAAATCAGTCACAAGCCAGAAGTGATTTCAAGATGAAGATAAATGCTTAAAGTCTTCCATGAATAGTACTTGAGGGACCTACTTTGAAAATCATCATTCAAGACTTGCAAGACTAGTTTTTATGGAGCCTACATGAATAGTTTTTAGAAATGTGTAGTCTTTTCAATCATTATTTCAATTTGTAAGATAGTTTGTTGTCTTGTGATATTTTTTGCCTATAAAAGGCACATAAGAGAAGCTTTGTAATCTCACACCTTCAATGAAAATTTCTTCTTCTTCAAGAATAATTCTTGTGTGTTTTTCTTGGTTCATATTCAAAATCAAGGCTAGAATCTTTCAAGACTTGAGCATCCTTGTGAGAGTTGTCCAATTCCGAGGAGTGAAACATCCAAGAGGGAGGTATCTTGCTTGGGTTATGTAGAACTCATTGGAGGACTTACGTTCAAAAGGTTTTCTTCAACTTATTTGGAAGCAAGGTGAAGCTATCTTCATTGTGCCTAAACCATATTTGGAGGAGGAGCTTTAGAGTTAAAGAAAGATCCATTCTTGCACGTATCAACAAGTCTGCTCCATCAGGGCAATGTTATCAGAGTACAAGCTCGGGAACAACGAACAACTTTATATGGAGAACTCTGCCTCATCGAAGATAGAAGGCGAATGGAAAGTTGTTCTGAAGCTAAGCTCAGAAAAGCACCTGACTCTGCAAAATGTGTTGCACGTTTCCAACATCCGAAAGAACTTGGTTCTGGGGCTCTACTAGTCATGCATGGGTTTAGACTATTGTTAGAGTTGAATAAAGTTATTCTTTCGAAGAATGGTATATATTTGGAGAAGGGGTATTTGTCGGATACGATGTTTAAATTAAAAGTCTTTACTATTGTACCTAAGAAAGAATTGCCCGCAGTGGCTAATAATAATGCTTTCTCTTCTGCTTACATAATTGAGTCTTCTTGTTTATGCCGTTTTCGTTTGGGGCACATAAATTACAAGTCAATACAAAGAATGATGAATCTTGACTTATTACCCAAATTGAATTTTGATAAGAAAAAATGCCAAATTTGTGTTGAAGCAAAAATGGCAAAGGCTTCATTTTCTTCAATAGAAAGGAGCACTGAACCTTTGGATTTAATTCATATAGATGTGTGTGATTTAAAATTTGTGCAAGCGAGAGGTGGTAAAAACTACTTTGTCACTTTTATCAATGATTGTACAAGATACTATTATGTTTATTTGCTAAATAGCAAAGATTAGGCCATTGATGCTTTTAAAGACTATAAAAATAAAGTTGAGAATCAACTTAGCAAACGAATTAAAGCGATTCTTAGTGATAGAAGTGGCGAATATGATACACCGTTTAATAAATTCTGTTTAAAACATGGCATTATTCATGAAACGACTGCACCATATTCACCTCAATCGAATGATATTTCTGAGCCGCAAAAACCGTACTCTAAAAGAGATGACGAATACTATGTTGATAAGTTTGGGTTCACCTTGAAACTTGTGGAGGGAAGCAATTCTCTCTGCTAACGTCATTTTAAATAGAATTACATCTAAAAGGATGGATAAGACCCCATACAAATTTTGGAAAGGCAATAGGCCACAAATACTTAAAAGTGTGGGGGTGTTTTGCAAAGGTTGTTGTATCTAAACCAAGACAAGTAAGAATTGAGCCTAAAATGATTGATTGCATATTCATAGGATATGCGACTAACAGTAGTGTAGATCAGTTCTTGGTGTACAAATCGAACATTCCTGACATACATGAAAATGTTGTAATAGAGACAAGGAATGCAACGTTCTTTGAAGATGTCTTTCCTAAGAAGATAAAAACAATGAAGAAACAAGTACTAGTAAGCGAATGCGTGAGACGACTCCTCAAGAAACTGAGAAACTTCGTCAAAGCAAGCGAGATATAATACTAACATCCTTTGGACCAGATTTTTTAACATATATGGTAGAAAATGAGCCAAGGACTTTTCTAAGGCAATGTCAACTCTAGAAGCTCCCTTCTGGAAAAAGGCAAAAAACAGCGAGATAGATTCTATTCTTCTAAATCACACTTGGGAACTTGTTGACCTTTAACTAGGAAGTAAACCACTCGGATGCAAGTGGATTTTCAAGAAGAAATTGAAAGAGGATTGGTCTATCGACAAGTACAAGGCCCGGTTGGTAGTTAAAGGCTATCGACAGAAGGAAGGCTTTGACTTTTTTGACACCTACTCACCAGTAACTAGAATTACATCTATATGGGTGCTAGTTGCTATTGCTGCAGTCTTCAACTTAGAAATCCATCAGATGTATGTAAAGTCTGCTTTTCTAAATGTTGAGTTAGAGGAAGAAATTTATATGAAACAACCCAAATGGTTTGTTGTTCCAGGACAAGAAAAGAAAGTCTGTAGACTTGTTAAGTTCTTATACGGACTTAAGCAAGCACCTAAACAGTGACACTTGAAATTTGATCAAGCGATGTTGTTTAATGGTTTCAAGATCAATGAGTGTGGCAAGTGTGTCTAGATCAAGAACACACCAAATACCTATGTAATAGTATGTCTCCATGTAGACAACATGCTAATCATGGGCGGTACTCATGATATCATCTTAAATATGAAGAAGATGTTGACGGAAAACTTCGACATGAAGGATATGAGAGTTGCCAACGTTATTCTAGGAATTAAAATTTCTAGGGTAGCCAAAGAACTCGTTTTGTCACAAACTCATTATATCTGTTCTAAAACGATTCAATATGTTTGATGTGAAACCGGTAAAGACTCCACTTGACTTAAGTATACACTTAAGGAAGAACCGAAGCGAGCCAGTAACTCAATTGCAGTACTCATAAGTAATTGAAAGTTTGATGTATATAACAAACTGTACAAGACCATATTTAGCAAGCTTAGTAAACAAAGTGAGCATGTTTACTAGCAATCCAAGCAATGATCATTGGAAAGCTCTAAATAGAGTGATGCGATACTTGAAGTATACAATGAACCTTAGACTACATTACTTAAGATATCCAGCAGCGTTAGAAGGCCATTATGATGCCAACTGGATATCTGATAGTAAAGATTCTAAGTACACCAGTGAATATTTATTCACGGTTGGTGGATGTGCTATGGCATGGAAATTCATAAAGCAAACGTGCATAGCTCGTTCCACTAAGGAAACTGAGTTTATATCACTAGATAAAGCTAGAGAAGAGATTGAATGGCTTCAGAATTTCCTGGAAGATGTGAAATGCTGGCCTAAGCCAATCGCTCCTATCAGCATACACTATGATAATCAGTCAGCTATAGGACGGGCTCAAAGCAACATCTGCAATGGTAAGTTTCGATACATACGTCGGAGACACAACACCATTAAACAGTTAATCTCTAATGGCGTGATTTATATTGATTATGCAAAATCAAAGGAGAATCTTTCGGATCCGCTTACAAAAGGTTTGCCTTGGATGTCAAATTTGACAAACGGAATGGGACTAAAGCCTACAACGCAAGAACCTTTGTAACGGAAACCCCGCTTTGTTGACTAGAGATCCCAGAATCTTGGTTTAATTGGACAACTTAGTTATGAAGTTTTAGTAAAGAAATTACTCATTCTGTTAAATAAAAGTGATTTCTGCAAAAAGAGTTAGGTTAAGCTAATGCTTTTAATGTTTCTTATATCTTGGTACATCAAGTGGAGTATGGCAGAATACTCTCTATAGGAAACACCTATGTAAGTGTGAAGTGGGGTTGCTTCTACGAGAATTTCATGAGGCATGAATTCTCTAAAACACTTTCTGAAACCAGGCTGTTCATGGCCAAAACAAACACAACCATAAGAACCAAGAGGGTGTTAAAGGAAATGTTGTGTGAGTACTGTCGTCTAGGTTCACAATAAAGACTGACTGGTTCAAGACATCAAGTCACTAATTAGCTGAGCAGATCCGATGCTATATCACAAGGAAAGGTTCAAAGCCAGAAGCTACCTCTTCCGATTCAAGATTTTCTTGTCTGACTTATCGTTAGAATCTGCATCTGCATTTGCATTAATTTCCATTTATGTGGGAGATTGTTGGAGAAAATTGAATTTGTCAAGTTGCAAACCTTGGTTAGCAACATACTTTCAGCTTAATTATAATTAGTTTTCATTAATAACAAGTGGAAACTAATGAATCCTTAATTATCTACGTAACGAGTAGATGATTTTAGGCTCTGGAATCACTCAATTATAATACTGAGTGAATGAGAAATTAATGCTAAAAGTATGAGTAAAATAAGTTGAAATTGGCTCAGCTCGGCTCATGCTCGGGCTTGGATTGCGGGATGCAGGTTGTGGGTCGGTACCTATTTTTTTGGAGAAATCTTATCTAAATTTAAATTTAAATTTCTCCCAGATGGGTAGGGCTGCTATTTGAAAAGTGGTTAAGCTTAACAGAACAAGTTTGAAATATGGTTAAGCTTAACTGAACTAAGGGCGGACCTGCGTTAAATTGTGATCTAAGGGCTCAGACTGAGCAGTTTTCTGATCCAATGACTACAGTTAAACTGGCAAGCAGGTTTTTGATCTAACGGTGGCAATCTCATACCATCTGATTCGACGGTTGTTGTTGAGCTGGCACTTACCATCCGACCTCGGTTTTCCCTATAAATGTAAGGTCGAGCCGACCTCTGTGGTAATCGATCAATCAATCAGTTTCTCCACTTCCTCTCTGCATACCAACATTCTCTACATACAATATCCCCTGCATTTTCGAAGTCATCCGAAGTCAGAAACAACCTACAGATTCGTTGAGTTCATACGCTGTAGTGCCGCTCGTCTGAACTGGTTCTGTTGTATCCTGGGAGACGGTTGCTACCTCTGGTTGGGCACAGTATACCGGAGCAATACGTCTTAAGGAAAAGTCCTGAATTCACCTCGGTTTGTCTGCTCGACTGAACTACTGAGCTGCTGTTAGTGCAGCACTACTGATCTGTAGTGCTGCTGTACTGAACTCGGCTGATCTGCTGAGCTGCTGCTGTGCTGAGCTCGTCTGATCAACTGTTAGTGCAACACTGTTTTCTGCAGTACTGCTGCACTGAGCTCGGCAGGTCGGCAGTCTGTCCACGACGCGAATTGACTCTCACTGTCTGGACCGATCTGACCTGATGGACAGACCCAGCCTACCCTGAGCTCGGCAGATCGACTGTTGCTTTATTTCAGATGAACATTTTACAGAATCGTTTTTGCCTAACAATCTCTAACACAACTTCGGAAGAATTGTTAAAAATAGTATTCTCAATGGAGTGCTTTGCAACTCTCTTCATTTTTACATAGGCACAAATTGTTATCCATTTTTCATAATCAATTTATTAAATTTGTGTTGAGCTTTGAAATTATCCTTGTCAACAATACGTAAACAATGCATTAGTTGTAAGAAAGTAATGCAATGACAAAAATAAAAATCAAAAACAATTTCAATAAACAAATAATGCATTCATTGATACGTGTTCATTAATTTAGAGTTCTCGTTTTATTATGAGATAGACAAGTGCGGAAAGATATAACATAAGTGCGACGATAATTATCATACAAGAAATTCATGTACAGTATCAATTTTTAATGAAATAACAATAGCTATTATAATTATTCTGAATAGTGATTCGCATTTTAAAATTATATCACAGTTTTTAGAAAAATTGACATTTTGTACTTACAACTGTTGTTGTATTTACATTGTAACATAACTTTTTTAATTCTCATTGTGTATTCATAACTTAGCTATTTTGTTACGTTTTTATACAATTGATGGCAACGTTTATCTATAATTTCTCAATTCTCACTGCACAACCATAATTTAAACATTTTTCTATGTTTTTGACATAATTAATGGTAATGTTCACCAATAACTTCTCATTTCACTATGTAGCAAATCCTTAATTCGTTTGTTAGGTTTTAGACACAATTGGTGGATACTTGGTAACAGAAAATAGACACATGAATTTTTACGAGACCAATTTTGTTTTAATTAAATCTTTGAAGACATTCTCACAATCTGAAATACAAACGAAGGGAGAAGATTAAGAAGATTCAAGTAATGAAAGTAAATTCTCATGCTCAATTTCGTTCGTAAAATCACTTCGATGTCTAAAATTCAATGTCTAATTGAACATTTTCTCAAGCAATTTTTGTTGTGTGTTTAAGAATTTTTGTCTCTGCATCTTAACAAAGAAGCAGGTAAATATAACAGAAGTCCTTTTGGTATCTTATACGTTTTTTGAGTAAGAAATAAGAACGCGTGAGATTTACGCATCTACTTTTGGCAAGCAAATGTGAACATCATTCCTCAATTTTGTGGAGAACGTAACATAACAACTAAGTTATAGGTACATAGTGAGAATTGAGAAGTTATAGGTAAGCGTTTCTATCAATTGTATCAAAAACATACAAAAACAACTAACATTTGGGTACATGGTGAAAATTGAGAGGTTATATCTTGACATCGTCATCAATTATGTTAAAAACTTAACAAAAACAGTTAAGTTTTGGACATACAGTATAGATAAAACAACTATAGTTATGAGTAAAAAAGTCGTTTTCCCAGTTTTTTAATTTAATAAGCATGTTAACGTAAGGTTGGTCATCTAACTACTTAGGGTTATAATCGTTCTGTTGGCTTGCAGCTTTGGACAAATACCATGCACGTATTGACCTAACTCTGAACTACTATCTGCATGCATGAATTTCAAAATAACAATAAAATTAAGAAGAAAAAACACTAGCTCTGTAAAAAAGAAAAAAAAATAATTAAGAAGCAAACACAGGTCTACATTTAAATTTTTTTTAGTCACTAGATTTTGAAAAAAAAATTGTTTTAAGTATAATCTCTAGCCATTTTAGTAACCATTTCTTGTGTAGTAAAAGATAAATAATAAAGATGGAGTCTTTATTTTAAAAACAACCACGCATACTTTTTAAAATAAAAAAATATAATCCACCTCCCTAATACAACACTCTGTAGTCTATCCTTGTTTTTTATCTTCTAATGGTAAGACATTAGTTGTTAGAATGACTAGTAAAGAGCGTTTTTGATGCAATAGGCTTCTGCATTTGTGCAGGTTTTGGAGAGAGACCGGATCGCTTCCCGATCTAATGTATGCAGTCTTATTTTACACTTTGTGCAAGAGACTGTTTCTACGACTCGAACTCGTGACTTTAAAGTCACAAAACAGCAACCTCGAAGGCCACTCTCTTGTTAGAACGACTAGTAATTATTCTAATACTATAACAAAACCAAGAAAACTACTGAAGTTTCAATAGTCAGTGGTAGGCTTCGACCTTTCCCTTTATTTACATATCATCTCTATTCGAAGAAAGTAGCACATTAGAACATTTCTTTAAAAAAAAAAAAAGAAAAGGAAAAAGAGCCTGTGCGTTAAAAAAACAAAAACAAAAACAAAAACGAAACAGTTAAGTATGTCTTCTTACACAGAAAAGTTGTCTTCATTTAGAATGCTCCCTTTCAACTTTCAAGTGTGAAGATTTCATTGGGCAAGATTTTGGAGGGGAAAAAAAGAAATTCAGTTAATTATACTATGGTATGATGAAATCCTTTTCAGCTTTTTCCATAATTAAATGAAATATAACTTTTCAGCAATGGAGCAATACAGTGACAGGAGAGGAACAAACAAATCATGGAGAGTCATATGTCCATAAAAATATATTTAAAAAAGCAAAAAGAGGAGAGAAAATTACCCAGCTGTCTATGATTATTTCATTATTTGATGAATGCTCAAAGGCATGTGTCAATGGGACATTTCTTTGACATAGATCGCCTATTTGTTTTCATATGGGTCATCTCAGAATATTTTTAGATGCATGATTTGGCTATATAATATAATTTTCATGCATGGTAGGTTCTTACTAACAGCATGCTTTCGTCAAAAAAAAAGTTACGTACATATTTGATTCTTCATATACCACGATAATGATATACTGGGTATGATGATGATGAATGCATGAGAATATAAGTCATATGTCTAAAATGATGGTGGGAGAGCAATATCTTATTCATATCTTATAAGTATGCTGCATCTCTAATGTTTAATTTAAGTACACACAGTCTCTATAGTTAAAAGCGAGAAAGCCACAATTCTGTCTGGACCAAAGTTTTAGTTTACAATGAACACCTTGTGTATGCTTTTTTATGTATGACTTCTCCAATATAGGAGACCGTTGAACTCTTCATTTGCATTATTTACAATGCACTTGAGACTGAGCCGGTGGAGAACTTTAAGGCTAAGACGTCGTCTTTTTCCCGAGAAAGCCAGAATTCCTTTCCTTTTTTCTATTCAATCCTCAAGTTGAAATCCGGCATGAGGGAAAAGTGAATGGTGGAAATAAAGGCAACCTCCTGCTGGTCTACATCATCTCTCTTAAGTTATAGTATTGAAGAAAACGTTATATATATATATATATATGTATATATATATATATATATGTATATGTATATATATGTATATGTATGTATATGTATATGTATATATATGTATATGTATATATATATATATATGTATATATATATATGTATGTATGCATACATACACACACATATGCACACACACACAGATATATATATATATATATAAAGTCTACATATGTGACCTCCATCTACGGAGAGCGTTTTTGATATACGTAATACTGGTGAACAAGTGTATTGGCCCCATTGGTTTCAGCCTAAGACTTTAGATAAGTTATTTGGCAATGTATTAAGTGAAAACTAGTTTTATTGTGTTCTAGAGATATAAACAAACAGAAAATGAAATGCTAAAGCGATTGGTTGTTTTAAGTCAAAGTACCCACGTCACTGTTTATATGTCTCGTATTGGATAGGAAATTAATATTTAAAATCAATTAGTTGTTCATTTCTGATAGATGTGAAAAATACTGAGATTGAAAGTTCTGCAATTCAAACACATGAATTGCGATCAAACTGAGTTTGCACAACAACAACAACAAACTCAAGAAGCTAAATGATTCAAGGTTGAATCAATACAATAAGGCAATCTGAATGCACGAAATTGAAATCTATAGAAACTGCTCAAATACTAGAGAGAGTAACCAGAGGAATTGGGGAAGAAGATGAATTCCAATTGATTCAAAAAATGACCAACAGAGCCGGTACAAAAAAGGGGAAAAGAAACTGTTTACAAAATAACCGCCGGACCCAAAATTACAAGAACACCCTCAATTACAGTTACACATAACACTAACTAAAAGGGCAAAAGCGTCTTTTCACATCATTGAAAACCTTCCCGCTTAGTCTCCTTCTTCATCTTCCAGCCTCCTTCTTCTTCTGCGCATATAACCTCCATCAGCTCTTCTCAACCAACACGCAACCTTTGTGTGCTCACCTTTCCTTGCTCCAACGTACCAACTGCTCAACCTTCAGCCTTTGTCATCTTCAACACTTTGCAACTCGTCATCCCTTGAATGGTCTGCACTTTCAACACCCCCCCTCAAGGTCAACTTGCTGTACATATTGAATCCACCCAGCATCCTCAGCAACTGACTAATTCTCCTACTATCCAAAGCCTTAGTAAAGATATCAGCCAACTGTAATTGAGTGTGAACAGGCATCAGCTTAACCGTACCGTCCAAAACCTTGTCTCTCACCACGTGACAATCAATCTCTATGTGCTTGGTTCTCTCGTGGAATACTGGGTTCTCGGCAATGTGTAAAGCACTCTTGCTATCACAAAATAATTCCACTGGTTCTTGCCCACGCAGTCCCAAATCCTTAGCTAGATATAATAACCACTGAACTTCGCAGACTGCAAGTGCCATTGCCCTGTACTCAGCTTCTTCTGAAGATCTAGACACGGTAGTCTGTTTCTTAGCTCTCCAGGAAATCAATGCTCCTCCCAAAAACATGCAATACCCAGTAATTGACCTTCGGGTCTCATGACAGCTTGCCCAATCTGAATCAACAAAGCCTTTTAACCTCATATCTCCACTGCTGGGAAAAAGTAACCCCTGACCAATGGTTCCCTTCAGATACCTCAACAATCTATGCCCTGTCGTCAAGTGATTTTCCGTTGGGCAATCAAGAAATTGGCTCAACTGTTGAACCGTGTACGAAATATCCGGCCTAGTGATCGTTAAATAGATCAACTTCCCAACTAGCTTCCTATAGTGTGTCACATCCGTCAGCAAGCTTGAGTCATTATGCATAAGCTTCACATGACTCTCCATCGGGCTAATTGCTGGTTTACAACCCATGAACCCCATCTCCTCTAACAACTCAATCGTATATTTTCTTTGATTTATGCACATACCCCTTTTTGATCTAGCAACCTCTATACCCAGAAAGTATTTCAGATTCCCCAAGTTCTTAATCTGAAACTCTGAATCCAACTTGTGTTTGATGTCCTCAATTGCATTCAGATCCTCACAAGCCACAATCACGTCATCCACATACACTAACAGCACAAGCAAACTTCCTCTGGTTTCTTTTGTAAACAACGTGTAATCATTCCTTGATTGTACAAAGGCTTGAGAAATCAAAAATTTCGTTAACTTGGAGTTCCATTCTCGACTTGCCTGCTTCAGTCCATACAAGGACTTTTGTAACTTGCATACAAGCTGTGAATCTGACAATTCAATCCCTTGTGGAGGCACCATATATATCTCCTCATGAAGGTCCCCGTGCAGAAAAGCATTGTTCACATCAAGTTGATGCACATGCCATCCATACCTTGCAACCATTGCCAGCAACATCCTAACAGTCGCCATCTTTGCTACCGGTGAAAATGTGTCTTGGTAGTCCACTCCGTATTGTTGGGTATAACCTTTAGCTACAAGTCTTGCCTTATACCTTTCTATTGATCCATCAGACTTGCGTTTTATCTTATATACCCACTTACAGCCTATGGGCTTCTTATTCTCTGGCAATGGAACCAGCTTCCAGGTATGGTTGTTCTCCAACGCCTCAATCTCCTTCCTCATAGCTAGTTGCCATTCAGGATCACCAGAAGCCTCTGTATAAGAACTAGGTTCTGTGTGTGTACTAATATTCAGTGCATAAGTTCTGTACTTAGGTGCCAGGAGGTCAAAAGTGAGGTATTTGTCTAAAGAATGTGGTGTAGAGTTATGCTGAGTAAGATGCTTAGAACGACTGACACTTTTTGGAATTGATGGTAGTGAGGTTTGATTGCAATAATATTCTTGGAGGTATGACAGTGGCTTTCTAGCCCGTTGAGGTTTGGAGATGGTCAAGGGAATATCAATGGACTGAATAGGAATGTCTGCAGAGATATGGCCAGGAGTGTGATCAATAATGTCATGTGGACTATTGATACCTGTGGATGGACAATAAGAATTGGGACTAGAATGGTTGGTTGGAATTGGCCTAGATTGATTAGAAGGTGTGGATTGCGTCTGTAACTCATTAAGAGTGTTGATTTGCTGATGTGTAGTTGGTTTCAAGAAAGGCTGCTCTACTGTATGGTTGAGTGGAGTCATGGGTTCTGTATTGCCATGTGTATGTGTTGGGTGAGAATGTGCCCCCCCAGTTGGCTGGTCAGATAAGGTGGCATAGTCATTGGCATGGCACGGTATGTTTGTGAGTATTGGCATTGGCTGAACAAGTGATAGAGGTGCAGTTTGAGTGGGGGAATGGTTGAAGGGAAATATATGTTCAAGGAATTGAACATCTCTGCTTATAAACACATCCATGGAATTTAGGTCCTGAACAATGTACCCCTTTGTATTATAAGAAAAGCCCAAGAATACACACATTCTAGCTCTAGGACTGAACTTGTCCTTGCCTGGGACAATATTGGTGGCGTATGTGAGGCATCCGAATATTTTGAGATTTTGGTATGTAGGTTTTGTCTGGTAAAGGAGGTCATATGGGGTGTTATTATGCAGGATAGGGGATGGTATGATGTTAATGAGGTATGCGGCGTGCTGCACAGAGAACCCCCAGTATGTGATAGGTAGGTTGGACTGGAACATCAAGGCTCTGGCTACAGAAAGAAGGTGTTGATGTTTTCTTTCAACTACCCCGTTTTGTTGGGGAGTATAGGTGCAACTTGTCTGGTGTTGGATGCCCTTTTCTGCATAGTATGAGTCCATTTTGAACTCAACTCCATTGTCTGTTCTTATGGACTTGATGGATTTATTAAATTGAACAGACACAAAAGTATAGAAACTCTGAACAACATTTCTGACCTCAGATTTAGCTTTCAACAGATAAATCCAGCAAAATCTGGTATGATCATCAACTATAGTAAGGAAGTATTTTTGTTTGTACATAGTTGGGTGTTTATAAGGACCCCAAATATCCATATGAAGAAGGTCAAAAGGTGAATGAGTTACAGAACTTGAAATTGAAAATGGCATTCGTTTTTGTTTTGCCAAAGGGCATACACTACAAGTGCTAACATCTTCTAATACAGACACTTGAGGATCAATCTTGTGGATTTCAGACATCCTGGAACCAGCAGGATGTCCAAGTCTCGAATGCCATAGGTCTGATTTGGTAAAGAAACTGAACACGACTGGATGATGGAAGAGGAAGGAAGATCTTTATCGTGGCATGGCTGGGATGGTCCGGATAAAAGATAGAGGCCTTGATTCACTTTAGCTAAACCAATCCTCCTCTTGGTCATATGGTCCTGAAGAACACAAGTGTTTGAATGAAAGTATACATCAATTTCACCAGACTGTGTCAATTTGCTTAAGGATAACAAATTGAAAGCAAACGAGGGTACATGTAAGACATCACAGAGTGTAATATGTGCACTGATGTTGACTGTGCCTATATGATCAACAGCAGCACACTGTTTGTTGGGCAATTTTACTGACATGGAACTCACTGGATAATAGGAACCAAAGAATGAAAGGGATGAACATATGTGGTCAGTAGCACCTGAGTCAAGAACCCATACAATTGAAGATTGGCAACACACATTACCTTTTTCCTTACCAGAGACCTTGGTGAACTGAGCTGACATCACAGCATGATGATCTCTTGAGCTACCAGCCTCTCCTTGGTTTGGTTTTGCTCTTTCCTTATATTCCTGCAGCATGTTCATCAGCTGGGCGTACTGATCATGAGTCAAGTTGGGGCCAGCCTGCTGTGCTGCACCACCAATGCTGTCACTGCTTCCATCATTAAACTGATTACCATCATACTCACTTCGATCAAACCTTCCAGACTCTACTTCACTGGTTGCATCACTACTCACACAGTTAGCCTGACTCCTTGTTTTATAGCCCGGGGGGTACCCGTACTTTTTGTAACATCTGTCAACCGTGTGACCCAGCATGTTACAGTGTGTGCACATTGGCACTTTGGCATTGCCCTGCCCATTTCTGCTATAGTCCTTCTTGAAACCCCTGCCAGAGGCCTTATGCCAACCTGTACCAGCACCACCACCATTTCCTGGTCTAGGCATATAATCATTGTACTTCCCATTATTGTTAACATTCATAACAAGTGTGGGATTGTTAACAAACTGATTCTGATTGCTTGAATAATTCAACTTCTTTTCTAGCTTCACAGCCATGGAAAACGTAGTTTTAAGGTCAGGCAGGGGAACAGACAGCAAAACTTGTGATTTCACAGGTTCAAACTCATCATTAAGGCCTTTAATGAACTTGATGACATAGTCATCCTGCACAAACTTATTAATCTGACTGGTTACGTTACAAGTGCATCGATTACAGGTGCAACTAGGTACAGATCTAAGCACCATTAACTCTTCCCACACAACCTTCAATCTTGTGTAATATTCAGTAACCGAAGACTCACCTTGCTTTATGCCATAAAATTGCTCCTGCAGGTCGGACAATCTGAAAGCATCTGCGTTCCCGTATCTGTGTTCCAAATCACTCCAAATATCAATCACATTGTCAAACCACATCACGCTCTGTCCAATCGAAGGAATAACGGAGTTTACAATCCACGATGCCACCATATTGTTCGCCTTGCTCCATGCCGCATACCTTCGACTTCCCTCTGCAGGCTTAACAATGGCTCCAGTAATGAAGCCTATCTTGTTTTTCAACTCCAATGCTCTTCTAAACGTCCTACTCCATCCATGATAGTTATTCCCGTCCAACAAGGGCTGTACAAGAATGAGCGACGGGCTATCACTCGGATGAATGTACAATGGATCATCATATGGATCAATGGTTGCTGCAACATTCGAACTACTGGAGGTACTAGGAGATTGCGCATCCGAATTCATGAATGTGCCAAATTTCATTCGCAATTGAGACAAGTCTCTGATACCATGTGTAAAATACTGAGATTGAAAGTTCCGCAATTCAAACACATGAATTGCGATCAAACTGAGTTTGCACAACAAGAACAGCAAACTCAAGAAGCTAAATGATTCAAGGTTGAATCAATACAATAAGGCAATCTGAATGCACGAAATTGAAATCTATAGAAACTGCTCAAATACTAGAGAGAGTAACCAGAGGAATTGGGGAAGAAGATGCATTCCAATTGATTCAAAAAATGACCAACAGAGCCGGTACAAAAAAGGGGAAAAGAAACTGTTTACAAAATAACCGCCGGACCCAAAATTACAAGAACACACTCAATTACAGTTACACATAACACTAACTAAAAGGGCAAAAGCGTCTTTTCACATCATTTAAAACCTTCCCGCTTAGTCTCCTTCTTCATCTTCCAGCCTCCTTCTTCTTCTGCGCATATAACCTCCATCAGCTCTTCTCAACCAACACGCAACCTTTGTGTGCTCACCTTTCCTTGCTCCAACGTACCAACTGCTCAACCTTCAGCCTTTGTCATCTTCAACACTTTGCAACTCGTCATCCCTTGAATGGTCTGCACTTTCAACAACTGCTATTATAAAATATGGTATAGATGAAATGCTAGGTAGATAATAAATCAGTGAATAAGTTAAAAATTAGTGAAGTTTGATATCAAAGTGTGTCAAATGGGTTAAAGGGGCTCTATTGGTAAGTGAGTTATGGAAGAGCATAATTAAAATTTAGGACGTGTGCTGGTCGATATAATAACAACATTACATCATTATCTTAGAGGCTCCAACCTATGAAAGTGTATAAGGAGCCAAACATTTTTATAAAAGAATTTGTTCCACATCTCATTCAGAATCAAAAAGACGTCCCTAACATTTTTATAGAAAACACGGCTTATAATTATTATTACTTCTCCTTTCCATATTTCATGCTATATAAATCAATAACCCTTTTCATTTTTCCCAGTTCTATGCACATCGTCAAATGGTGCAACACTTTACAGAGTCACTCAATGATAAAATGCGAACACCGGTATCCTGATGTTAGATAACGTCGATTCATTTTTGACTTCTCATTTTGTAATATTTTAGATTCATAATACGTCTAGATATAATCAACCCATTACTTACGGTGCATGTATCTGTTACAACAATTTCTCAGCTATCTCAATCCATTCAACTCTTATAAATGCGATTTACACTGTACACGGTGCTCTATCACAACAAAAAATTTTTTTGTTATCCCCACCAAAACTCTTCAAACTCGCATTCCTCCCTTCAATTGCTAACCAATGGCAGACACCGACCAACAAACTATTGAACAACTAAAACAAGAACATCAACATCTTAGTGAAGAAAGTGAAAATTTGTCCTACAAATTCTAAGATCATGTTGTTGAAGAAGGCGACATCGTGGATGAACATTATTTTGAATCGCTTGCAGTAAATACAAGATAAAAAGTGTCCATAATTAATTTGCTTGAACATTTACGTAAAGACGAACACGAACACCATAGAAATACATCGCCACTGACCTTGAAATCAAACGTATCAAGGACAAAGTAAAACTTTCCTCATCACATTCTTGCAGGCCAATTTGTACTTGTGACATTTGCTAAATCCGCCGACAAAACTCCTAAACATTGTCTTCCTCACCCTAATGATTTACATGCGCCATCTTCTTAAATACAGTGTAGAAGCCTTAGAAACACCTGTCAGAAGGTTATCAAGAAGGCAGGCAAAGACAGTAGCAGGCGAAATTAGCAGAAGCCTTTTTGTTTGAAGAGATTCTTCTGTATTTCGTATGTGTCAATGAGTACAATTGGTTCCTACATATAATTGCTAAAATATTACATACATAGAAAGAATATATTACATACACGGTAATGTATTTACTGTTCTATCAATTAGGATCAATTTGTGATTCCTCTAATTATTCTTCCTACACTTATGGTAATTCCTCTAATTACTCTTCCTACAATTATGGTGAGTTTCCTAACACTTCCCCTCAAGTTGAACTGTGGGATCGCCAATGTTCAACTTGCACAGTATTGTATTAAACGTTCGACCACACACTGCCTTGGTGAGAATATCTGCTAGTTGATCTTCAGATCTTACGGACGGTAGATTGATAACCCCATTTTCCAACTTTTCTTTGATAAAACGACGGTCAATTTTTACATGTTTCGTCCTGTCATGCTAAACCGGATTTTCGGACATGCTAATAGCTGCTTTGTTATCACACATCAGTCGGGTAGGCAGACTAACATCCAGTCATAGTTCTCGAACCAACTTCTGAAGCCACAAGACCTCGACAATTCCTTTAGTCATTCCACGAAATTCAGCTTCAGCACTTAATAATGCGACCACCTTTTGCTTTTTGCTTCTCCAGGTGACGACATTGCCTCCTACAAGGGCAAAGTATCCTGAGGTAGATCTTCTATCGACCAGGTTGCCAGCCCAATCTGCATCAGTGTATGCTTCAATATTCAGATGTCCATTGTTCCTGAAGACGATCCCTCAACCTGGAGTATGTTTTAGATATCATAGAATTCTGACAACTGCATCCCAATGATGTTTCTGGGGACTATGCATGAACTGACTTACTATACTCACGGCATATGCAATATCTGGTCGAGTATGAGAGATGTATATCAATTTTCAAACCATCCTTTGATACTTCCCTTTGTGAGTCGGTGTAGCTCCTTCAAGCACTTCTAGTTTCAAATTTGCAGCCATAGGTGTATCACAAGGTTTACAATCGAACATCCCAACTTCTGTTAGTAGGTCAAGTACATACTTTCTCTGAGAGATGTAAATCCCTTGCTCAGATCTCAGAACTTCAATTACTAGAAAATACTTGAGGTCTCCGAGGTCCTGTTGAGAAAAAGAGGTTTGAGTGATTCACAAAATGCATGATTTAAATAACGTGTGCTAAAGAAATGCATGACACGTTTTATAAATTGACACATTTTTGCAACAAAACTGCCTTATATACTTTATATATGATGTTGCCGTACTAACAAGCCATGAAGCTTTAAAGCTTACATCAAATGTCACACATTTGTTGTGTTTGAACTATTTTCAGGTGCCACCATTAATGAACTAAACTAGTTCATTAAGTGAAGTACTTAGTTAAATGAACTAAGTAGTTCATCAAATGGAAATATATTTGGAAAAGGCATGAAGGCAACAAATTGAAGAATGAAAAGTCTTCCTACATCTTTCTATCACACGTTTTATGTATATATACATATATATATTCAGATTTTTTTAAAAGGTACTACACACATATATTCCAACGTACTACCGACACGTTTATATTTTAAGA
This sequence comes from Eustoma russellianum, assembly GCA_036186865.1. Lineage (NCBI taxonomy): Eukaryota > Viridiplantae > Streptophyta > Magnoliopsida > Gentianales > Gentianaceae > Eustoma > Eustoma russellianum. The sequence goes on along the minus strand of AP025072.1, from coordinate 6,557,295 downwards.
ACGTACGTCAACGTCACACCACTATATTTACCTCATATTTATGAGTATATTCCGGTCTTATATCATATGATATAAGTCACGGTGATGACAAAATTATTACGATACATTACAAGGTTCTAAACCAAAAATTGTCGTATCAGGTGACAACCGAAACTTTGCCAACGTGTCACGTACTTGCCATATATAGATGGTCAGCCTCTACATTTCAAAAATGGCCACAAATTTCGTGGCTTACAGCCATAAAATCATTCCATGTTGGCACACACAAATCCCCCCAATTAAGGCCAAATTGTGGAGATTCCAAATTCATCTTTTTAAGCACATGGGGTGCCACTTTACTCAGCCTTTAGAGCTGAATATTCAAGTTATTCTACGTATATTATGTGTGACATAATATATAACATGTGCAAAAAGTTTGAATTCAATCGGAGAAAAATCGCGAAATCGACAAAAGTCGAAAATTTGGTTTTCTACGAACACGACATATGGAACGTTTTCTTGGCATGACATGTAGCATGTATCTAGACAATTTTTACATATTCAATACATACTAAAGTGTTCTAGAATTATTCAATTTAGGGCTGATTGGAATATACCATATGTGTATAATTATTGTGCACTATTTTACGAAGTTTGCAAAAATAAATTCAGCACATGTTCAAGCATAGTCACACGCCTAGCTCAGCCTTTATGGAGCATATGTGGAGCTTAGTTGGTATCTTGATTGGTCAAGAATTAAGTATACAAGGTTGGTAACATAAAGGAGGGAGCTACACAAGGTAATGTTTTAAACTTAGTTACAAATGTAACACATGCTAAAAATTCAGCAAATGTTAATCAAGGTGGCCGAAATTTTCATCGCAATGATAATATATTTGCCTCTTTAATTTAAATGGATTGATTTGATGATAAAATGACAATATTTTGAATATGTCTTGAATAGTGCACATGCTGAAAATTTCAGCATGTGTTGAATGAGTTGGCCGATTTTTTAAGCTTAATGGGGATCAATTTGTCTTGCAAATTTTATGGGATTGATTATGTGACTTTTGGAAATATTTTAAACACTAATTTGGTACATGTTTTAAGTGTAATGTTCAGATTTATACAGTCATCAAATGATGACAAATCTCATTCAATCAATGAGTGCCAAGTAAGCAAGGCCAAGATGATCATCCAATGAAGTTTTGCCAAGTAAGCAAGTGGATGTCACAATTATACAAAGTATTCTTCCAAAGACTTAAAAGATAATTTCCAAGGGGAAGACAAGCCAAGAGGGGGGCGGCCACACTTGATAAAAAGAGGAGAAGAAGAGCAAATAAAAAAGAAGACAAGTCTTACAAATCCAAGAGTGAAAAACGTTTTCTAGACCTTCTTCTTCTACACTTCATTCTTCTTCTCTCTCAAAGCCTATCGTATTCATATTCATACATATTGTATAGGCTTCATGTAAACCACCATACATGCTATATTGTTGTAAAAGGTTGATCAAGGTGTGATCAAACCTTCATCCGCTCGGTGGTGGTGTTCATGATCATTGTGATTGCTTGTAAGGTTTGTAAAGGGTTAAAGTTGATGTATAACTCCATCAACCCTGTGTGGTAAGGTGTTATTTTGTTTAGTGATAACCGACAAAGGTGTCCTCGAAGACTGGAGTAGGTTGTGTTAATCGAACCAGTATAAAATTCTCGGTGTTATTACTTTCAGCATTTTACTTTCAGTTTCCTGCACCGTGCATCATTTTCATCGCGATCTTAAAAATATCAAACGAATTTCAAAAATCATGAAACTTCAGAAGCATAGCCACATGTTTTAAGTTTCATTTGGCGTAAGCTCAACCCTTTTGGACAAGTATAATTCATTCAAACGTCAATAAATCTGAGACTAGTGCAATCTGATTTTCAGACTTACAAAGGTTGAGACTTTGAACGTATTTGACTAACTTTCCAAAGGCATTTTTCAAAACTGTTTCAACCCAATTAAATACACATAGTAAGGGATTTGTCATTAAATTTTCAGAGCATTTAGAGCCACGGTTTAATCGGAATAAAATTTTCAAATCAGGCTACTGTTTTTGGCAGATTTGCGCAATCTGAACATAAACGATTTTTCAAAGGGTTAAAGGTTGAATTTTGATCTGAAAATTTTAGGAGATACTCAGAACATCTGAGACTAAAATCTCTCTAAATTTCAGAATTTTTGAAGGCATGTAACCTAATTTTTCAAACATTGCAAAACAGGTCCTGAAAACAGAAGCTGTTTTTAGAAGTTGGGTTTTTGGATCAAAACATTTTAAAAACCAAATTTTCCGCACCCACTATTCAACCCCCCTTCTAGTGGTGCCTTGCAGGTCCTACAGGTCCTTCATCTCAAATTTTGTTAACAAGTGTCTCCGGAGTTGTGTCATTTTCTCAATATCATCACCTGTAGTTATCATATCATCAACATAAAGAACTAGACAAGTCATCATACCTTTCCATCGTTTGACAAACAGTATGTGATCTGCATTGCTCTGGCGGTATCCACTCTGTTTCATGACTGCATTAAACCGTCCAAACCAAGCTCGTGGAGACTGTTTCAGACCATATAGGGCTTTCTTTAATCTGCACACCTCTCCTAGTTTGTACTCGTCTTCAAATCCTGGTGGTGGTTCCACCTCTTTAAGGTCTCCATGCAAAAGAGAACTCTAATTGTGTCAAGTCGAGCAACTGGAGAGAAGGTTTCAGAGTAATCAACTCCATAGGTCTGGATGTAACCTTTTGCCACAAGTCGAGCCTTGTGATGCTCAATACTCCCATCTGCTTTATATTTGTTCGTGAAGATCCATCTGCATCCCACTGGTCTTTTTCCTTTTGGAAGGACACATTTTCCCCATGTTTGGTTCTTGTTAAGTGCATCCATTTCAACCTGCATTGTTGTGTTCCATTCTGGTACCCTTTGTGCTTCATTGACTATTTTTGGGACCTGCTCTGTACATATAGACACAAAGGAGCCTTTAGCAGTATCAGATATATTCCGTTTATTATTATCAACAGGGTACCTTGATTTTTGCGATATTTTTCAGTTCTGTAGCGTTCTGGGGGAATACCTCTCTTAGTCCTGGGAGGTAACACTCTCTCCCGTTCCTACTCAATAGAAACGTCAGTGCTTTCCATGTAAGTGCCTGAATTATCAAGTTTGTCAAGACAAGGTGAGTTTTGAACTTCAGTATCAAATAGGGTTCTGTTTTGAGTATAATCAGGGGTATGGATGCATGTGTCATTGTTACCAATATCAGACTGTAAAGTACTTGTATCATCAATCATTACCTCTGGCTCAGAATTCATTTGAGTTGGATCATCGGAGGACACAGTCGTGTTAGACGCTACTATGTTGGGAGAGATAGCACAGTCGGCGCCATCTACTGGTCGTGGTGGAACTATCTCTAACAGGCGTGTGGTGACAACCAATCTAGGGTTCCATCATAGGTCTCCCCCTGAACCTGAGATGGGGTAGGTGGTAGAATTCAGTTCAAGGAAGATACAATTCATGGTGATATGAAGATGACGGGTTCGGGGGTTAAAACAACTGTAGCCTTTTTGGATGGATCCATACCCACAAAGATACAGCGTTCATCACAGGGGTCAAGTTTAGAGCGTTAATGCGTGGGTGTATGGACAAAGACCGTACAACCAAACACCTTGAGAGGTAAGGTGAAGAAAGAGGGAATTGGATGTTGAGTGGCCAATGTGTAGACGGGAGTTTTGTGGTGTAGGATTTTAGTGGGTAAACGGTTGAGTAAGTATATGGCGGTGGATACTGCCTCTGGCCAAAAACTTTTCAGAACATTTGATTCAAACATCATAGCACGAGTCATTTCAAGAAGTATATGGTTTTTTCGTTCTGCAACTCCATTTTGTTCAGGAGTGTTGGGACAGGATGTTTGATGTATGATCCCATTGGACACAAAAATTGTTGTAAAGTCCCAGCAAGGTATTCCCCCTGTTATCGGATCTAAGTAATTGGATATTGGTGTTGAATTGTGTTTTGATCATCTGATGGAATTGTAAAAATTTCTGGTAAACCTCAGACTTATTTTTCAATAGGTATATCCAAGTCATACGGGAGAAATCATCAACAAAAATAACATAATACTGGAAACCAAGAGGGGTAGTATATGGAGAAGGGCCCCACACATCAGAATGTATTAAGGAAAATGTATGATTAACTCGTGTATTTGTACCCGAATAAGATGCCCGAATTTGTTTTGCCTGGAGGCAAGTATCACAAGAAAAAACATTATTCTGGGAAACAAATAAGGTAGGAAATAGGTGTTTTAAGTAAGTTAATGAATGATGCCCCAGACGGCGATGCCACAACCACACCTGTTGAGACTGTTCCGGTGGCCAGATTAGACTGTCACTGTTGTGCCACCGCATCAACATAGTATAATCCTTCATGCTCAGTGTCATGCCCAATGATCGTCCTCGTATGAATATCCTGTAAAAGGCAAAAATTGGGATATATGAGTACAATACAATCCAATTTTTTGGTAACTTGACTTATAGAGAGTAGTTTAGTGGACAACGTTGGGATGTAAAGGCAATTGCGTAGGATAATCTGGGGGGTAATGGAAATAGACCCGCCACCTTTGACTGGTATGGAAGATCCATTAGTTGTCTGGACAGAGGTCTTCGTAGGTGGTGTATAATTGCTAAAATATTATATATATGGAAAGAATATATTACATACACGGTAATGTATTTACTGCTCTATCAATTAGGATTACTTTGTGATTCTTCTAATTATTCTTCCTATATTTATGGTAATTCCTCTAATTACTCTTGCTACAATTATGGTGAGTTTCCTAACAACACCGTTATGTACATGTTATACGAAGTACAATTTTATTCAACTGAAAGATGCTTCAAATGTCTAAATTTAAATTCCTTCATAAAACGTATGTATCGCATATTCACATGCATGCTGGTTTTACATGCTGCCTATTCTCTTACACCGACTTTTAAGTGTAGCTATCATCGTATCACTGTGTTAGGAACACTCTCGAACGGTGCATATTCTCTAAGTATGTCTCTCATTCAATTAATTACAAACCCCAAAATGTTCGGAGTACACCGTATAACGGTGCGCAAGACTCCGTCGGACGGTGTATAAAGTCTAACTGTATCTCCAACTAAACTGATTACAAAGTCCAATTTATTCGGTTTACACCGCCATCCGGTATTTCACACACCTTAATTCAATGATGTATGGAGTCTGACTTTTTGTTTCTGGCCCTCCAAATGAGCATATACTCGTGATTTTCAACTAATTCAATGCACACACATCTTTAACATTTTCTCACACTCTGTCTCAAATTCAAATGCATACACATCTAATGAATCAAAAAAGATAAACATATTCATCTGCCTCAAAACATTTCAATTATTATATGTTTATCTCACATCATCACCATGGTGCACAGAACGATCTTTGCAACATTATTTGGACATTTATCGCTACTATACTGATTCTCTTATGATACCTATATACAAAACCTTCAACTTCAACTTCAAAATAAAATGACATACAATAACCAACAAACTGTCGCACATATCCAATAAATTAATGATCGCATGCATAGTGGGATTGAAAGACTAGCTAAAAAGATCAACGACGAGGTAATTCAATTCTCCGAATTGAAACAAACACTTATTCGTGGTTTGGAAAGGCTTCGGGGTCAAAGAATTAATAACCTAATACAATCTCGATCAAATGGCATGAAATGCATACCATTCAAGCTAAATCAAAACAAGCTGATCTTGAACTCAAGAGGCTCTTGACAATATATCTATGTACACCTGCCCCTTTAATTGTTGAAATCCTACATCAACCAAGATGAAATCCAGCTTCATTCTTTTGTTTCTTGTCTATCCGTAAAATATCGAGTTTGTAATTGTAAGAGAACTATATCAAAACTTATCTTTACTTTTTTCTCTGACACCGAATGATGATGTCAACATCATTGTCTCATGATGTAGTGTCATAATCGTTATTAACTTTATAATTGATAGACATTACGATTCTCATTATTTCGCAACGTAACACGTTATTCGAGTGTCTATGTCAATAAACAGAAAAAACAATCATAGTGCAACATCATCGTGGTGCATAAATCAACATCATCGTGGCAAAAGCTATCGTTAGAGTCTGGAGAATGTAAGCGGCAGGCAAACAATACCTCTATCTCCAGGAATAGAGAGTTTGTTTCCAGTGAGACATTCGGCTCTATATATACGTAGACACTAACAGAGATCAATTTAAAATGGGACTGATATATGGTGCTTGAAAATTATACGTGCTTTCTTTTTGCAAAGAGGGTGTTGCAATCAGCTTTTGGTGCTTCTATTTCTTGTCCACTTCTGGAACCGTAGTTGCTTTTCTACTTCTAATTATATTAGACCAAGTAAACTGCAACTTGACATCTATGCTTAAAAAACCACAATTGTAAATTCCATGTAATAATTTTAAAAAAATTAAGGCAATTGTGTCTCGCTACATTAAATTCTACGGATTATGCTTAGTAATTAATTACTTGGATATAGGAATAATTCCACATAGGAAAATTTATTTTTATCTTTCCTGTGAGTTAGTTTAATACACGATTGACTCTCTCATGTTTCAAAATAGACTTTTATTTCTCTTGTGGTTTTAGACTAAAAGATCTGGGCTAATTTCATACCAAACCACAGAAAAGACAATCGTACATTGATCGACAGGTCTTTAATAGTTTTGCTACAGTCTAATTTTACCCAATCTCCACTACCTCTTTTCTCTCACCCCTTCCCCGGTCTCTTCCCCCCTCCCTCTCTCCGCTGCCCTTTCCCTCTTCCTTTTTCCTCTCCTCAACCCCCCCTCCCTCTCCCTCTCCCCTCTTTTATCTCTTTCTTTTCCCCTGCCCCCTCTCTCTCCCATCCGCCCCTTCTCTTTCCTTCTCTTTTCCATCGGAACTACAAATCCTCTATATCCCACCGGCCCAACACCCAACCAGCCTCCACTTTTGTCCCTAGATACAAAAGGATGGAGGGAAGAAAGGTAGAAATTTGTTGATGATGATGAAGAAGAAGAAAGAAGGGTATTCTTGGCACAGCAATTTTTTTTTTGCTGAAGTAAGGTTTTTTGGCAAAAATTTAGGTCAGCTCCTATGGTTTGGTCTGAAATTGGCCAGGACCTTTTATTTCAAAACTACATGAAATGAAAAGGTTTATTCTTAAACGTGAAAAAGTTTATCGTATATCAAGCTAAACCACAAAAAGTGTAAAGGTAATTCTCGCTTCCAAATACTCATACTCATTGACTATAAAGAATGCAAATATCTTATGTGAACTACTCAAATTGTAAAATGTCTCATACTCATTGACTATAAATTTTTCCCTATCCATAATAGAGGAATATATCCACCAAATAGTTTGTAGAATATATTTGCTACTCTTGTTTAATTCATGAATTCTTTTACAAATGCCCCTAGACTATATTAAATTTACCCAAATGCATTATACCAGGGACGAAAAGAGTTGGTGACAAAATGCTCATGATGACAATGAGCCAATCATTAATTCCCATTCCTGGAGTAAATGAAATCTGATACATACATCAGTTTATAATATAATAGAAGAAGATTTGACTGTGTTGCTTAAGTTATATAAGACGACAAGTTCAGAATACTATGTTCATTGATTCTTGAACCCCTTCCGTGCTTACATCCAAAAATAAGTGTCTTCCGCCCAATGACTCTATTTTCCTTATACATCCAAAAATAAGTGTCTTTTGTAAGGTGGTTGAAGCGCCCCGCTCCCGAGCCATAGCCTCGGTAGCAGTGCACCCGCCGTATCTCATTAAGGAGAATACAAAGCGTCACATCAACCTGTTACACGTCAGTGTCGACATAGAAATTTTTTTTTGCGGAAACGATTAAACACAATACTAATTTGGATTTAACGAACCTCAATAAAATAAAGACATCATTATTAGGCTGACCAGGCCCTACAAGTCAAAGTCAACTGTCTAAATTAACAAGTCTGAAAATGTCTCAAAATAATACTGAAAAATAGAAATATCCATGTCACCCCAAGAGTATCATAAACAGCCCGTCTCCGTCCTCGCTGCAATCATATCTACGGGTCACTCTGTCCACTCCACGACATCGGTCCCATCCTCAAAGAAGATATAGTCATACCCAGTATCGGTCTCACCTGGAATAGTAGGGGGTGAGTGATGGTAATCACCCAGTAGGTGCCTCTCAAAACAATACAAAGCGTACATACCCAAAAAGATACCAACACATAACACCTAAAACAAGATAGCATGGCTCAAACGGAAAGAAAAACACTCCACATGAAAATGCGCAACTAAGTGATGCATGCTCACGTCATCATGTCACACGCAACGAGATTATGCCAGGCGATATGTCCAAACCTCTACCGTACAATGCATGCTCCCGGGTCCTAAATCCAGCGTCGTGGTCTCTAGCCACCACTTGCCGTTTGGACACCCACGCCCTATAGACGCAGTATGTCTCATGACACCCATGCCCTATAGACACAGTATATCATCCCGGTATCCACGCTCTATAGACGCAGTATACCTCATGCAAATGCACGTGCCATGGATGCAAGAGAAAGAAAGAAAAAAACAGTTGGACGTCATACCCAAACATCGATCGATGACGTCCAGCTGAGGCACGTCGATCTCTCCCTCAGCTTACGTCGATCAATCGATGTCCACCTGGGATACATCGATCTCTCACCCACTGTACATCGATCGATCGATGTACATCATCCTCTGACATCGATCGATCGATGTCATCGTTTCCCCAGGATTTCATCCTACGATTTCTGCAGAAACTGCAGATCTAAATGCAGTCCATTTCATCAACACCATTCTGCAATTTACACTCACACACATTTCCATACACATATAGGCTTCATATCACTACGAGGAGAAATCATCAATAAGATCATGACCAAATCAAGGATAGAAGAATCGAATCAAGAATAGAAGAACCACCATAAACACCTTGTGATACATCAATAGGATCATGATTGAATCAAGAATAAAAGAACAACAATAAACACATTGGGATACATCAATAAGATCATGATTGAATCAAGAACAAAAGAACAACAACAAGCAAACAAAATACCGTTTTGAGCATGCAATCTTCATACCATTTTGAGGGAATCAATAGTATGCACCTACCTCGATCCTAGCAAGAATTTATATACGATAGATGATGGTGATGAAGTGGTTGGTGATTTCTGCTCCTCCCCTTGAATACTTGGATCAAAGATCTCTCCTTTTTTCCTTCTTATGGCCGAAATTTTGATAGGGGAAGGGGGAGAGGGAGGCTGCCGCTTAGAAATAGAGAGGGGGAGGAGAATTAGGGTTAATTATAATTTAAGGAGAGATTGGGGGAATTAAAAAGGGGTGAGATGATAAGTGAGGGAAATTAGGGATAGGATTTGGTTAATTAGTTTATTATTTATTATTAAGTTCTTCTTCTTTTTTTCTATACGGGCATAACATCCTACCCCCCTTACAAAAAGTTTCGACCCCGAAACTTGCCGTACCTTGCTCAAAGATGTGGGGATAGCGGTCGCGCATTTGCTCTTCTAGTTCCCATGTCGCTTCATTCTCCCAGTGGTTGCTCCATTGAACTTTGACATAGGGAATAATCCTCCTTCTCAGCTTCTGATCCTTCCGGTCAAGAATTCTGATCGGTACCTCTTCATAGGAAGCATCTGACTTGATCTTAAGTGGCTGAGCATCTAACACATGACTTGGGTCTGATACGTACCTCCTCAACTGTGAGACGTGAAACACGTTGTGCACCTGAGCCAGCATCGGGGGTAGCGCCAGTCTGTAGGTCAAATCTCCAACCTTCTCGAGTATCTCATAAGGTCCAATAAAACGAGGCTTCAACTTCCCTTTAACTCCAAAACGTGTCACACCCTTCATGGGTGACACCTTGAGATAGACTTTTTCTCCCTCCTCGAACTCTAAAGGTCGTCTATTCATGTCGGCCCAACTCTTGCTTCTATCATGAGTCGTCTTAAGGCGTTCACGAATCAGTTTCACTTTCTCTTTAGTTTGCTCAATTATCTCGGGGGCCGTCAACACACGCTCGCCAACCTCGTCCCAGTGAACAGGTGACCTACACTTACGTCCATACAAGGCCTCGAATGGTGCATGCCTATGGCACTGTGATGGCTGTTATTGTAGGAGAACTCAATCAACTTAAGCATGCTGTCCCAGTTCCCCTTGAAATCCAACGCGCACGCCCTCAGCATGTCCTCTAGGGTCTGAATGGTCCTCTCAGACTGACAATCGGTCTGAGGGTGGAAAGCAGTGCTCAATCGTAACTCAGCCCCCATTTTCTTCTGACAGGCTGCCCAGAACTGAGAAGTAAACTTCGGGTCACGATCAGATACTATGCTGACTGGCACTCCATGAAGGCAGACAATGTTGTCGATGTACATAGTCACCAACCTCTACATAGTAAGTCCGGTAGGGATAGGTAAGAAATGAGCAGATTTTGTCAATCGATCCACGATTACCCATATCACATCATTTTCATTTCTTGTCTTCGGAAGTCCAACCACAAAATCCATTGTTACATTCTCCCACTTCCATTCGGGTATCTCCAGTGGTCGCATCAGTCCACCCGGTCTCTGATGTTCTGCCTTAACTTGCTGGCAAACAAGGCACCTTTCCACAAACTCAGCGATGTGCCTCTTCATGCCATTCCACCAATAATGTTTCTTCAGATCATTGTACATTTTCGTAGCACCAGGGTGGATAGACAGCTTCGAATTATGTGCTTTTTTCAACAACTCCCTCCTGAGGTCCTCAACATCCGGTACGCACAACCTTCCTTGGTACCACATACTGCTGTCATCATGAACCTGAAATCCATCTACCCGGCTGGTCAACATTCTTTCTCGGATAGCCCTAATTGCAGCATCATCTTTTGGTGCTTCCTTGATCTGATCTACCAAAGTTGGAGTGATAATCAGTGCTGCCAGAACATCTGCAGTAGAATCCACAAGATCCAAGTCAAACTCTGCCATTTCCTTTTCTAGAGTCGCCTGCCGAGCATGGCTCGATTTCCTACTTAAGGCATCAGCAACTCGATTAGCCTTCCCTGGGTGATAGCTGATGGTCAAATCATAATCTTTCAATAACTCTAACCACCTCCTTTGGTGCATGTTCAACTCCTTTTGTGTGAACAGATACTTAAGGCTTTTATGATCAGTGAACACCTCGCACTTCACTCCATATAAATAGTGGCACCAGATTTTCAGTGCGAACCCCACTGCTGCTAGCTCCAGATCATGAGTCGGATAGTTCTGCTCATAGGGCTTTAGTTGTCGTGAAGCATATGCAATGACCTTGCCGTTTTGCATCAGCACGCATCCTAAAACATAAAAGTTAGACCACATATTTACTTATATACCAAATCAATTTGAAATTGTATACATTTACCTAGCCCGTTCTTAGAAGCGTCACTGTAGATGACAAACCCTTCTGACGGGGTGGGTTGAGCAAGAACAGGGGCTGTAGTCAGTCTCCTCTTTAATTCAGCAAAACTCTGCTCGCACTCGGTGGTCCATACAAACTTGGACTTCTTCTACGTCAATCGGCTCAGAGGCACTGCAATAGATGAGAAGCCCTCGACAAACTTCCTGTAGTATCCAGCCAGTCCGAGAAAACTCCTTACCTCAGTCACATTAGTGGGTCTAGGCCACTCGGTGATCGCCTTTACCTTCTTTGGATCCACAGAAATCCCTTCTTCGGAGACCACATGACCCAAAAAGGCTACACTCTTCAACCAGAACTCACATTTACTGAACTTGGCGTATAATTTGCTCCTGCGAAGGGTCTCTAGAACCTCCCTCAAATGCTCAGCATGAATCTCTTCGTTAGGAGAGTATACCAGAATATCATCAATGAACACCACAACGAACTTATCCAGTTGTTTCCGAAACACTGTGTTCATTAGGTCCATAAAGGTGGCTGGGGCGTTAGTTAATCCAAAAGGCACAACCAGAAATTCGTAGTGGCCATAACGTGTTCGGAAAGCGGTCTTTGCTGTATCCCCTGATTTGATCCTCAACTGATGGTAACCGGATCGCAAATCAATTTTGGAAAAAACTCTAGCCCATCGTAGCTGATCAAAGAGATCTTCGATTCGAGGTAATGGATACTTGTTCTTGATGGTGATCTTATTGAGCTCCCGGCAATATATGCATAATCTCATGCTCCCATCCTTCTTCTTCACGAACAGGACTGGAGCACCCCAAGGTGATACACTGGGTCGAATAAATTTACGATCCAGTAGTTCCTGTAACTGCTCCTTTAACTCCTTGAGTTCTGCTGGTGCCATGCGGTAGGGTGCCCTGGAAATGGGTTCAGCACCGGGTACAAGATTGATCTCGAACTCTACTTCTCTTTCTGGGGGTTAGTCCTGGTAGCTCCTCGGGGAAAACGTCTGTAAATTCCTTTACTACAGGAATTTGGTCAATCTGCGGAACCTCCTGCTCGGCACCCATGGAGAAAACCAAAAATCACTCTTCCTTTCTTTAGTGCTCGAAAAGCCTGGGCCGCAGTCAGATAAATCTTCGGGGGTGCCTTCTTCAATTTAGAGTTCCCTTGAAATGTAATTTCCCACAACTCTGGTGTCTTCATGCTGACCTGGAGTTGCCAACAGTTAATAGTGGCATGATACTTTGCCAAGAAGTCCATGCCCAGAATAACGTCAAAGTCATGCATCTGGATCGGTATCAAGGTCGCAGAGAACTACAGATCATTAATCTCCAATTCACATCCCCTGTAATGATGATGGGACACGAGTACTTGGCCGCCAGCGGCTTGTATACGGTAGGGAGTCTCAAGCCATTCGGGGAGAACATCTAGATTCTTGGCAAACCTCTTTGCCATAAACGAGTGACTCGCCCCACTATCGAACAGAACATTGGCTGGCACTTTGTTAATTAAAATCACACCTGTAACCACGTCTCCTGACTCTTCGACCTCTGCATCTGTCATCGCGTGGACCCGAGCATTGATCCGACCTCGTCCTCCCTGTTGTGCTTGAGTCTGCGGATTTACCTGAGTTGGTGCAGAGCATTCCCTAGCTAGATGTCCTTGCTTCCCACAATTATAGCATACCCTCTGAGCTTTCCACCATTGCCCTGGATGAGAACGTCCGCACAGTGTACACTGTGAGGCAGGTGCCACAGCTCTCACTGGCTGCGCATCGGTCGGTACTGGTCCCTCAATCATCGGTGTCTGACTCATTGTACCCTGCTGTCGCTCTGGTCGGAACGGTTGCCCGGACTGAGGGCGTCGGGGCACCTTCAGCCATCTCCCGGATTTGCCTGCATGCAAATCCTCACGAGGTCTCTTAAGTCTCTTCAGTGCAGCAGCCCTATCCAAGTTCCTCTCAACACGTCTGCATACCTCCAGTAGTCCCTCAAATGTCGTGGGCTCTGCACAAACAATAGCCTGCTGGATGCGAAAGCTCAAACCGGTCTGGAACTTCAGCATCTTAGCCTCCTCATTATCGATGATACATGACATATACTGACCCAGCTCGTGAAACTTCTCAGAATACTGATCGACTGTCATGGATCCCTGTGTCAACATCTGGAACTCTGCCATCCTTCTCTAAATGGCGCTTCCCGGAACATATTGCTTCTTATACTCCTCCACAAATTGCTCCCAAGTCACCGGTGGAGTCAATCTGCGCTTCACTCCATTCCACCATCTTTCAGCTTCCCCTTCCAGAAACGGGGTCGTTGTCTCCATTTTCAGATTTGCAGGTACATGTATAAGCCTTATCTGTTCGGTCACATTTTTGAGCCAGACCTCGGCTTTGTCAGGCCGAGTGGTACCCCTGAACATCAGTATCCAGGAGTTCTGCATCTCCCTGTAGTAGAACCGCAATCCTTGCTGCGGCGGCGGTGGTGGTGGTTGTTGTTGCTGTTGCTGCTGAGTTTGCTGAAGTATCTGGGCGACTGTGCCTGTTGCTGTGCCATCTAGGTGTACTGTTGCGCCATCTGCGTCTGCTGATGAGCTATCAAGGCCGTCAGATTGGCCAGCATATCAGCAAGGTTTTGGGGGATCGCCCCTTGCCCATGACGCTCGTCTCCGTCATGTCCACCATTCCCTGATGGTTTGCGTCGTGGTGGCATTGTCTGTAGACGGTTAAAACATGTTATACGAAATTTGTGTTTAAGAGTGTCGTAAAGAGATATACAATTAGAAGCAAAACGGTAATCTATAACGTATACTCACTGACGGCACACACCACCCGAAACCCAATCATAGCTTATGTCTACTTTATTTTATTTAAGTTAAAATATCATTTGAAAACAGATTGTCACTTATCCTAGGGGTGCTTAACTAATTCCATGTTCCCGAGGCGTGTCTGAAACCGGGCTCTGATACCACCTGAAGCGCCCCGCTCCCGAGCCCTAGCCTCGGTAGCAGTGCACCCGCCGTATCTCACTAAGGAGAATACAAAGCGTCACATCAACCTGTTACACGTCAGTGTCGACATAGAAATTTTTTTTTCTTTTTGCGGAAACGATTAAACACAATACTAATTTGGATTTAACAAACCTCAATAAAATAAAGACATCATTATTATGCTGACCAGGCCCTACAAGTCAAAGTCAACTGTCTAAATTAACAAGTCTGAAAATGTCTCAAAATAATACTGAAAAATAGAAATATCCATGTCACCCCAAGAGTATCATAAACAGCCCGTCTCCGTCCTCGCTGCAATCATATCTACGGATCACTCAGTCCACTCCACGACAACGGTCCCATCCTCAAGGAAGATATAGTCATACCCAGTATCGGTCTCACCTGGAATAGTAGGGGGTGAGTGATGGTAATCACCCAGTAGGTGCCTCTCAAAACAATACAAAGCGTACATACCCAAAAAGATACCAACACATAACACCTAAAACAAGATAGCATGGCTCAAACAGAAAGGAAAACACTCCACATGAAAATGCGCAACTAAGTGATGCATGCTCACGTCATCATGTCACACGCAACGAGATTATGCCAGGCGATATGTCCAAACCTCTACCGTACAATGCATGCTCCCGGGTCCTAAATCCAGCGTCGTGGTCTCTAGCCACCACTTGCCGTTTGGACACCTACGCCCTATAGACGCAGTATGTCTCATGACACCCATGCACTATAAACACAGTATATCATCCCGGTACCACGCCCTATAGACGCAGTATACCTCATGCAAATGCACGTGCCATGGATGCAAGAGAAAGAAAGAAAAAAAAGTTGGACGTCACACCCAGACGTCGATCGATCGACGTCCAGCTGAGGCACGTCGATCTCTCCCTCAGCTTACGTCGATCGATCGATGTCCACCTGGGATACATCGATCTCTCACCCGCTGTACATCGATCGATCGATGTACATCATCCTCTGACATCGATCGATCGATGTCACCGTTTCCCCAGGATTTCATCCTGCGATTTTTGCAGAAACTGCAGATCTAAATGCAGTCCATTTCATCAACACCATTCTGCAATTTACACTCACACACATTTCCATACACATATAGGCTTCATATCACTACGAGGAGAAATCATCAATAAGATCATGACCAAATCAAGAATAGAAGAATCGAATCAAGAATAGAAGAACCACCATAAACACCTTGTGATACATCAATAGGATCATGATTGAATGAAGAATAAAAGAACAACAATAAACACATTGGGATACATCAATAAGATCATGATTGAATCAAGAACAAAAGAACAACAATAAGCAAACAAAATACCATTTTGAGCATGCAATCTTCATACCATTTTGAGGGAATAAATAGTATGCACCTACCTCGATCCTAGCAAGAATTTATATACGATAGATGATGGTGATGAAGTGGTTGGTGATTTCCACTCCTCCTCTTGAATACTTGGATCAAAGATCTCTCCTTTTTTTCCTTCTTATGGTCGAAATTTTGATAGGGGAAGGGGGGAGAGGGAGGCTGCCGCTTAGAAAGAGAGAGGGGGAGGGGAATTAGGGTTAATTATAATTTAAGGAGAGATTGGAGGAATTAAAAAGGGGTGAGATAATAAGTGAGGGAAATTAGGGATAGGATTTGGTTAATTAGTTTATTATTTATTATTAAGTTCTTCTTCTTTTTTTTTTTCTATACGGGCATAACAGTGGTCATATTTTTTCTTGAACATTGACACCTAATCCCCAAGTTGATAAAACAAGCACACAATGTCAAATATGCAGCTCCAGTGTCCGTCATATGCATAAGGAATGAAAACGCATAAAATGGATAAAAAAAAAAAAAGACAATGGTAAAGAGTACCTCAATGAAAGGATCCTTTACATCATCTCTTTGAACACTGCTCCCCTAAAATATAAAACAAAAAATGATATTCTTCGTCAAAATTAATACATTTGACCAAATTATCATGTAGAACTGCTTTATCCATCGAGTTAGTAAAACGTGGTCGAAAAATCGTGCAAATTTGGGTCATGTAACTTACATAGTTTGGAAAGGCCACCATGTCTACATTCGTAGGTACATCAAGAAGCATCTGCCTCAAAGAGTACTCCCGAGCACCAGCCGGATGAAGTAACTCATCAGTATCAAGATGAATTATCCAATCAACTCCAGCATCCTAGCATTTGACCGATATCAAATTTTACTAGATTTAGCTATTTACAACAACAACATCACCGCATTGCCTTAGAAGCTCCCAACTATAGCATGGTACGGGAGGTCGGACGTACGCAACCATACCCATGTGTTAGAAACATATAGAGGTTGTTTCTCGATGAACCATAATGAAAATTGTGTCTAAGCTGTGTCGATTAACAGTTACTTCACAATATAAGAAGCGCAGCCAAGTGAATCATTTTGCTTTATTCCATCATATTCCAAAATCAAGGGAGAGTGTGTCCGTAACTCCATTAAAAATGGAAAATAGATTTAGCTATTTAATAGGTGGATATCTCACTCTATCAAAATCTTACGGCAAATGAGATTTCCTTAAATCTTAATTGTTTACATTAATTAATCGATGATCAGCAAGGAGATTACAACAGAATTAAGGCTAAGATCAAAGGGAAGGAGGAAATCCATTAGGTGAACATAAGCATACGCAAGAATTATAAGAAGCAACTGTATGTTTAAAAAGCAGTATACCCTGCCATTTGTCATCTAGCTCACTCTACAAAGATGGAAGTTAATGAAGTTAAGCTCAACTCTTCTCATCCTCTTAAACCTACTACTCTTTCTGTTGATTCAGTTCATTCGGTTAAACGTTCCAAGTATTACACTCGCTTTTTAGGCTCGCTGAAAGTACTCCGTTAGCCTATTAAGAGGCAAATACTACACATGTTATATGTAAAAGCTGTGTCAATAAAAATTGGTAAAAACTATGTGAACAAAATAAGCAAAGTTTAAATTGTTATCTACCCGTTTGGAAAGTAAAATTATATCCACATATTATTGACTAATGTATGTTTCCATGTACATTTGATTTAATTCTACATACTGCATTTAGTTATCATCATATACATATTGCATGTTTTAAGTATTAATATAATATCAGTATTACCTTGCGTATTTTAATGTCTGTATTACAATACGAACTTTATCATAATCCAAACTCATTTCTGGAAAGTTCTTGAAAATTAAGTTTTTTACAAAATTTCTCAGGAGATTGTGCATGATCCAAATGCCAATTTAGTAATTAAGATGTGTGGATTTAGTTTTTAGCAGGTAGTTCTTAAGTTTTAGAATCTGTATTATTTTCATTATTTGATTATGGACTGGATAGAAAATATCTGAAGTGCCTACTCTGTCAGGAACTTACCTGACGGGTGTAAAATTTGGTTTTCAGATTGAAGTTCTTTTTGTCCAGAGAATCAACATCCTGAAATCGAGCCACGTTTAGAAGAGAAAATACTTGTATAAATTTTGATTGATCATACGCATCATTAGTGATACATTTGTGATCCAAATGCCACCTTAATAATTAAGATGGGTTACTTTAGGTTTCAGTGAACCATCTTCAGTCTTTTGACGGGCTCATTATGCATATGCGCCTTTTTCTTTGTCCTTTTTTGGATAAAAGTGGAACCCTTTGTGTTTAAAATTTAGTTTTTCTTATTTAATTCTTTTCGCTATTTGATTTGAACTGGGAAGGAAATAGCTGAAGTGCCCACCTTATGAGGAACTTACATTAGGGGTGTGAAAATTAGTTAGCGGATTGAAGTTCCTGTTTTTGTCCAGAGAATCAATGATCATTAGGTTAAGACACATATAAAGAAAAAAAAATAAAGAAACTTGTATGAATTGCTATTGATCTTATGCATCATTAGGGATTCATTTTGTTAATTATTGGTGTTAAACATTGGCGCAGAGATCATTGAAGAAACTATTGTCTCTTGCCTTTGTCATTCATCATACGCTTTGGATAAATAGTTACAATATGGACTTAAACTAGGAAACAAAATCAATTACATATCAATCACAATTACTCCGGATAATTTTGTTTCCTTTTATTGTTTATCCACGTGATGCACATTCTGACACTCTCCCTCAAGTTAAGTCACGGAGTCTTCGATGCTTAACTTGCCTAGAATATCGTGAAAATGTCCAGTTGATACCGCCTTTATGTGTATGTCTACCAGTTGTTTAGTACCTGTATAACACCACTAGAAGGGAAGTTGAATAGTGGGTGCAAAAAATTTGGTTTTTAAAAACTTTTAAACCAAAAACCTCACTTCTGAAAACAGTTTCTATTTTCATATTCTGATTTGAAACGATTTAAACACCTAGTTACATACCTCCAAAAATTATGAAATTTGGTGAGATTCGATTCAAATTAAAATTCAACTCCTAACCCTTTGAATATACGTTTTTGGTCAGATTGCACAAATCTGACATAAACAGTACTCCGATTTGAAAATTTTATTCCGATTGATTGGTGAATCCAAATGGTCTGAAAATTTAATCACAAGACCCTAAATATATTTATTTTAATGTTTTGAAACAGTTTTTGAAAATTTCTTTGGGAAGTAAGTCAACTACGTTGATGTTCTCAACCATTGCAAATCTAAAAATCAGATTACACTGCTGTCAGAACTATTCAGGTTTGACTAACTTATACTTATCCAAATGAGTTGAAACTTACGCCAAATGAAATCTAGGATATGTGGCTATGTTTTTGAGAAATTTACTCGTTCGGTTAAATCAACCTACTTCAGTCTTCGAGGATACCTTCCTCGGTTATCACTAAACACCAAAAACATCTTACACAGGGGTGACTGGAGTTAAAACACTAACTCCACCCTTTTACAACCAATACAGTCAAGCAAACCGATCACAAACACCACCTCAAATTAAATGAAGGTTTGATCACACCTTGATCAACCTTTTACGACAATGAATGAGTGTGGGTGGTATATTCAAAGCCTATATAATATGTAGAATATATGAACAATAGGCTTGAGAGAAGAAGAAAGAAAAGGAGAAGAAGAAAGTAGTATAGCTTCTTGCACTTGAGATGATTTGAGTTGTAGCCTTAGCCTTGTTTGCACTATTCTTCCCTTTTTATCCATATGTGGCCGTCCCCTTTAGGGCTTTCTAGCATCTTGATAATTCTCTTTAATGTCCTTGGAAGATTGTCTTGTGTAGAGATGACACCATCTTGCTTACTTGGCGCCACATGATTGGAAGAATGACTTGACCTTGTGTACTTGGCACTTGATGATTGGTCCAACTTGTCATCGTTTTAGTGAGCTGTAAAATCTGAAAAAACCTTGCAAAACATATGCCAAAAAGAATTCAAAATGTTTCCAAAAAATCACCTTTCAATCCCTTCAATTTTGGGATGCACATTAAGTACCATAACCAGCCTAAAAAACGGCCAGCTATAGTAGCACATGCTGAATTTTCAGCATGTGTTACATTTTCAAATCTTTTGAATTGTTACCTTTTGTAGTTCCCTATTTTATGTCACTAACCTTGTGTGACATATTATCCACCAATTAAGATGCCAACTAAGATCCACATAGGCTACATCATGGCTGCAAATGGCGTGTAAGCTGAATGCACATGTGCTAAAATTTCACTTTAGTAATCTTTGTCAAATAATGCACAATAATTACACATATAAGATAAATTTCAATCAGCTCTAATTTGATTTTTCTAGAAACTTTAACATGTCTTGAATGTGTAAAAAGTGTTTAGATACAAGTTACAACTCATGTCAAAAAACGCTCCATGTGTTGTGCTCGTAGAAAACCGAATTTTCGACTTTCGTCGTTACACGATTTTTCTCCGGATTAAATTAAAAAATTTTGCACATGTCATATATATTATGCCACACATAATGTACACAAAATAAAGTAGATATTCAGCTCTAATGGCTGATTGAGAGGCGCCCCCATGTGCTAAAAAATTGCATTTGAAATCTCCATAAATTTGGCCTAAATTGTGGGTGATTTGTGTGTGCCAATATGAAATGCTTTAGTGGTTGATTGAGCATGTGAGCCATGAAAGTTTTGGATATTTTTGAAGTATATGGTCTAGCCATCTTTATATGGCAAGTACGTGACACGTTAGTGAAGTTTCGGTAGTCACCCTATACGACAATTTTTGGTTTATGACCTTGTAGCGTGTCGTTATAATTTTGTAATAACCATGACTTATATCATATGATATAAGACCTGAATATACTCATAAATATGAGGTTTATATAGTGGTATGACGTCGACGTACGTTTGTGATATATGTAATGTGTCGGTAGTATGTCGAAATATATGTGTATTATGCCTTTAAAAAAATATGAATATAATATATATATATATATGTATATATATATATGTATATATATATGTATATGTATATATATATATATGTATATGTATATATATATATGGCGTGTAAGATTAAATGGGGAGGAGACTTTTCATTTCAAAATTTGTTGTCATGTAGCTTCCTCCAAATATATCTCCATTTGATGAACTAGTTAGTTCATTTACTTAAGCATTCTACTTAATGAACTAGTTTAGTTCATTAATTGTGGCATCTGAAAATAGTTCAAAGACAACAAATTTTTGCCGTATGATGTAAGCTTTAACGCTTCATGGCTTGTTAGTACGGCAACAATATATATAAACATATGAAGCATGTATATCACATAAATGTGTCAAGTAATAACTTTGTCATGCATTTCGTAAACTCGTACCATTTAAATCATGCATTTGTAAATTATTCAAACACTTTTTCTCAATAAGTTAGTCTTCTGAACGTGCAAACGGTAGACATATTTCTTGACCTTCGAGCTTCTCCTTGATGAAATGTTGGTTTTTGTCTTTTATGTATTTTGTTCGGTCATGCTGAACGGGATTTTTGAAAATTCTTATCGCTGCTTTATCGTCACACATCAGCCCCGGGACTATTGTCGGAGGAAACCCTATTTCCTTTAATATTTTCTTAACCTATAGTACCTCAGCTAGTCCTCTCGTGATCCCTCGGAACTCTGCTTCTGCGCTTGACAGCTACCACTACATTTTGTTTCTTGCTTTTCCAAGTGACTAAATTTTCCCAACTAAGGTGAAATATCCAGACGCTGGCCTCTTGCCATTCGGATTTACGGCCCAATCAGCATATGTGTATACCGGTACTCCAAGGTGACCATGTTGTCTGAATACAATTCCCCTTCCTGGGGTCCCTTTTAGATACCTTACAATCCTTAGCATTGCTTCCATATATTGTTTTTGCGGCTGATGCACAAACTGACTTACTACTCCAACCGCTTATGTAATGTCGGATCTTGTGTGTGAAAGATAAATTAGTTTTCCCACCAGCTATTGATAACGTGGTTTGTCTGCTGGTCTTCCCCTTGAACAATCCTTAACCCATGATTCATCATCATTGGAGTCTCAGCGGGCTTGCAATCTACCAGCCCCGTTTCCACTAAAAGATCCAGAACATACTTTGCGAAATAAAAATTCCGACTTTTTATTGGAGTATCTCAATACCTAGGAAATACTTCAGTATTCCCAGGTCCTTCATTTTGAATTCCTGGAATAGCCTTTGCTTCAAGGCTTTAATTTCTTGATGATCGTTCTCGGTGATAATCATGTCATCGACATATATAATTAGACAAGTCACCCCCTCTTGTTCTCTTTTTAAGAATAGCGTATGGTCTCTATTGCTCTGGTGATAACCATATTTTTTCATGGCCATGGTGAAACGACCGAACCAGGCTCTTGATGACTACTTTAATCCATACAACGCTTTCCGCAATCGGCAAACTTCTCCTGGCTTGAACTTAAAAAAACCTGGTGGTGGCTCCATGTATACTTCTTCCTTTAGATCTCGATGTAAGAAGGCGCTCTTGACATCTAGTTGATACAGAGGCCAATCAAGATTTGCTGCGACTGAGAATAGTACCCGGATTGTGTCTATTTTTGCCACTGGAGAAAAGGTTTCTGAATAATCTATTCCATATGTCTGTGTGTATCCTTTGGTAACCAGTCTTGCTTTGTACCTTTCTATGGCCCCGTCTTCTCGGTGTTTGATTGTAAACACCCAGCGGCAACCCACCGGCCTCTTGTCTTTGCCTATTATGCATTTCTCCCATGTCTTGTTTTGCGTAAGGGCATCCATCTCAGTCTGCATAGCCTCCCGCCATTTCGGACACTTCTCTGACTCCTCCACTGTTCTGGGGATTGATGTAGTATAAAGTGTAGCCTGGAAACACATGGCATTTTCAGAGAGGTGATTGTAACTCCCCTTGACCGGATACCTTGAGGTCCTGGCTATGTATTCAGGCTCGTATCTGGCTGACGGTACTCCTATGTTTTTTCTCGGAGGTAAGACATACCGCAATTTCGCAGGCTCAATAAGCTGGTTAGAAGTATCAGAAGGATTTTCTGGAGAGTCAGATTCTAGGGAAGCAGATGGTTTATTTGGAGAACATACCTGGGGATATTCGTTCGGAGTTGATAGCTGGTCGTGATTAAGTGTACAGAGATCCACTTTGTACACTTATCATGGCTGCAAATGGCGTGTAAGCGGAATGCACATGTGCTGAAATTTCACTTTAGTAATCTTTGTCAAATAATGCACAATAATTACACATATATGATAAATTTCAATCAGCTCTAATTTGATTTTTCTAGAAACTTTAACATGTCTTGAATGTGTAAAAAATGTTTAGATACATGTTACAACTCATGCCAAAAATCATTCCATGTGTTGTGTTCGTAGAAAACCGAATTTTCGACTTTCGTCGTTACGCGATTTTTCTCTGGATTAAATTCAGAATTTTTGCACATGTCATATATATTATGTCACACGTAATGTACACAAAATAAAGTAGATATTCGGCTCTAATAGCTGATTGAGAGGCGCCCCCATGTGCTAAAAATTGGATTTGAAATCTCCATAAATTTGGCCTAAATTGTGGGTGATTTGTGTGTGCCAATATGAAATGCTTTAGTGGCTGATTGAACATGTGATCCATGAAAGTTTTGGATATTTTTGAATTATATGGTCTGGCCATCTTTATATGGCAAGTACGTGACATGTTGGCGAAGTTTCGGTAGTCACCCGATACGACAATTTTCGGTTTATGACCATGTAACGTATCGTTATAATTTTGTAATCACCATGACTTATATCATATGATATAAGACCTGAATATACTCATAAATATGAGGTGTATGTAGTGGTATGACGTTGATGTACGTTTGTGATATATGTAATGTGTCGGTAGTACGTCGAAATATATGTATATTGTGCCTTTAAAAAGTATGTATATATATATATATATATATATATATATATATATATATATATATGGCGTGTAAGATTAAATGGGGAGGAGACTTTCCATTTCCAAATTTGTTGTCATGTAGCTTCCTCCAAATATATCTTCATTTGATGAACTAGTTAGTTCATTTACTTAAGCATTCTACTTAATGAACTAGTTTAGTTCATTAATTGTGGCATCTGAAAATAGTTCAAAGACAACAAATGTTTTCCGTATGATGTAAGCTTTAACGCTTCATGGCTTGTTAGTACGACAACAATATATATAAACATATGAAGCATGTATATCACATAAATGTGTCAAGTAATAACTTTGTCATGCATTTCGTAAACTCGTACCATTTAAATCATGCATTTGTAAATCATTCAAACACTTTTTCTCAACAAGTTGGTCCTCTGAACGTACAAACGGTAGACATATTTCTTCACATTCGAGCTTCTCCTTGATGAAATGCCGGTTTTTGTCTTCTATGTATTTTGTTCGGTCATGCTGAACGGGATTTTTGGAAATTCTTATCGCTGTTTTATCGTCACACATCAGCCCCGGGACTATTGTCGGAGGAAACCCTATTTCCTTTAATATTTTCTTAACATATAGTACCTCAGCTAGTCCTCTCGCGATCCCTCGGAACTCTGCTTCTGCGCTTGACAGCTACCACTACATTTTGCTTCTTGCTCTTCCAAGTGACTAAATTTCCCCAACTAAGCTAAAATATCCAGACGTTGGCCTCCTGCCATTCAGATTTACGGCCCAATCAGCATATGTGTATACCTGTACTCCAAGGTGACCATGTTGTCTGAAGACAATCCCCCTTCCTGGGGTCCATTTTAGATACCTTACAATCCTTAGCACTACTTCCATATGTTGTTTTTGCGGCTGATGCACAAACTGACTTACTACTCCAACCGCTTATGCAATGTCGGATCTTGTGTGTGAAAGATAAATTAGTTTTCCCACCAGCTATTGATAACGTGGTTTGTCTGCTGGTCTTCCCCTTGAACAATCCTTAACCCATGATTCATCATCCTTGGAGTCTCAGCGGGCTTGCAATCTACCAGCCCAATTTCCACTAAAAGATCCAGAACATACTTTCTTTGCGAAATAAAAATTCCGACTTTTGATTGGAGTACCTCAATATCTAGGAAATACTTCAGTATTCCAGGTCCTTCATTTTGAATTCCTGGAATAGCCTTTGCTTCAAGGCTTTAATTTCTTGTTGATCGTTCTCGGTGATAATCATGTCAACGACATATATAATTAGACAAGTCATCCCCTCTTGTTCTCTTTTTAAGGATAGCGTATGGTCTCCATTGCTCTGGTGATAACCATATTTTTTCATGGCCATGGTGAAACGACCGAACCAGGCTCTCGGTGACTACTTTAATCCATACAACGCTTTCCGCAATCGGCAAACTTCTCCTGGCTTGAACTTAGTTAAAAAAACCTGGTGGTGGCTCCATGTATACTTCTTCCTTTAGATCTCTATGTAAGAAGGCGCTCTTGACATCCAGTTGATATAGAGGCCAATCAAGATTTGCTGCGACTGAGAATAGTACCCGGATTGTGTCTATTTTTGCCACCGGGAAAAAGGTTTCTGAATAATCTATTCCATATGTCTGTGTGTATCCTTTGGTAACCAGTCTTGCTTTGTACCTTTCTATGGCCCCGTCTGCTCGGTGTTTGATTGTAAACACCCAGCGGCAACCCACCGGCCTCTTGTCTTTGCCTATTATGCATTTCTCCCATGTCTTGTTTTGCGTAAGGGCATCCATCTCAGTCTGCATAGCCTCCCGCCATTTCGGACACTTCTCTGACTCCTCCACTATTCTGGGGATTGGTGTAGTATAAAGTGTAGCCTGGAAACACATGGCATTTTCAGATAGGTGATTGTAACTCCCCTTGACCGGATACCTTAAGGTCCTGGCTATGTATTCAGGCTCGTATCTGGCTGACGGTACTCCTATGTTTTTTCTCCGAGGTAAGACAAAGGGTTTTCTGGAGAGTCAGATTCTAGGGAAGCAGATGGTTTATTTGGAGAACATACCTGGGGATATTCGTTCGGAGTTGATAGCTGGTCGTGATTAAGTGTACAGAGATCCACTTTGTCAATAGGGGCTTGCCCGGTGGTTTGGCCTACCCCCTCTGTTGGGTCAGCAGGTTCTGGCAGTATAAGCGTACGTAACCCGCATAGTGAGTTGGTATGAGGGTCCTCCCCCTGAGAACAAGGTGGGGTTGGAAATAATACTCTGTCTCAAGGAAATCGCAGTCAAGAGTAGTGTATAGACGTCGGGCTTTGGGATCGTAGCACCTGTACCCTTTCTGGTTTACCCCATACCCTACAAATACACACTTGACAGCACATGAATCCAACTTAGACAGTTGAGGCTTTGGAATATGAACATAGACAGTACTTCCAAAGACTCGAGGAGGAAGAGTTAGGTATGGTACTTCACAAGCAAAGCCAAAGGTGTTTGATGGTTCAGTATTTTGGTAGGCAAACGATTAACCAGATAATTTGCAGTGGCAATGGCCTTAGGCCAGTAAGAGGATGGAACATGAGACTCAAGCAAAAGGGATCGGGTTATCTCAAGAAGAAACTGATTTTTATGCTCATCTACTCCATTTTGCTTAGGGGTGTCTAGACAGGTGGTTTGGTGTATAAGTCCATGGTTACAAAAGAATTCTTGTAACTGTTTATTGATATATTCTCTGCCATTATCCGTGCAGAGAATTTGAATTTTTGTTTTATACTGTGCAGAGATCATATGATAAAACATAACAAATTTATTGAATACCTCAGACTTATGTTTGAGAAAGTAGACCCAGGTCATGCGGGTACAGTCATCAACAAACGATAGGAAGTAGGTAAAACCAGTGGGACTTGAAACCGGGGATGGTCCCCAAACGTCTGAATGAACTAATGAAAACGGCTATGAGTTCTGGTATTATTTAGTGGGTACGAAAGTTTATGACTTTTTGGCAGAATACAAATATAACAAGGTAAATTTGAATACCGTTAAAAATATGTGGAAGTAGGATATGAAGATTTTCCAAAGATGGTTGACCAAGTCTGCGGTGCCATAACCATGCCTGCCAGTCTACCATCCCTTGAGTGAGCGCTGCTGTGCCGTGTTGGCCGACCTCGTCAACAAAGTAGAGACCTTCTCGTTCAGAACCACGCCCAACTATCTTCCCTGTCCAGATATCCTGCAAAGATAATTGATTAAAAGTTGGATGATTGAAGAAAATATCGTTTATTGCCTTTGTCATTCATCATATGGTTTGGATAAATAGTTACAATATAGACTTAAACTAGGAAACAAAATCAATTACATATCAATCGCAATTACTCCAAATAATTCTGTTTCCTTTTATTGTTTTATCCACGTGATGCACATTCTGACACATTTTTCCTGAATACCTATAATAGGGAAGCTTTAATACAAAATTAGCTCTCTTCAGTGTTTACTGTTCTCACTTGTGTGGATAGTCATTGTCTGTACTCTGTTCCGTGTTCAATTTGTACTGATATTTCCTGATAATGTTTAAAGCGTTACCCCCTTTGCTTTCTGTCTTTCAGTTGAATTAAAGAATTCTAAGAGTGAGTTCTGATACTCTAAGGTTGATGTTAGTAA
Source organism: Eustoma russellianum (assembly GCA_036186865.1). Taxonomy (NCBI): domain Eukaryota; kingdom Viridiplantae; phylum Streptophyta; class Magnoliopsida; order Gentianales; family Gentianaceae; genus Eustoma; species Eustoma russellianum. Next base: position 6,529,763 of record AP025072.1, on the reverse strand, counting down.
CATTGTGCAGCCTATACCAAAGCAGGAACAGGAAGTAGCAGAAACGTATATAGGATCAGAATCATATGGTGTGCAGACATTACCCTCATGAAGATCTTGTTTTAAATAGATTTAGATATGGACAATCATGTTCAAGGTGCTGTCCTAGCTCTACAAGTGGATGAAGCACAAAATCAAGGGGAGATTCATGATCTCGTTCAGGGCAATGGTGTACCTGAAGTTGTTTAAGTTACATGTGGCAGAAATTGTTCGGATTCAACAATGTCTTCTTTGAATTCTGAATCAATTGAAAAGGCTCTGCCTTTATTTCATAATAATACAGAGCTGATTCTGCTGCATACTAATGGCCATGAAGTTTAGGTGGCCAGTATTTTGTTAGCTTCAAAAAATCTGGTAACTTGCAATACTATAAGGCAAACAGAAAGTAACATTTAGATGAACATGTGTCATGTGTAGAAACTAATTGCCAAAAACTTAGAAAAGTTTCTAAATCTCCTGCAGATAGTATAAGGGTAAAATCAGAACCCTGTTGCCAGTGGTGCATGACACTGTAGGGAGGGCTTGTGCAAAGCATTCAGGTGAAGAGGTGTTACATGGTGGTTTAGAAAGGTTGGATCCCGAAACAGAGAAGGTTGGATCATGCACCTTAATTCAGATTAATGAGGCTGTTCTACTGAAAGAAGATGCTTCAGGGGCTTTCTCCAAAGATGAAACTGGAAATGTATTTAAAATGAATTCTCCTGCAGATAACGTCAAGGGTGCAACCAGCACCTTGTTGGAAAAGTACGTTAAAGTAGTCTTTCTTAATGCTCCAAACTTATATAAAGAGTATATGAGGTTGTTTGAGAGTTTGAAGTTTCTGGAGGTCTTGGATCGATCAATGTTGGAGACATCGATCGATCGATGTGGTACGTTGCAGCTCTGGAAGCATTCTGTCCAACATAGATCGATCACATCGATCGATCTATGTGACATCGATCGATCGATGTGATCGATCGATGTAGGACAGAATGAAAAGTGTAAGTCTCTGTCCGACTTCGATCGATCGAAGTGACATCGATCGATCGATGTGCCAACGGACAGAACTTTTCACTAGAAGTTGCAGCTTTTGATCCAAGGATCATCTCTCTTCGCCTATGAACGGTAATCAACGGCTCTTGGAAGTTGAAATGAGGCTGAGACATATTTCAAAAGAGGTTTTAAACATACCCCAAGATCTACATATAGTAGATCTTGGTATCTTCATAAAAACAATTCACTTTTGCAAAACTAAGAAAAGTCTCTCAGCATTTACTTCATCTTCTTCTTCTCTTTCACTACCTTCAACAAACAAGTTCAGTCTTTCTCCTCTAGAGCAAAGGAAAGAAAGATAGCCGTTATATCCTGGGAAGCATTTGCTTGAAGCCTACCTAGCTCTTTGGTAGAAGCAAAATTGCTTTAAGGACAGTGACTAGTTTGTCATGTCTCGGCTCTGTTTTCTTGTGATTCTCATATTCTCATCCTATATTTCCAACAATCTTAAAGCAATTTTTGTTTGAGAATATGACAACAAGACAAGCACCAGTTCCTGACATGTCGAAAATGGAGCCATTCGATGGCAAGTTCTTCAAACGTTGGGCGGCTAAGGTGTTGTTCTTCTTGGAGATGATTTCTGTTTCATATGTGTTAACTAAAGACAAAGCAACAGATGAAACAGAAGGCAAAAAGTATGATGCTGATAATACAACATGTAGAGGACACATTCTGCACTTCCTCTCCAATTCTTTATTTGACATTTATGTCAAATTCACGTCAGCAAATGATATTTGGGCAGCACTTCAGAACAAATATGGTTCTGAAGATGTTGGCAAAAGAAAGTATGTGGTTAGTGAATTTCTGAAATTCCAAACGGTGGATCACATACCGATCAATGATCAAATTCACCAATATCAACAATTGATGGATAACATGGAGCAAGAAGGCATCAAGGTTGACGAGACCTTTCAAGCAGCATTATTGCTGGAAAAGCTTCCATCTTCTTGGAACAAGTACAAGAACAGAGGGAAGCATGACGATGCGAAGTTAACCATGGATGGAGTCATCAAGCATATTCGTATTGAAGAAAATAATAGGCTGGATGACAAGCAAAGCGATGAAAGGAACTCTCAAGCCAATGTGGTGAAGCACAAACCCAAAATGCAAAAGACTCAGCACAATGGCAAAGTAAGACATTTGTGCAAGGGCAAGGACAAAAGAAGATGAAAGGTGCATGCTGGGTGTGCGGGAAGTTGGGACATAGAGCAGCCAAATGCAACCAACGGAAAGGCCAGCCAGCAATCAAGCACATCTAGTGGAATCTACAAAGGCAACCGACGAAGTCATTGCTGCGGTCATTTTATCCGAGGTAAACCTTGTCGGTGGTACTTCGAAATGGGTGGTAGACACAGGGGCTACCAAGCACATTGCCACCAGTAAAGATCTATTTTTTGTATATCAAGAAATAGATGATGGCGAGCAAGTCTTCTTGGGAGATGCACATGGTACCAAAGTTTTTGGTAAAGGAAAGGTGCTCCTCAAGTTGACTTCTGGCAAGAGACTGGAGTTAAACAATGTGCTGCATGTTCCTGCAATGCGTAGGAACTTGATTTCCAGAGTACTACTGAACAAGGTTAATATTAAACTTGTTCTTGAGTTTGATAAGCTTATTCTTTCTAGAAACGGGGAGTTTGTCGGGAAAAGATATTGCTCCGGGGATTACTTGTATTAGATGCAGTTTGTATTATGAATAATAAGAATGCATCTAGTTTTGCTTACGTTGTTGATTCCTTTGATATTTGGCATGCAAGATTAGGACATGTGAACAAGGATGCATTAAAAAGATTAAAGTTCACCAACTTAATTTCATATGCATGTGAAGATGACTTTGGAAAGTGTGAGTTTTGTGTAGAAGCAAAACATCACAAAAAGTCATTTAAGTCTGTTGAAAGAACAACAGATAAGTTAGAACTCATACATAGTGATCTTGGTAACTTTAGAGGCTATACTAGCAAAGGTGGTAAAAAGTACTATATAACTTTTATTGATGACTTTTCTAGATACACTAGAGTTTACTTGTTAGCACATAAAGATGAATCTGAAAGCATGTTCATCAGGTATAAGAATGAAGTTGAAAATCAACTAGATAGAAAGATTAAAAGGTTGAGGACAGATAGAGGAGGTGAGTATAATGTGTTATCTTTACAAAGCTTTTTGTGAAGATAATAGAATTATACATGAGTTTACACCGCCTTACACTCCTCACTCTAATGGAGTCGCTGAAAGAAAAAATAGAACACTTAAAGATATGATGAATGCCATGCTTATAAGTTCAGGTTTGCCTAACAATATGTGGGGAGAGGCAATCCTTTCGGCATGTCATATCTTGAATAGAATCCCACATAAGAAGACCAATAAAACTCCTTATGAACTTTGGAGAGGTTATGCACCCAACTTGAATTATTTCAAAGTGTGAGGGTGTTTAGCCAAGGTTGGTATTCCGGAGTTCAAAAGGAGTAAAATCGGTCCTAAGACTAATGATTGCGTTTTCATAGGATATGCTCAAAATAGTGCTACATATAGATTCATGTTGTTGGATAATGGTTCTATCATTGAATCTAAGAATGCTGAGTTTTTTGAACATATTTTTCCTATGAAGAAAGAGTCATTAGTTAGTTTGAATCATGAAAAAGGTGAGTCTAGCAAAATATCTAATAATGATTCTTCACCTAGAAGAAGTAAGAGGAAAAGAGTAGAAAAGTCCTTTGGAAATGACTTTGTCACTACATTCATTTTAGAAAATGACCCTACCACATATCAAGAAGCGGTAATGTCTATAGACTCTAAGTTTTGGAAAGAAGCTATCAATAGTGAACTTGAGTCTATACTTAGCAACAATACTTGGGAACTCGTAGACTTGCCTAGAGGTTGTAAACCTATCAGTTGTAAGTGGGTCTTTAGAAAGAAACTAAAGGCGGACGGTACAATTGATAAGTTTAAGGCTAGACTTGTGGCTAAAGGGTTCACCCAACAGGAAAGAATAGATTTCTTTGATACCTATTCACCTGTTGCTAGGATTACGTCCATTAGAGTGTTAATAGCGTTAGCTTCCATTTATAAGTTAGTTGTACATGAAATGGATGTTAAAACAACATTTCTAAATAGAGATTTAGAAGAAGAAATTTACATGAAGCAACCCGAAGGGATGATAGCTAAAGAACAAGTGCATAAGGTTTGTAGGTTGAAGAAGTCTTTATATGGTTTAAAACAAGCGCCTAAGCAATGGCATGAGAAATTTGATAATGCCATGTTGTCTAATGGATATGTTGTAAATGAAAGTGATAGATGCATTTACAGTAAGTTTAAAAATCTTGATGGTGTTATTGTTTGTTTATATGTTGATGACTTGTTAATCTTTGGTACAAGTCTTGATGTTGTAAATGGTACTAAAGTGTTTTTATCCTCTGTTTTTGAAATGAAAGACATGGGAAAAGCAGATTTAATACTTGGTCTTAGATTGATAGAAAAATGTGGGGGTTATATGCTTTCTCAATCTCATTATGTTGAAAAGATTTTGAGAAAGTTAACCATTATGATGTCAAGCCTGTTAGTACTCCATATGATGCATCCATAAGGTTGGAAAAGAATAAACATGATGGTGTTTCACAATGTGAGTATGCTAAGATCATTGGTAGTGTTATGTATCTCATGAATTGCACTAGGACAGATATTGCATATTCTGTTAATCGTTTAGCTAGATATACTCATAGTCCAAGTAAAGAGCATTGGGATGCTTTGAAACGACTATTGAGATATCTAAGGGGGACTATGGACTTAGGACTTACCTTTACCGGAAGTCCTGCTGTCTTACAAGGTTATTGTGACGCTAATTAGGTCACAGATAACGATGAAATAAACTCCACCAGTTGGTATGTATTTACTTTGGGTGGTGGTGCCATTTCATGAAAATCCTCTAAACAAACTTGTAAAGCTAAATCAACGATGGAATCTGAGTTTGTTGCTTTAGAACTCGCTTGTTCAGAGGCAGAATGGTTAAGGAATTTACTTGTTGATATTCCTTTGTGGACTAAGCCTATGCCTTCCGTATTTGTTCATTGTGACTCCCAAGCAGCGATTGCTCGAGCTAGGAACAAAATATACAACGGGAAGAGCCGGCACATCCGCTTGAGGCACAATATTGTGAGTGACTTGATTAGTTCTGGGGTGGTTAACTTGGAATACATAAAAACCGAGTTGAACCTGGCTGATCCCTTAACTAAAGGTTTGAACCGAAAAATGGTTCTTAAGACATCGAGAGGAATGGGACTTGTTCCGTTGGATGTGAATTCTCTATGACAGGAACCCAACTCACTATTAGTAGAGATCCTACAAACGGAGTTCAATGTGGTAAGAACACGTCATAGAAGAATTCTATAAAGTACTATTGTTTTAGTCCTTTTCTATGTTGATGTATATGTGGATAGTACTTGCTGCATATTTGAGGTTGAGATTTAAGTCTCTTAATGGATGATTCATAGCCATTATAAATGGTGGTGTGTTGCAGTACACACTTGATGAATATCACCTATATAAGTGTGAAAGTGGGGTCGCTTCCTATGAGAGCCTAGAAAACTCTCTAGAGCGCTTATGAATTCTGGGATTGGGTGCAGGGCCATTAATGCACCACATCGCGAACTTGTATGAAGTTAGATGTTGACATGCCATTTGTATGATCATATAAACAGTAGTGAGATATGTGGTTCAAGACGGTTGTCACCCTATTTCCGTTTATATATCTTCAAAATGTACTACCGGATAGTTCAAGACGTTTGTCACTACTCCGTTATGTGTCATCATCTTATTTTGATAGAGAAGAAATCCGTTGATTATCATATGGAAGGCTCATATATAAGTTTGGATCATGTGGGGGATTGTTGGAAAAGTACGCTAAAGTACCCTTTCTTAATGCTCCAAACTTATATAAAGAGTATATGAGGTTGTTTGAGAGTTTGAAGTTTCTGGAGGTCTTGGATCGATCAATGTTGGAGACATCGATCGATCGATGTGGTACGTTGCAGCTCTGGAAGCATTCTTTCCAACATAGATCGATAACATCGATCGATCTATGTGACATCGATCGTTCGATGTGATCGATCGATGTAGGACAGAATGAAAAGTGTAAGTCTCTGTCCGACTTCGATCGATCACATCGATCGATCGATGTGATCGATCGATGTGCCAACGGACAGAACTTTTCACTAGAAGTTTTAGCTTTTGATCCAAGGATCATCTCTCTTCGCCTATGAACAGTAATCAATGGCTCTTAGAAGTTGAAATGAGGCTGAGACATGTTTCAAAAGAGGTTTTAAACATACCCCAAGATCTATATATAGTAGATCTTGATATCTTCATAAAAACAATTCACTTTTGCAAAACTAAGAAAAGTCTCTCAGCATTTACTTCATCTTCCTCTTCTCTTTCACTACCTTCAACAAACAAGTTCAGTCTTTCTCCTCTAGAGCAAAGGGAAGAAAGATAGCCGTTATATCCTGGGAAGCATTTGCTTGAAGACTACCTTGTTCTTTGGTAGGAGCAAAATTGTTGTAAGGACAGTGACTAGTTTGTCACGTCTCGGCTCTGTTTTCTTGTGATTCTCATATTCTCATCCTATATTTCCAACACACCTCGCAGCCAGTTGTGCTTGACAGTGTAGGGACTGCTTGTGCAAAGCATTCAGTTGTTAGATGGTGAGGAAAGATTAGTTCCCGAGACGGAGAATGTTGGACCTTGTACCTTAATTCAGATTGATGACTCTGCTCTACTGAGAGAAGATGCATCAGGATTCAGGGGCTTCCTTTGAGGTTGAGAGTAGAATGAGTTCTCTGTTGGGAGGAAACCGCGAGATAGCACAGCGGAATAGGAAATAATCTCTCCCAAATGCAGCAACTATAGAGAAATAATCGAACAAAACACGAACAAGAACACCAACAATTTTAGCGTGGAAAAACCTCCTAAGGTAGGAGTAAAAAACCACGGGACCCGTAGGCCACTTAAACGATCTCCACTATAATCAATAATGGGTACAACCAAGTCTCTCTAGGCTCAGCTAGAGGAATACAACATCATCAAGATCAACCAAACAATCTTGGAACACAATAAGATACAAGAGAGGAACCAAGAATACAAAGCTGAAATTTTCGGATAGAAAATTTCAGTCTCGGGAATGCAGGTATCGATCACACTTAGACTCCTCGAAAACACATCTCTACCATTCAGAATGTTCTTCTGTGTCTTGGGAATAATCTGTCAAAATTTGGTGACGATCCAACGGTGCAATACTCGGCAAATGCAATTTTCCCGGAGGCTGGCAGACTGCCCAGCACCTACGAATTTTCACTCTTCCTCACTTGTATTTGCCTCTCTTATTTTTCTTCTTGTTTTCTTGTTCTCTCTTGCAATTGTTCCACTTAGCACCTCTATTTATAGTGCTCCATCTTGTGCCTTTTCAATGCACAAGGCCTTCAAAGTCTTCCAAGCAATAAACATTCCTTGGAGAATCAAAGCAACATTCCAACTTTCTTGAGTTGGAACTCTTCCAATGCCATAATTGTATTTTGACTCCAAACATTGGGACTCTCCAACTAGGAGGGATACCCAACAAACTCCCCCGACCGACTAGTTGGAGGGCGGCATCAATCCGGAAGCCATGCGGCAAAACTCAAACTTTCCTCTTGACAAAACTTTTGTCAACATGTCGGAACCATTTTCATCCGTATGAATCTTCTCAAGCTCAAATAGCTTGGTATCCAAAGCATCACGAATCCAGTGATAACGAACATCAATATGTTTGGACCTTGAATGAAATGAGGAATTCTTAGACAAGTGGATGACACTTTGATTATCACAAAACAAGACATACTTAGCTTGTTTCACTCCTAGCTCCATTAAGAATTTCCTCAACCACAACAAATCCTTCGCTGCTTCTACAACGGCTATAAACTCGGCCTCGGTAGTAGAAAGTGCAACACACTTTTGCAATTTTGATTGCCAAGCCACGGCTCCCCCGGCAAAAGTCATCATATATCCTGAAGTAGACTTGCGATCATCCAAGCTCCCGGCTAAGTCAGAATCCGAATAACCAACCAATGTAAGAGAATCACATCCCAAAGTCAGCCTCAGATTCGATGTTCCACGGAGATATCTCATAATCCACTTCACGGCCTCCCAATGATGTATTCCCGGATTTGAAAGATAACGACTCACAATTCCCACAACATGTGCTATATCGGGTCTTGTGCAAACCATGACATACATCAAACTACCAACTGCCGACGAGTATGGAACATTCTTCATACTCGATTTCTCATTATCAGTAGATGGACACTGCTCGTGACTGAGCTTAAAATGAGAAGCAAGCGAAATACTCACTGCTTTAGCCTTGTCCATGCCAAAACGCTGAAGAACCTTCTCAATGTACTTTTCTTGTGACAAAAACAACTTCTTTGCACTTCTATCACGTATGACCTGAATCCCAAGGATTTTCTGCACTGGCCTCAAATCCTTCATAGCAAAGGATTCACTCAAGGTCTTCTTTAACTCATTGATTTTGGAAAAGTCTTTTCCAACAATCAGCATATCATCAACATACAACAGAAGAATGATAAAGTCATCATCAGAAAATCTCCGTATAAAAACGCAATGATCGGCCTTTGTCATCTTGTAACCATGCCTAACCATCACTGAGCTGAACTTTTGGTACCACTGTCTTGGCTCTTGCTTCAAGCCATAAAGACTCTTTGTCAATTTACACACACAATCTTCTTTACCCTTCTGTTGAAAACCTTCAGGTTGCTCCATATAAATCTCTTCATGCAGATCACCATGAAGGAAAGCCGTCTTGACATCCATTTGCTCAACTTCTAAATCAAGACTAGCAGCTAACCCGAGCACAACTTGAATGGATTGCATCTTCACCACCGGAGCAAAGATCTCGCTAAAATCAACACCTTTCGTTTGGGTAAAACCCTTTACCACCAAGCGAGCCTTGTATCGAACTTGTGAAGTATTTTCATCTTTCTTCACTCTGTAGACCCATCGGTTTTTCAATGCTTTCTTGCCCTTTGGCAACTTCACCAACTCGAAGGTATTATTCTCACGGAGAGACTGCATTTCATCCTCCATGGCATCCATCCAATGCTTTTTGTTTTCATCCTCTAAAGCTTCTTGAAAATTTTCAGGCTCTCCACCATCAGTAAGAAATGCATACTCGTCCGGGAGGTAGCGAACGGAAGGTCTTCTGTCACGGGTAGACCGTCTCAACTCAACAGCACCAGCAGGCTGCTCAACCACCTCCTCCTCATGATGGACTTCATTCTCAACACCTGGAGTCACATCAGGCTCATCAACTACAACATTTGGTGTGGGAGCAGTTGTAGTTGGTTGATCACCAACCAGATCTTTATCTGCATGAGTAGAAATTTCTTTCTCAACCTTCTCAATATCATCGATGGTGTAATCCTCCATAAACACAACATCTCGGCTGCGAACAAGCTTTCTTGCAACCGGATCAAAGAAGCGATAGCCGAACTCATCAAGTCCGTATCCCACAAATACACATTTTTTTGTTTTGCCATCAAGTTTGGATCTCTCATCTTTTGGAACATGCACATAAGCAAGGCACCCAAACACACGAAGATGGTCGTAGGAGACATCTTTTCCACTCCAAACACGGTTTGGAACATCAAACTTCAAAGGCACACAAGGTGTGAGATTCAGCACGTGCACCGCTGTATTTAATGCTTCTCCCCAGAAATACTTCGGCAACCTTGACTGAGATAACAAACATCTCACTCTTTGAATCAAGGTTCTATTCATTCTTTCGGCTAGCCCATTCAACGGCGATGTCTTCAGAGGAGACCTTTGGTGGCGTATACATTGGCTCCGACAATATTCTTCGAAAGGACCGATATATTCTCCCCCGTTATCCGTTCGTATACACTTGAGCTTCTTTCCTGTCTCTCTTTCAACCGATGCTTGAAAGGACTTGAATGTATCAAGCACTTGGTCCTTCGTCTTCAAAGTGTAGGCCCAAAGCTTCCGAGAATAATCATCAATAAACGTCACAAAATAGTAAGCACCACCAAGTGACCGGGTCTTCATCGGTCCACACACATCGGAATGCACAAAGTCCAAAATCTCCTGCTTTCTTTTTGGTTCGGAGGATTTGAAAGACACACGTCTTTGCTTTCCAGCCAAACAATGCGCATACTGCTTCAGTCTTGCATCGGAAACGTCGGATAACACATTCTTCTTGGCTAGGATGCTCATTCCCTTTTCGCTCATATGACCCAAACGCTGGTGCCATAATTCCGAGGAGCTATCATTTTCACAAGTATTCATGTATACTTGGAAATCCCAAATTTGGCAACGTACAAATTTGAGCACTTCTTTCCTCTCGCAACCAACATTGAGCCCTTCGTCAATTTCCATTCATTACCGGAAAATGTACTGCAATATCCATCATCACTTAGCTTTCCAACGGATAAGATATTGAATCGAAGATCGGGAATATGCTTCACATCCTTGAGAATTCGTGTAGTTCCATTACTAGTCTCAACACAAATATTCCCCATTCCGATGATGCTTGATTGTCCTCTATTTCCCATACGTACTACTCCGAAATCACCTGCCTCATAGGTTGAGAAAAGATCATGCCGAAAGGTAGCATGTGTAGAAGCACCACTATCAATCACCCAATCCATCTCTTCAGATGATATATTAACACTTTCTACACAATCATCACAAATAATGAAGAAATCATCAACAACGGCAATATCATCATTGTTGGTACCTTCTTTCTTGACATCATTGTGGCTACTCTTGTCTCTCATTTCTCTTTTTAGCTTTCGGCAATGCTTTCGGATATGACCCTTTAAGCCACAGTGATGACACTCTACATTTGACCATTTGTTGGAACTCCCACGAGACTTGCCACGATCCGAAGATTGGTTTTGACTCTTTCCTCTTGATGCACCACGAGTATTATGAGTTCTTCTCTGACTTCTCCCCCGTGATTCGGTGACCAGCATCTCTGAATGAGAAGAAGCGCCAAGAGACTTGCACCTCATTTCTTCACTAAGAACGGCACTCTTAGCCGATTCCATTGTGAGAATACCATTCGGAGCAGAATTTGATAACGATGTCCGGAATGTCTTCCATCAATTTGGCAGAGTGCCAAGAAGTCATAAAGCTTGAATCTCATCATCAAAACTTATGCCCATCGTTGCCAATTGATTCATAATTCCCTGAAAAGCGTTCAGGTGATCGGCCATTGATGAACCATCATCATACTTCAAAGACATCATCTGCTTGATTAGAAATAGCTTATTGTTCCCCGTCTTCTTAGCATATAACTCCTCCAGGGTTGTCCAGAGGGTTCTCGCATTAGACGCCTTGCTTACATGATTCAATACATTATCATCGACCCATTGGCGGATGTATCCACAAACTTGTCTGTGTAGCAGGTTCCATTCTTCATCACTTTTTCCTTCGGGCTTCTCGGTAGAGAAGACCGGAACATGAAAGCCTTTGACATAGAGCAAATCTTCCATCTTTCCTTTCCAAACATTATAGTTGGAGCCATTCAAACTGACCATCCTGGATGTGTTCACTTCCATAGTTGCAAACAGTCAAGAGAACCTCGCTCTGATACCACTTGTTGGGAGGAAACCGCAAGATAGCACAGCGAAATAGGAAATAATCTCTCCCAAATGCAGAAACTATAGAGAAATAATCGAACGAAACACGAACAAGAACATCAACAATTTTAGCGTGGAAAAACCTCCTAAGGTAGGAGTAAAAAACCACAGGACCCGTAGGCCACTTAAACGATCTCCACTATAATCAATAATGGGTACAACCAAGTCTCCCTAGGCTCAGCTAGAGGAATACAACATCATCAAGATCAACCAAACAATCTTGGAACACAACAAGATACAAGAGAGGAACCAAGAATACAAAGCTGAAATTTTCGGACAGAAAATTTCAGTCTCGGGAATGCAGGTATCGGTCATATTTAGACTCCTCCAAAACACATCTTCACCGTTCAGAATGTTCTTCTGTGTCTTGGAAATAATCTGTCAAAATTTAGTGACGATCCAACGGTGCAATACTCGGCAAATGCAATTTTCCCAGAGGCTGGCAGACTGCCCAGCACCTACGAATTTTCACTCTTCCTCACTTGTATTTGCCTTTCTTATTTTTCTTCTTGTTTTCTTGTTCTCTCTTGCAATTGTTCCACTTAACACCTCTATTTATAGTGCTCCATCTTGTGCCTTTTCAATGCACAAGGCCTTCAAAGTCTTCCAAGCAATAAACATTCCTTGGAGAATCAAAGCAACATTCCAACTTCCTTGACTTGGAACTCTTCCAATGCCATAATTGTATTTTGACTCCAAACATTGGGACTCTCCAACTAGGAGGGATACCCAACATTCTCCAGTTGAACACGTTGATGAACAGAGCGAAAGGACTATGGGCGAGACAATCCCTTTAGCTGCTGAGGATTGTGCTCACAAAGATGAAATTTCTCCTAATAATGAAGTATATCTTTTGCCTCCAGAAAGGCCCTTGTCTATATGTTTGACTAAAAAGCTTCTCGTCCTGGATGTGAATGGGCTAGTTGCGGACATTGTTTGTTGGGAGGGACCATGTGAGGTTAAACCTGCCACATTAATGTCAACTAAAGCAGGTATGAATTGTACTCACAAACTATTTAATTATCAAAATTTAACAATAAGTTGGTTCTGATTTTGATCTCGTGTTATTTTGTATCAGTTTTTACCGGATCATTTTACAATGACTTCTTGAACTTCTGCTTTATGCACTTTAATGTTGGCATTTAGACATCAAGGACGAAGCATGTTTTCACTCTTCATCTGAATCAGATTACTTTTTACTAGCCTTGTTCTTCTTCTTTAGAACGGTTTGTTTTTTTGTAAATGTGGTACAGGAGAAATGTGGAGTCAATTCTGGATTTTCTGTTGGGTGAATCCAAGAACAAATTACTCTTTTGCTGTGTTAGGTCTCCTACGATCTTTCATGCCAAAAATTACCTTGCTTCTTTATTGTGTATCAGTATTATGAGTGTCTGTGTCTTTGAGAGAGAGAGATTAAGTTTGCCGTATGCCTTTGAAAGGATCTTCGACAACTAGTATCCAAGAAATTCTGTCAAGGATGGAATGATCCCTTAAAAGAGTGTTTGGAAGGATCATTGATAATCAATGTTCAAGACAAATTCCATTGAAGTGTCTGACTAAGAGGACTTAGTTGTAGGACCTGTATAGCACCACTAGAAGGGAGGGGAGGGGGTTGAATAGTGGGTGCACAAAATTTTTTTTAACCAAAAACCTCACTTCTGAATACAGTTTCTGTTTTCAGGTTTTGATTTGAAACGATTTAAATACCTAGTTACAGACCTCCAAAAATTATGAAATTTGGTGAGATTCTACTCTCAGATGTTCTGAGTATCTCATAAAAATTTCAAATTAAAATTCAACTCCTAACACTTTGAAAATACGTTTTTGGTCAGATTGCGCAAATCTTCTAGAAACAGTACTCCGACTTAAAAATTTTATTTCGATTAATTGGTGGCTCCAAATGGTCTGAAATTTTAATGACAAGACCCACAATATATTTATTTCAATAGGTTGAAACAGTTTTCAAAAATTCTTTTAGGAAGTAGATCAATCACGTTGATGTTCTCTACCTTTGCAACTCTGAAAATCAGATTGCACTAGTCTCAGAACTATTCAACTTTGATTGACTTATACTTATCCAAATGAGTTGAAACTTACGTCAAATGAAAGCTAAGATATGTGGCTATGTTTCTGCAAAGTTTTGTAATTTTTAAAAATCGTTTACCATTTCTACAATTACAACAAAATCAATTAAGAAACTGAAAACTGAAAGTAAAGTGCAGTAAAGTAAAGACACCAAGGATTTTTTACTGGTTCGATTAAATCAACATACTCTAGTCTTCGAGGACACCTTCCTCGGTTATCACTAAACACCAAAAACACCTTACCACAAGGGTTTCTGGAGTTACACCAACTCCACCCTTTTACAAACAATACAAACAAGCAAACGGATCACGGACACCACCACCGAACGAATGAAGGCTTGATCACACCTTGATCAACCTTTTATAACAATTGAAACGTGTATGGTTGTATATTCAAAGCCTATACAATATTTAGAATATATGTACAATAGGCTTGAGAGAGGAAGAAGAAGAAAGAAAAGAAGAAGAAGAAAGTAGAATACCCTTTTTGCACTTGAGAGAATATGAGAGTTGTCTTAACTTTGTTTGCACTACTTCTCTTCCTTTTAAGCATGTGTGGCCGCCCTTAGGGCTTCTTCCCTTTCTTGAGAATTCTCTTTAATGCCCTTTGAAGATTGCCTTGTGTAGATATGACACCATCTTGCTTACTTGGTACATTATGATTGGAAGGATGACTTGGTCTTGCTTACTTTGCACTTGATGATTGGTCCAACATGTCATCATTTGACGAGCTGTAAAATCTGAAAATAACTCATAAAACATGTGCCAAAAAGAATTCAAAATGTTGCCAAATAATCATCATTCAATCCCTTCAATTCTGGGATGCCAATTAGCCACCATTACTAGCCTAAAATCGGCCAGCACTAGTAGCACATGCTGACTTTTCAGCATGTGTTACATTTTCAAAATTTTTGAATTGTTACCTTGTGTAGCTCCCTCTTTTATGTCAGTAACCTTGTGTGGCATATTCTTCACCAATTAAGATGCTAACTAAGCTCCACATAGGTTCCATCAAGGCTGAAAATGGCGTGTAAGAGGACTTGTACATGTGCTGAATTTCATTTTGGTAAACTTTGTCAAATAATGAATAATAATTACACATATATCGTAAATTCCAATCAGCCCTTATTTGAATTTTCTAAAACACTTAACATGTCTTGAATGTGTAAAGAGTGTCTAGATACATGTTACAAGTCATGTCAAAAACGTTCCATGTGTTATGTTCGTAGAAAACTAAATTTTTGACTTTCGTCGATTACGCAATTTTTCTCCGATTAAATTCAAACTTTTTGCACATGTTATATATATTATGTCACACATAATATACATAAAATAAATTAGATATTCAACTCTAATGGCTGACTTAAAGAGGCGCCCCATGTGCCTTAAAACTTTGAATTTGAAATCTCCACAATTTGGCCTAAATTATGGGTGATTTGTGTGTGCCAACATGGAATAATTTCATGGCTGATTTGAACATGTGAGCCACGTAATTTTTGGCTATTTTTAAAGTATATGGGCTGACCATCTTTATATGGCAAGTACGTGACACGTTGGTGAAGTTTCGATAGTCACCCGATACGACAATTTTCGGTTTATAACCTTGTAACGCGTCGTTATAATTTTGTCATCACCATGACTTATATCATATGATATAAGACTTGAATAGACTCATAAATATGAGGTGTATATAGTGGTGTGACGTTGACGTACGTTTGTAATATATGTAAAATATATATAATTTGTATATAAATGGCGTGTGAAGAAGAGTGGGAGGAGACTTTCCATTTCCAAGTTTGTTGCCATAAAGCTTTGTCCAAATGTATCTCTATTTAATGAACTAGTTAGTTCATTAACTTAAGTACTCTACTTAATGAACTAGTTTAGATCATTAATTGTGGCACCTGAAAATAGTTCAAAGTCAACAAATGTTTGCCATATGATGTAAAGCTTTAATGCTTCATGACTTTTTAGTACGTCAACAATATCTATAAAGCATATGAGGCATTTATATCACAAAAACATGTCAAGTAATAAATTTTTTCATGCATTTTGTAAACTTTTACTATTTAAATCATGCATTTGTAAATCATTCAAACATTTTTTCTCAAAAATATCCCCTTTTTGATGATTTACAAAATAACACTGGTTCATGATTTAAATATAATTGCTCCTCTTACAATTAGGCACAAATTCGAATTTTGAATTTTGAATGTTATAGTATCGTTGTCTCCCCCTTAAATTGTGCAATCATGCTCTCTCTCCCTTTAAATCATGCACTCTCTCCCCCCTTTATCTTGTAAATAATATCAAAAGTACATGTAAAGAATGTAAAGAAACAGCAATTTATAGCATATAGAAAAATCATGCATTTGTAGTACGTTCCTAAGGGTTATTGATTCAACCCTTTGCAAATGTACCTTTTGGTACCCAAAATTGGGTGACCTTCCTAGGTCTTCCAAAAGGTAAGAAAAGATATGAAGAAGCAATGTAATAGATGTTCGATGCAAATCCGTTTGACCTTTGGCCGAGAATCCCATCATACACATGGTATGATTTTCGTTTTCGATATGCATTTCGGTTTCTATGAATAGTTTGTGATCTAGATGCATTAGTCTTAAATGAATGTCGTGTATCCATCAATAATTTCCTTTCATCTCTATATGGTACATGATTATACTTTGTATGTGATGAAAAAGAAGGAGTAAGATGAGATACATTGGGTTGTGCACTAGGCATCTTCTTAGGTTGCGTAGTTGTCTTAAATGCATACGGTTTCTTAGATAAAACAAATTTGGTAGACTTATTTTTATTATCTTCCAGATACCTTAATCCGGTTTTATCATTTTCATGCTTTTGGAAAGAAATGAGACGACCTAGCATACTTGTACCCGTATCGAATTGTTTTATCGTCTTTTCTAGATCTTCGTTTCTTGATCTCAAATCTGAGATCTCGGCTTTCATTTCATTATTCTCCGTTGTCAAAGATGAAATTTCAGACTTTAATGAATTTATCATACAAGAAGACTCTTCTTTTGAATCGTTTAATTTAGATACAAGATTTGAGTTAGAAGATTCTAACAATTTCTTGTCTTCAATTAAACGTTTCTTTTCTTTTGCAAGAGCCTTAGAGAACTTATGCAACTCAAGATATTGACCAACCAAAGCATCATAAGAGGGTTCAGAATCAGAATCAGAATCAGAAGATACCTCGTTTGATGCTTTGGATGCAAAGCATACTTGTGTCATTTCTTCTTCGGTTCCTTCAGTCTCAAAATCGGATGAGTCACTCCATGTGAAGGCTTTGAAGGCTCTTCTCCTTTGTTTAGGTTCTGAGACGAGTCTAGTTTTGTTCCAGTCTTTGTCACGGTTTTTTTGTTTGTTTGTCCTTGTTCGGGCAGTCATATGACAAGTGTCCAAGTTTTCTACATTCATAGCACTTTATGTCCTCATTATTTTTATTTCTATGATTATTAGATGAAGTAGGCTTAGGTTTGTTTTTAATCGATTTTCTTATGATCTTTCTTAATCTTTTAGCCAACGTGATTAGATCTTCATCATTGGAATCTGTGTCACTATCGTCTAGTGTGATCATAAGAAGTAGAGACGTATTCATTTGATTTAAACGCTATAACCTTATCTTGTTTAGCAGTAGATTTAGCATTTCTTAAAGTGAGTTTGTTTTGATATACCTTTAATGATCCGATCAATTCCTCCATTTTTATCGATTTTGTTTTCTTACTTTCCTCAATCTCCATTACTTTGGGGTCCCATTCGGATGGGAGACTTCTTAGCACCTTTTGTGTAGGATCTGCAAGGCACCACTAGAAGGGGGGGTTTGAATAGTTGGTGCGGAAAGTGTGGTTTTTAAAATTGTTTTGACTCAAGAAACCAACTTCTGAAAACAATTTCTGTTTTCAGGACTAGTTTTAAAACATTTTGAAAACTAGGTTTAAGGTCTTCAAAAATTCTGAAATTTGGATACAACTTAGCCTCAGATGTTATGAGTGTCTCATAAAAATTTCAGATTTAAATTCAACCTCTAACCCCTTGAACATTCGTTGGTGGTCAGATTGCACAAATCTGTCAGAAACGGTAGACTGATTTCAAAAATTAATTCCTATTTGTACGTAACTCCAAATGCTCTGAAAATTTAAAGACTAACCCCTTATAAGTTTTATTTAAATGGGTTGAAACAGTTTTGAAAAATTCTTTCGGGAAATTAGTCAAATACACTCAAAGTCTCAACCTTTGCAAGCCTGGAAATCAGACTGCACTAGTCTCAGCACTTTAGATGTTTGATTGACTTATACTTATCTAAAAGAGTTGAAACTTGTGCCAAATTAACCCTAAGACGTGTGACAATGTTTTAGAAAAGTTTCGTAATTTTTGAAAAACGTTTACTATTTTTACGAACGTAATCAAAAAGAGTAAACAGTGCTGAAACAGAATATAAGTGCTGAAAGTAAATGACACCGAGAATTTTATGTTGGTTCAGTTATCAACAACCTACTCAAGTCTTCGAGGAACACCTTCCTCAGTTCACACTAATCACACAACTCAAAAACACCTTATCACAGGGTTGATGGAGTTACACACCAACTCTAACCCTTTACAAACCTTGTATAATGAATACAATACGCACGAACACCACCACCTTGCAAGATTGAAGATTGATCACATCTTGATCAATCTTTTACAAAGATATAGAATGTGTGGTGGTCTAAGATAAGCCTATTCAAGAATATGAATATAAGTACAATAGGCTTTCAAGAAAGAAGAAAGAAAAAGTGTAGAAGAAGAAGGTTAAAACACTTTTGATCTTTGAATTTGCAACTCTTGTTCTTGTTCTTGTTTTGCTCTTCTTCCTTCCTTTTTAATTGTTTTGCCCGCCCCCTATTGCTACTCTCCCTCTTGAAAATTATCTTCTAAATCCTTGGAGAGTATATGACATCATTGTGACAAGTCTTTGCTTACTTGGCATCTCCTCATTGGATGATCATTTAACTTTTGCTTACTTGGCACTCATTGATAGGTTGAATGTTCTCATCATTTGATGACTTGGAAAATCTGAGAATTCCACTAAAAACATGTGCCAAAATCAACATAAAATAGTTGCCATAACATCCAAGATTATCACATAAATTAAGCAAGACAATTTTCTTCAATCAAGCCATATAAAAATCGGCCATATGCTCTTTTGCACATGCTGAAATTTCAGCATGTGTAACATTCACTTTTGATTCAAAATATTGCCTATTTTGCATTGATTTAATCCAAGAAATCAAAGAATAATTCAATCAACATTTAGTATACAATATTCTCATCATGCATGGAATAAAAGTTAGACACAAACGTGGACTAAATTTCAGCCACTATACATTACACACATGCTGAAATTTTCAGCAGGTGTGATATTAAAAATATCACCAGTTTAATTTCATAATTAATTCAAAACATTACCATAACATCCTCAATTAATCCTCATGATTCAAGATAGTAAAATATGACATTTCTTAGTGAAAAATCGGCCACTCTTAAGCTACACATGCTGAATTTTCAGCATGTGTTACAAATGTGATAAAGTTTGAAATGTTACCTTGTGTAACTCCCTTCTTTATGTCTCTAACATTTCATGCTTCATTCTTGGCCAATCAATATGCCAACAAGACTCCACATATGCTCCATCTCAGCTGCTTTAGGCGTTGGAATAGAGTTGGGCATGTGTTGAATTTTATTTTTGCAACTTTGTAAAATAGTGCACATTTAATAATACACACATGGTATATTCCAATCAGCCCTTAATTTAATTTTCTAGAACACTTTAAGATGTATGACATATGTAAAAAGTGTCTAGACACATGTCGTACGATGTGCCAAAAACGTTCAATGTGTTGTGTACGTAGAAAACCGAATTTTCGACGTTTATCGATTACCCGATTTTTCTCTAATTAAATTCCAAAATTTTGCACATGTTATATATATTATGTTACACATAATATACATAATATAAAATTTGATATTCAGCTCATAAGGCTGATTAAAGTGGCGCCATTTACATGTGACAAAATTGAAATTGGAATCTCCACAATTTGGCCTTAATGTGGGGTGATTTGTGTGTGCCAACATGGAATGATTTTATGGCTGGAATTATCATGATAGGCACGAAATTTATGAGTATTTTTGAAGTGTAGGGGCTGGCCATCTATTTATGGCAAGTACGTGACACGTTGGCAAAGTTTTGGTATTCGCCCGATACGACAATTTTTGGTTTAGAACCTTTTAATGTGTCGTATTTAATTTGTCATCACCATGACTTATATCATATGATATAAGACTTGAATATACTCATAAGTATGAGTTAAGTACGGTGGTGTGACGTTAACGTACGTACGTAAAATATATAACGTGTCGGTAGTATGTTGGAATATATGTGTATGTGCCTTTTTCAAAAAATCTGAAAATATATTTGTATATATGTATGCGTGTATAATCATGATGTAGGAGGAGGAGGAGACTTTCCTTTCTAATCTTGTTGCCTTTGTGCCTTGTCCAAATATTGCTTCCTTTAATAAACTACTTAGTTTAATTAACTAAGTACTTCACTTAATGAACTAGTTTAGTTCATTAATGGTGGCACCTGAAAATAGTATAAACACAACAAATGTTTGACATTTGATTTAAGCATTAACGCTTCATGGCTCGTTAGTACGGCAGCATTATATATGAACTATATAAGGCAAGTTATATGCAACAACGTGTTATGTCATAAAATATGTCATGCATTTCTTTGTAACACGTTATTTAAATCATGTATTTTGAAATCACTCAAACCCCTTTTTCTCAACAATCTTCCTCTTTTGATGATTTTCAAAATAACCTACATACATGATTTAAATCTTGTCGCTCCCCCTTAAATTATGCATAAATTCACATTTTGAATTTCAAAATTTCAAACCGCTCCCCTTTGATTTATGCAATTGATCTTTCTCTCTCCCCCTTAAATCATGCATTCTCTCCCCCTTTATTTTGGAAAGACAACCAAAAGCGTATGTAGAGATGAAAAAGAAATCATGCATTTTATAATATCAAACGTGCGTTCGTAAGGGTTATTTATTCAACCCTTTGAAAATGTCCCTTTTGGTACCCAAATTTGACCTTTCTAGGTCTTCCAAAAGGTGAGAAAGGTGATGAGAACGCAACATAATATATGTTAGGGGCAAATGCGTTTGGCCTTTGGCCAAGAATCCCATCATGCATATAGTATAGTTTCTGTTTTTGATATGCATTTCGGTTTGCATGCACTAGATACATTTTTGTGATATGAGTGTCACGTATGCATCACTTGTTTCTTCTCATATCTATATGGCACATAATTATATTTTGCATGATGTGAAGAAGAAGCACGATGAGATGTCATAGGAAAAGGTCGGCGTCTTCTTAGATGCCATATATGTCTTAGATGCATCCATTTTCTTTGATGGAATGAATTTTGTTTGTTTATTTAGTGACTCACTTTTCTCGACGTATCCTAGTCTGATTTTATCATTTCCATTCTTCTGAGAAGAGATAAGATGATCTATAATACAAGTATCCGTATCGAATTGTTTTCTAGTCTTTTCTAGATCTTCGTTTCTTAATTTCAACTTTGAAATCTCGGTTTTCAGTTCAGTGTTCTCGGATGTCAATGATGAAATTTCAGACTTTAATGAATTTATGATGCAAGACGACTCTTCTTTTGAATCGTTTAATTGAGACACAAGATTTGTGTTAGAATATTCTAACAATTTCTTGTCTTCAATTAAGCGTTTCTTTTGTTTTGCAAGAGTTCTAGCAAACTTATGTAATTCAAGATATTCAACATATAAATCATCATAAGATAGTTCAGAATCCGAGTCAGAATCAGAATTTACCTCATTTTCAAATAGTGGAGCATTTGGCTTGATATATCTTTTTCCTCGGTTTCGTGGCTAGTGGATGCCATCTCACTTAGATCGTTGGATCCTTTTGATGTGAGTGAACCTGGCTCTGATACCAATTGTAGGATCTGCAAGGCACCACTAGAAGGAGGGGTTGAATAGTTGGTGCAGAAAGTGTGGTTTTTAAAATTATTTTGACTCAAGAAACCAACTTCTGAAAACAGTTTCTGTTTTCAGGACCAGTGTTAAAACGTTTTGAAAACTAGGTTGAAGGTCTTCAAAAATTCTGAAATTTGGATATAACTTATTCTCAGATGTTATGAGTGTCTCCTAAAAATTTCAGATTTAAATTCAACCTCTAACCCCTTGAAAATTTGTTGGTGGTCAGATTGCGCAAATCTGCCAAAAACGGTAGATTGATTTCAAAAATTAATTCCTAATTGTACGTAACTCCAAATGCTCTGAAAATTTAAAGACTAACCCATTATAAGTTGTATTAAATGGGTTGAAACAATTTTTAAAAATTCTTTCGGGAAGTTAGTCAAATACACTCAAAGTCTCAACCTTTGCGAACCTGAAAATCAGACTGCACTAGTCTCAGAACTTTGGATGTTTGATTGACTTATACTTATCCAAAAGGGTTGAAACTTATGCCAAATTAACCCTAAGACGTGTGTCAATGTTTTTGGAAAGTTTCGTAATTTTTGAAAAATGTTTACTATTTTTACGAACGTAATCAAAAAGAGTAAACAATGCTGAAACAGAATATAAGTGCTGAAAGTAAATGACACCGAGAATTTTATACTGGTTCGGTTATCAACAACCTACTCCAGTCTTCGAGGAACACCTTCCTCGGTTCACACTAATCACACAACTCAAAAACACCTTACCATAAGGTTGATGGAGTTACACACCAACTCCAACCCTTTACAAACCTTGTATAATGAATACAATACGCACGAACACCACCATCTTGCAAGATTGAAGATTGATCACACCTTGATCAATCTTTTACAAAGATATAGAATGTGTGGTGGTCTATGATAAGCCTATTCAAGAATATGAATATAAGTACAATAGGCTTTCAAGAAAGAAGAGAGAAAGAAAGTGTAGAAGAAGAAGGCTAAAACACTTTTGATCTTTAAATTTGTAACTCTTGTTCTTGTTCTTGTTTTGCTCTTCTTTCTTCCTTTTTAATTGTTTTGGCCGCCCCCTATTGCTACTCTCCCTCTTGAAAATTATCTTCTAAGTCCTTGGAGAGTATATGGCATCATTGTGACAAGTCTTTGCTTACTTGGCATCTCCTCATTGGATGATCATTTAACTTTTGCTTACTTGGCACTCATTGATAGGTTGAATGTTCTCATCATTTGATGACTTGGAAAACCTGAGAATTCCACTAAAAACATGTGCCAAACTCAACATAAAATAGTTGCCATAACATCCAAGATTATCACATAAATTAAGCAAGACAATTTTCTTCAATCAAGCCATATAAAAATCGGCCATATGCTCTTTTGCACATGCTGAAATTTCAGCATGTGTAACATTCACCTTTGATTCAAAATATTGCCTATTTTGCATTGATTTAATCCAAGAAATCAAAGAATAATTCAATCAACATTTAGTATACAATATTCTCATCATGTATGGAATAAAAGTTAGACACAAATGTGGACTAAATTTCAGCCACTATACATTACACACATGCTGAAATTTTCAGCAGGTGTGATATTAAAAATATCACCATTTTAATTTCATAATTAATTCAAAACATTACCATAACATCCTCAATTAATCCTCATTATTCAAGATAGTAAAATATGGCATTTCTTAGTGAAAAAATCGGCCACTCTTAAGCTACACATGCTGAATTTTCAGCATGTGTTACAAATGTGATAAAGTTTGAAATGTTACCTTGTTAACTCCCTTCTTTATGTCTCTAACATTTCATGCTTCATTCTTGACCAATCAATATGACAACAAGGCTCCACATATGCTCCATCTCAGCTGTTTTAGGCGTTGGAATAGAGTTGGGCATGTGTTGAATTTTATTTTTGCAAACTTTGTAAAATAGTGCACATTTAGTAATACACACATGGTATATTCCATTCAGCCCTTAATTTAATTTTCTAGAACACTTTAAGATGTATGACATATGTAAAAAGTGTCTAGATACATGTCGTATGATGTGCCAAAAATGTTCCATGTGTTGAGTACGTAGAAAACCGAATTTTCGACGTTTATCGATTACCCAATTTTTCTCTAATTAAATTCCAAGTTTTTGCACATGTTATATATATTATGTTACACATAATATACATAATATAAACTTTAATATTCAGCTCATAAGGCTGATTAAAGTGGCGCCATTTACATGTGACAAAATTGAAATTAGAATCTCCACAATTTGGCCTTAATGTGGGGTGATTTGTGTGTGCCAACATGGAATGATTTTATGGCTGGAATTATCATCATAGGCACGAAATTTATGAGTATTTTTGAAGTGTAGGGGCTGGCCATCTATTTATGGCAAGTACGTGACACGTTGGCGAAGTTTCGGTATTCGCCCGATACGACAATTTTTGGTTTAGAACCTTTTAACGTGTCGTATTTAATTTGTCATCACCATGACTTATATCATATGATATAAGACCTGAATATACTCATAAGTATGAGTTAAGTATGGCGGTGTGACGTTAACGTACATACGTAAAATATATAACGTGTCGGTAGTACGTTGGAATACATGTGTATGTGCCTTTTTCAAAAAATCTGAAAATATATATATTTGTATATATGTATGCGTGTATAATCATGATGTAGGAAGAGGAGGAGACTTTTCTTTCTTAATCTTGTTGCCTTTGTGCCTTGTCCAAATATTGCTTCCTTTAATGAACTACTAGTTTAATTAACTAAGTACTTCACTTAATGAACTAGTTTAGTTCATTAATGGTGGCACATGAAAATAGTATAAACGCAACAAATGTTTGCCATTTGATGTAAGTTTTAACGCTTCATGGCTCGTTAGTACAGCAACATTATACATGAACTATATAAGGCAAGTTATATGCAACAACGTGTTATGTCATAAAATATGTCATGCATTTCTTTGTAACACGTTATTTAAATCATGCATTTTGAAATCACTTAAACCCTTTTTTCTCAACATTTTGTACTTTTTCCTATGTAGAAAAAGCTTTTCCAAGAGACTCAAGAGAATTATAGATGTTAGTCATGTAGAGCCCCGACCCGATACTGGACATCGGCACCAGTGCACCCGCCGTAGTCTGCTACGAGATCTACGAAACGTCCTAGCAGATCAAGTATACATCATCAATGATGTGAGATAAATCAATGGAAACGTCGTAAAATATAAAACTTCACTAACATCAATGTAACCAATAGAAGTACAGCCAAAATAAAATGTGTTCGATTAACTGTCTAACATATCCTCCAGAACAACATAACAAACATCAAATCTTCCAACTTAAAGAGAATGATCAGAAATCTATCTACTTCAATGACCATCATCCTAGTGAGCCCACTCGCCACCGTCTTCTACAAATATCATTTCGTACTCTGGCTCACCTGAAAACAAGATGGAGTATCTATTCTTAGCGAAACATCGCCAGCAAGTAACCCGTCTATACACCTTACGGGACCACACACGACGAGTCATCGGTGTATAAATCATTGCCCAAATTATGGTGCTCGGGTTAGCAAATAACATCTTTATAACAATTCATAAAAATCAATTAAGTCACATAAATGATACACGAATACGAAAACAAACATGTATCTAGAATAACATATCACATAAGAAAGTCATTCGTGAATGTCAATCTTTGCATGTCAAGTCTTATGCTTCGTGAGACATGATGCATGCACTCTTTTAAAACCACACACAAAACCCATGCATATGTTTTCTTTTGTAAACATGCTATGTTTGCCATTTCACAAAACATTTCATATTCTTCGCGTAGCAGAAACTTTATACCCTGTGGGTGATCAGTCCACAGCAAACAAAACTTTATACCCTATGCTGAAAGGTCCACGGCCCCATAACATATGACTTTATACCCTGTGCTGATAGGTTCACGGCCCCGTAACATATAACTTTATTCCTCATGCTGATAGGTCCACGGCCCCATAACATAACTTTATTTTCCGTGCTGATAGGTCCACGGCCCCATAACGTACTTTATACCCTGCAGTTGATTCATAGGTCATGCTTTTATCCCTGCCACTGCAGGCGTGACTTTTATACCCTGCGATCAACAAGCAGCCATATTTTGTCTTTCGAAAACTTTAATCTTCTTTGCAAACACATGTTCTTTCGAAAAACAAATCTCATGTCAAAATGCAAAGTGTTCATGTTATGATGCAGAATGCTCATGTAACATCATATCCAAACGTGTAAACAGGCACACACTTTACATATCGAGCACAAAGTCCTGAACCTCGAACACACCCTGCTCGTACCATTTCATACCCTTTCGTATTACAAAAAAAACCATCTCGAGTTCACACTTAGCATTACTCATGCATACTTCCTCAACACACCTTATTCGTACCATTTCATGCCCTTTTGTATTACTAATTCACTTCGAATTCATACCTAACCTTGCCCATTCACACTTAATTTTTACAACCCAAGCACACCTCATTCGTACCATTTCATGCCCTTTTGTATTGAAAATTCACTTCGAATTCATACTTAACCTTACTCCTTCACACTTAATGTTTATAACTCAAGTACACCTCAAATACCCTTATATTTCACAAGCAAAGGAAGAGAATAAAGGTATCTCACACACATGAAGCGCTTAATGTGTCAAAAAAGGACTTCCACTACACTTGGAACGCCTTCAAGAGGCGTCTAATTTGACATAAAGCGCCTATTCTGGGCGTTCAAAGTGTTCTGGAATGTGCTGGTATACATTGAACGCCTACATAAAGCGCTTCAAGTGACATCGAACACCTTCTAAGGTGTTCGAAGTGTTCTGGAATGTGCTGTGACACATCGAACGCCTACATAAGGCGCCTTATGTGACATGAAGCGTCTAATGTGGGTGTTCGAAGTGTTCTGGAATGCACTGGGACACATTGAACGCCTACTTTAGGCGCCTAATATGACATTGAGCGCCTAAAGTAGGTGTTCGAAGTGTTCTGACGGTTCCAGAACTGAAAATTTTTGCAGCAACTTCCCTCCTTCATCTTCCTCCTTCACTCCTTTAATCTTACCACCTAAAATTCAACCTTATTACTTGAATCCATCATGCACAACACCCTACAACACAGTTTAATCCTTACATCTATCAGTTTGCATCAACCTTAAGCTTTCTAATATTCATATCTCCGGATGTATCATCAATTTTCTACCCTAAGCCCAACTTGCTTCACACATCATCTAAACCTTCCAATCTTCCTCAACGTCTTCTCAAATCATCTAAGGTAACCTTTATAGAACATGACAATTATCACAAAACAACATTTACAACACAGATGACACTTTAAGGGCATGTTCATCACCAATTAAGCACAACATGGATGCTTTCAGATTTAGGCCCAAAGAACATGAATTTAATCAAGCAAACAACAACAAATACGTATAATAGAGCTTGTAACATAAGCAAATCAAGATTACTAATGTGTGATCTAAATTTTCTCTTTATAAGAACATAGGGCCTGTTGTATCAAAATTTGCATAAAGCGTATAGAAAGATTACTTGCCTTTGTTTCTAGATAGCCTTACGAGTGTACTGCAGGATTTCGGGAAAGCTTGAACATAGATTGGCCGCTCTTTCTTCATTTTCTTCTTCTTCTCTTCTTCTTCTTTCTCTATTCTCTTCCTTCTCTCTCTCTTTCTCTAGCCGAATTCTCCCTCCTTCTCTGTTGGTAACCGACCCTCTAGTGGTTTAATGGTCTAAGGGGAAGTTATGCTCTCTTTGTGTAACTTCCCTTGTGTTTAATTATGGAGGGGCAGTTTTGATGTTTTGGCTAACTTTCTTAACTCCAACTTCTAAATTATTTTTATCACCTAAAGTTTATTCAACTAACCCTCATAAACATCTGCACCTAATATAATTGCATTTTAGGTTGCTTGCTAATTATTTAATATCGAACTTGAAAATTACGGGATATGACAAGTCAAGCATGAGTTCATATCAACAATAGATTCGTTTGGTAATAAATTAAAAGACTCAAGAGTGGACATAAGCATATTTATTTTAGACTCTTTAACTTGGCTATTCCCTTTGTGTTTCATTTCAAGAATTCTCCACATCTCTTGGGCACTAGAGCAATTTGATACATAATTCGATTCACTTTTACTCAATCCGTTTAAAAGAAGTTGCATGGCTCTTGCATTCATACTCAATTTCTTTTTGTCATGACTAGTATATTCTTGTTTCGGTTTTACGATCTCTAGTGTGACACTATTAACAGTAGATAACTTAGAATGGATAAATGGACCATCTTCTATAATGGGCCACAGGTCTATATCAATGGCCATAAATAAAAGTTTCATTCTAAGTTTCCATTGAATAAAAGACTTACCATCTAAAAGAGGAGGCCTTACGGTTGACATTCCTTCTTGCTCGGTTTTGTAACTAGTGGTTGCCATCTCACAAAGATCGTTAGATCCTCTTCTCGTGAGTGTGCCTACTCTCTGATACCACTTGTAGGACCTGTATAGCACCACTACAAGGGGGGAGGGTTGAATAGTGGGTGCGAAAAATTTGGTTTTTAAAAACTTTTTAACCAAAAACCTCACTTCTGAATACAGTTTCTGTTTTAAGGTTCTGATTTGAAACGATTTAAAGACCTAGTTACAGACCTCCAAAAATTAAGAAATTTGGTGAGATTCTACTCTCAGATGTTCTGAGTATCTCATAAAAATGTCAAATTAAAATTCAACTCCTAACCCTTTGAAATACGTTTTTGGTCAGATTGCGCAAATCTGCCAGAAATAGTACTCCGATTTGAAAATTTTATTCCGATTAATTGGTGGCTCTAAATGGTCTGAAACTTTAATGACAAGACCCTCAATATATTTATTTCAATAGGTTGAAAAAGTTTTCAAAAATTCTCTTGAGAAGTAGAACAATCACGTTGATGTTCTCTACCTTTGCAACTCTGAAAATCATATTGCACTAGTCTCAGAATTATTCAAGTTTGATTGACTTATACTTATCCAAATGAGTTGAAACTTACGCCAAATGAAAGCTAAGATGTGTGGCTATGTTTTTGCAAAGTTTGTAATTTTTGAAAATCGTTTACTATTTTTACGATTGCAATGAAATCAACACATAAACTAAAAACTGAAAGTAAAGTGCAGTAAAGTAAAGACACCAAGGCTTTTGTACTGGTTCGGTTAAATCAACCTACTCCAGTCTTCGAAGACACCTTCCTCGGTTATCACTAAACACCAAAAATACCTTACCGCAAGGGTTGCTGGATTTACACACCAACTCCACCCTTTTACAAACAATACAAACAAGCAAACGGATCACGGACACCACCACCAAATGAATGAAGGTTTGATCACACCTTGATCAACCTTTTACAAAAATTGAAACGTGTATGGTGGTATGTTCAAAGCCTATAAAATATTTAGAATATATGAACAATAGGCTTGAGGGAGGAAGAAGAAAAAAGAAAAGAAGAAGAAGAAAGTAGAAGACCCTTTTTGCACTTGAGAGAATATGAGAGTTGTCTCAACTTTGTTCGCACTACTTGTCTTCCTTTTAAGCATGTGTGAACGCCCCCTAGGGCTTCTTCCCTTTCTTGAGAATTCTTTGGAAGATTGTCTTGTGTAGATATTACACCATCTAGCTTACTTGGCACATTATGATTGGAGGGATGACTTGGCCTTGCTTACTTGGCACTTGATGATTGGTCCAACATGTCATCATTTGACGAGCTGTAAAATCTGAAAATAAGTCATAAAACATGTGCCAAAAAGAATTTAAAATGTTGCCAAATAATCATCATTCAATCCCTTCAATTTTGGGATGCCAATTAGCCACCATTACTAGCCTAAAATCGGCCAGCAGTAGTAGCACATGCTGAATTTTCAGCATGTGTTACATTTTCAAAATTTTTGAATTGTTACCTTGTGTAGCTCCCTCTTTTATGTCACTAACCTTGTGTGTCACATTCTCCACCAATTAAGATGCCAGCTAAGCTCCACATAGGTTCCATCAAGGCTGAAAATGGCGTGTAAGAGGACTTGTACATGTGCTGAATTTCATTTTGGTAAACTTTGTCAAATAATTAATAATAATTACACATATATCGTAAATTCCAAGCAGCCCTTATTTGAATTTTCTAGAACACTTAACATGTCTTGAATGAAAGAGTGTCTAGATACATGTTACAAGTCATGCCAAAAACGTTCCATGTGTTATGTTCGTAGAAAACTGAATTTTTGACTTTCGTCGATTACGCAATTTTTCTCTTATTAAATTCAAACTTTTTGCACATGTTATATATATTATGTCACACACAATACACATAAAATAAATTAGATATTCAACTCTAATGGCTGACTTAAAGAGGCACCCCATGTGCCTTAAAACTTTGAATTTGAAATCTCCACAACTTGGCCTAAATTATGGGTGATTTGTGTATGCCAACATGGAATGATTTTATGGCTGATTTGAACATGTGAGCCATGTAATTGTTGGATATTTTTAAAGTATATGGGCTGGCCATCTTTATATGGCAAGTACGTGACACGTTGGTGAAGTTTCGGTAGTCACCCGATACGACAATTTTCGGTTTATAACCTTGTAATGTGTCGTAATAATTTTGTCATCACCATGAATTATATCAAGATGATATAAGACCTGAATATACTCATAAATATGAGTTGTATATAGTGGTGTAACGTTGACGTACGTTTGTAAAATATGTAATGTGTTGGTAGTACGTCTGAATATATGTGTATTGTGCCTTTTAACAAAAATATAAATATATATAATTTGTATATAAATGGCGTGTGAAAAGGAGTAGAAGGGAGACTTTCCATTTCCAAGTTTGTTGCCATAAAGCTTTGTCCAAATATATCTCCATTTAATGAACTAGATAGTTCATTAACTTAAGTACTCTACTTAATGAACTAGTTTAGTTCATTAACTGTGGCACCTGAAAATAGTTCAAAGTCAACAAATGTTTTCCATATGATGTAAGCTTTAACGCTTCATGGCTTGTTAGTACAGCAATAATATATATAAAGCATATGATGCATGTGTTAGGAAATCAACCGAGATCACTGCAAAACGCACAGCGGAAACAAAACTTGATCTCCAATTTCCTACCAAGGATCCATGTTGTTCGTTTAATTCGATGAAAGAAACTCGAAAACTACCTTTGTAGATCCGAATTATGCAGATGAAGTAGGTGCGAAAATACGATCACCCTCTGTCGGTATCCACACGAATGCTTCCGTCCGGAGTGCTAGCTCTTCAAACGGCGCGGCTGAAGAACTCGGTTTTCACAAAAATGGCTCTAGGGTTTCTTTGATGACTCTGTGTATTTTCGTGTGTCTAGTGTATACGAGATACAGAAGTATATATACACATATGTAGACATCAAAATCCGAGTCCTAATCGGATTAGTTGATGCCAATCAAAATCCATATCAGATACGGATTCTATCAGGATATTCAAAATCCATATCAGATATGGATTCTCTCGTTATTATCCGATAACACACATGTATATATAATCACCAAAAAAACGAAATTAATAATAATAATAATAATTAATATTCAATATTAATATTATTAATATTAAAAACGATAATAATAATAATAATTAATATCCAATATTAATATTATTAATATTATTAATCTCAGCCTTACGCATTCTTGTGTGTGACCCGATAGGCACATATTAATTGGCAGTTGATTAAATCTCTATTAAACCAACAAGTCGTAATTGGCCTCTAGCAAGGCATTATAACTACCCAATTAATACGAGTAAAGTCCAACTAGCCTAATAATAGTACATGCATTAATTCCTTTGTCACACGATATCTAGTTTGAACATAAGTCATGGTCAGCGTCATACTTATATAGTTCAAACATATGATTACTCGATCTCTAAGTAGACTGATAAAACAAATGATATTGATCACACTATCAATTCATTTGAGCACGACCATGCATTTCACAGTCTCACTAATCGAGGGGCCCAAAGATATCTCTCTCAAAAGAGAGGGACAAATTCTATCTTGATTGTTCAATATCCTCTACATAATTTCTATCACATTCAATCATGACCTTTATTATTATCCAGTTACGGATAATGTTTGATCATGTCAAAATATAATAGTCCTTATGTTGGAAACTATGACAATCTCAAGTCAAAGGATTAAAACATGACTATCATGAGATTTACTTATGACGCTAATCCATGTAGCAATCTCATGATGGGTCTGTCCAATACATTGTTCTCTAACAAGTATCTATGAGATTGATTCGTATCACCATACACATAATCATCTTATGATCATCAAATCAATACTCATACTGATTATAAATTATTTTATCTCCATAACAATAATGAATCAGGGACATATATCAAAATTGTGTAACATACTAACCAACAATAATGATAATAAAACCTCTTTTATTAATAATAAATGCGTAACATAAATATCCAAATCATGGCCTAGGGCACATACACTAACAGCATGTATATCACAAAAACGTGTCAAGTAATAAATTTTGTCATGCATTTCGTAAACTTTTACTATTTAAATCATGCATTTGTAAATCATTCAAACATTTTTGCTCAACAATAGTAAAATATCAATACGACAGATCATTCAAGATCAACATTGTGGTACCCAGAAAGTCTGGTTAAGATTGTTGGATTTAATTAAAAATCCCTGAATATGACCGTTTAGTCGAATCACTGAACAAAGTAACAAAATGCAGAAATTATATCTTGCTCCATTGTTGACGTTAATCTGTCTACCACGTAATGCTCCTGCTGCAGATGAATCTGGCATGATCCGACGATTCACGACCTCCTACCAATTGTTGATGCACACCTCGAACTGATATAACAATTCACTGTTTTACCCGATGGAGAGACTAGGCAGTGTGGCTTTTATAGAAAAATTGGACACCCTCCCCCTTTTTCTGTAGGATCTGCAAGGCACCACTAGAAGGGGGGAGGGGTTTGAATAGTTGGTGCGAAAAGTGTGGTTTTTAAAATAGTTTTGACTCAAGAACTCAGCTTCTGAAAACAGTTTCTGTTTTCAGGACCAGTTTTAAAACGTTTTTAAAACTATATTTTAGGTCATTCTAAAATTTTGAGAGAACTTAGCTTCAGATGTTATGAGTGTCTCCTAAAAATTTCAGATTTAAATTCAACCTTTAACCCCTTCAAAGATCGTTGGTGGTCAGATTGCGCGAATCTGCCAGAAACGGTAGACTGATTTGAAAAATTTATTCCTATTCGTACGTAACTCCAAATGCTCTGAAATTTTAACCACTAACCCCTTATGCGTTATATTCAAATGGGTTGAAACAGTTTTGAAAACTTCTTTTGGGAAGTAAGTCAATTACGATCAAATTCTCAACCTTTGCAAGCCTGTAAATCAGACTGCACTAGTCTCAGAACTTTGGACGTTTGAGTTACTTATACTTGTCCAAAAGGGTTGAAACTTATGTCAAAAGAACCTTAAAATGTGTGACTATGTTTCTTGAAAGTTTCGTAATTTTTGAAATCCGTTTAATATTTTTACGAGCGTGATCAAAAAGGATAAACAGTGCTGAAACAGAATATAAGTGCTGAAAGTAAATGACACCAAGAATTTTATACTGGTTCGGTTATAAACAACCTACTCCAGTCTTCGAGGACACCTTCCTCGGTTTACACTAATCACACAACACAAAAACACCTTACCACAGGGTTGATGGAGTTACACACCAACTCCAACCCTTTACAAACCTTGTATGTTGAATACAATGCACATGAACACCACCACATTGCAAGATTGAAGATTGATCACACCTTGATCAATCTTTTACAAAGATAAAGAATATGTGGTGGTCTAAGAGAAGCCTATTCAAGTATATGAATGTAAGTACAATAGTCTTTTAGGAAGAAGAAAGAAAGAGAGTGTAGAAAAGGAGAGTGCTAGGCGTTATTCACTTTGAATTTGCAAGACTTGTTCTTGTTCTTGTTTTGTTCTCTTGCTTCTTCTTTTAACCTTGTGGCCGTCCCCCCTTGGGTCCTTCTCCTCTTGAAAATTATCTTCTAAGTCCTTGGGAGAATATGTGGCATCATTGTGACATGTTCTTACTTACTTGGCATCTCCTTATTGGATGATCATTAAACTCTTGCTTACTTGGCACTCATTGATTTGTTGAATGTTGTCATCACTTGATGACTAGGAAAATCTGAGAATTCCTCTAAAAACATGTGCCAAAATCAACATAGAATAATTACCATAACTTCCAAGATCATCACATAAATTAAGCAAGATAATTTTCTCACAAAAAGGTTAAGAAAATCGGCCATGAAGTGGACTTTGCATGCTGAAATTTCAGCATGTGATACATGGGTGTTCATTTCAAATTGTTACCAAGTTTTCTTTGATTTAGCTCTTGAAAATAAATCACCATTTAGTAGAAGATATTTTCATCAATTTTCAGAATAAAATTAGACACTAACATAGCCAAAAAATCGGCCTAGATGCATTACACACATGCTGAAATTTTCAGCATGTGTGATATTCAAGAATATCACTTTCTTTAATTCATAAAATATTTAAAACACTTCCAAATTGTCTTCTAATTAATCCACCTTAATCAAGACACAAAATATGAGTCATAATAATGTAAAATTCGGCCAGCACTTTAGTGCACATGCTGAATTTTCAGCTTGTGTCACAATTGTGACAAAATTTGAAACATTACCTTTTGTAGCTTATTTCTTTAAGTCACCAACTTTTTATGCTTCATTCTTGACCAATCAATATACCAAAAAGGCTCCACATAAGCTCCATCTCAGCTGATATAGGCGTGTATAATATATTTGACATGTGCTGAATTTTATTTTTGCAAACTTTGTAAAATAGTGCACATTTAATAATACACATGGTATATTCCAATCAGCACTTAAATGAATTTTCTAGAACACTTTGAGATATATGAAATATGTAAAAAGTGTCTGGATACATGTTGTATGATGTGCCAAAAAGTTCCATGCGTCGTGTACGTAGAAAACCGAATTTTCGACGTTTATCGATTACCCGATTTTTCTCTAATTAAATTCAAACTTTTTGCACATGTTATATATATATATTATGTTACACATAATATATATAAATTAAACTTTAATATTCAGCACTTGGCTGGTCTTAAAATGGCGCCATACACATGTGACAAAATTGAAATTGGAATCTACATAATTTGGCCTTAATGTGGGGTGATTTGTGTGTGCCAACATGGAATGATTTTATGGCTGCATATAAAATGTAGGCCACGAAAAGTATTGATATTTTTGAGGTGTAGGGGCTGGCCATCTATTTATGGCAAGTACGTAACATGTTGGCGAAGTTTCGGTATTCGCCCGATACGACAATTTTTGGTTTAGAACCTTTTAACGTGTCGTATTTAATTTGTCATCACCATGACTTATATCATATGATATAAGACCTGAATATACTCATAAATATGAGTTAAGTATGGTGGTGTGACGTTAACGTACGTACGTAAAATATATAACGTGTCGGTAGTACGTTGAAATAAATGTGTATGTGCCTTTTTCAAAAAATATGAAAATATATATATTTATGTATATATATGCGTGTATATATGGTGAGAGGAAGAGGAGGAGACTTTCCTTTCTTAATCTTGTTGCCTTTGTGCCTTGTCCAAATGTTGCTTCCTTTAATGAACTACTTAGTTTAATTAACTAAGTACTTCACTTAATGAACTAGTTTAGTTCATTAATATTGGCACATGAAAATAGTTCAAACACAACAAATGTTTGCCATTTGATGTAAGCTTTAAAGCTTCATGGCTCATTAGTACGACAACATTATATATGAACTATATAAGGCAAGTTATATGCAATATGTCATGCACGTTTTTATGCAATATGTCATGCACGTTTAAATCATGTATTTTGGAATCACTCAAACCCCTTTTTCTCTACAATCTCCCCCTTTTGATGATTTTCAAAATAACATATACTCATGATTTAAATCTTATCTCTCCCCCTTAAATAATGCATAAATTCAAAATTTGAATTTTAAATTTCAAATCCGCTCCCCCTTGATTTATGCAATCAGTATCTACCTCCCCCTTAAATCATGCTTTCTCTCCCCCTTTATTTTTTAAAGTCAATCAAAATATGCCTGTAAATATGGAAAGAGAAACGAATCAGACCAAATCAGCAGAAATCATGCCTAATTTAGAACGAAGATTTTCGTACGTGACTTGATTTAAGGATTTAGTAAAGATATCCGCTACTTGTGCTTCTGTGCGTACGTGATCTATGACGATATCACCATTATTTACGTGATCACAAAGAAAGTGATAGCGTACTTCTATATGCTTGGCCTTAGAGTGTAACACGGGGTTCTAAGACAGGTTAATTGCACTCCTACTATCACAATATATAGGAATTCTATTTACGGTAATTCCAAAATCCGAAAGTTGTTGTTTTATCCATAATAATTGTGTGCAACATAGACTAAGTGCCATGTACTCAGCCTCAGTAGTGGATAAAGCTACGCTTGCTTGTTTTTTTGGAAAACCATGAAATGAGTGAGTTTCCTATAAATTGGCAAGTGCCACTCGTGCTTTTTCTATCTATCTTACATCCATCGTAATCTGCATCAGTATAAGCATGTAAGTTAAATTCACAATCTTTATCATACCAAATGCCTAAGGTGGGCGTATACTTAATATAGCAGAATATTCTTTTTGCCGCATTATAGTGAGACACCTTAGGTTGACTTTGAAAACGTGCACACATGCATACACTGAACATGATATCAGGCCTACTAGCAGTAAGATATAGTAAAGAACCAATCATAGATCTATATAAGGCATTATCAAAATCTTTACCACGTTCATCTTTATCCAATTTAGTAGTGACACTCATAGGGGTGGGGGATGGTTTTAAATTTTCAAAGTTGAACTTTTTAATCATGTCATTTACATATTTAGCTTGGCTTATGTGAATGCCTTTAGTCGTTTGCTTAATCTGCAAGCCAAGAAAATAGTTAAGTTCGCCAACCATAGACATTTCAAATTCAGATTTCATGCAATTTTCAAAATCTTCAACAAGTTTATGTGAGGTAGAACCGAAAATAATGTCATCAACATAGATTTGAATAATAAGTAAATCCGATTTATCTTGTTTCAAAAATAATGTACTATCTATAGTACCTCGTTTAAAACCATTTTCTAAAAGGAAAGTAGCAAAATGATCATACCATGCTCTAGGTGCTTGCTTTAATCCGTATAGTGCCTTCTTTAGTTTGTACACGTGATCAGGATGTTTCAAATCTTCAAAACCGGGTGGTTGCTTCACGTATACCTCTTCTTGTATAAATCCATTTAGGAATGCACTTTTTACGTCCATTTGATAAAGTTTGAAAATTTTCATGCAAGCAATGGCAAGCAAAAGTCGTATAGCTTCTAGACGTGCTACGAGTGCAAATGTTTTATCATAGTCAATTCCTTCTTCTTGATTATAGCCTTGTGCTACAAGTCTAGCTTTATTTCTAACGACCTTTCCTTCTTCATTCATTTTATTTCTAAACACCCACTTTGTGCCTATTATGGTCTTAACTTGTGGTCGTGGCACTAAATCTCATACATCATTTCTAACAAATTGATTAAGCTCATCATGCATAGCATCAATCCAAGAAGAAGCACTCAAAGCATCATGCACATTTTTGGGTTCAATTTCGGAAATCATAGCATGAAATTGATTTATTTCATCCGAAGTTATTCTTCTATGTGGTCGCACACCGTGAGTGATATCGCCTATAATGAGATCATGTGGGTGATCTCTATGCCATCTTGGTTGATTATTTTCTATGTTATCATGCATTTCTAAGTGATCATGCATTTCTGGTGTATCATGCATATCATGCATATCAAACGTGCCATCATCATCATTCAACACGGGTTTCAATTGAAAGTCATCATCATATTCTTTATCTTTATCAATCTCACCAAATTCATTAAACTTCACATGAATAGATTCTATAATTTGTCTAGTGAGAGGATCATAACATCTATATGCTTTTGAATTTACAGAATATCCAACAAAGATGTACTCAATTGATTTAGACTCAAAATTATCTAAATTGTCTTTTGTATTTAAAACAAAACATTTGCATCCAAACACGATAGTCAATTTTAGGCATGCGATCATTTAATATTTCATAAGGCATCTTGTTTATTTTCTTTCTAATGGACAAGAAATTCACTATGTAGCATGCACAGTTTACGGCTTCCGCCCACAGAAATCTAGGCAATTTATGTTCGCATAACATAGTTTTAGCGATTTCTTGTAATGTTCTATTCTTTCTTTCTACTACTCCATTTAATTGTGGAGTTCTAGGTGGCGAAAACTCATGCTTGATTCCTTTTTCTTCGCAAAATGAAATCATATCCTTGTTTTTAAATTCACCGCATCTATCGCTTCTTATCTTTTTAACATTGAAACCGTATTGATTTTCAAGTTGTTTGATTAATTTCGCAATCTCAATGGCACTATCATCCTTATGTGCAAGAAATAAAGTCCAAGTATAACGAGAAAAATCATCAACAATCACGCAAGCATAATGACGCCCACCAAGGCTCGTAGTGCGACTAGGACCAAACAAATCAATGTGTAATAATTCTAAAACTTAGTCGTGCTTATTTCATTCTTGGGTTTAAGTGACTCGCGTGTTTGTTTGCCTTTTATGCAAGATTCACACAACATAAAGTTGTCTAAATCAAGTGTAGGCAATCCTCATATAAGGTTCTGTTGTTGGAGTTTTTCTAGTGTAGAAATGCCAATATGTCCTAAACGTCTATGCCACAAATTTACGTTAGGTTCATTTGACATAAAACACTTAACTTTAGCGTCTAATATATCATCCATAGAAAGCGTAAAGATGTTTCCTTCTCGTTTTCCTTTTAACACAGTTTCTCCATTTTTATTTATTATATTTCAATAAGGGTGAGTGAAACACATATCAAAACCATTGTCAATAAATTGCGAAATACTAAGAAGATTATAGGATAAGTTGCTTACCAAAAAGACGTTTGAGATTTGAAGAGTTCTTGGGTTTCCAATTGTACCTTTTCCGATGATCTTGCCTTCATTGTTGTCTCCAAAGGTCACGGATCTGTCTTTTGTGACCTTCTTTAATTTTGTGAATAGGCTCGGGTCTCCCGTCATGTGCCTCGAGCAACCACTATCAAGGAACCACTTGATAGATGTGTCTTTTGATGTGTGGGTTCCCTGCAATGTGCGAAGATGATTTAGGTACCCTTTTTAATTTTGGGTCCTTGCGAGTTAGTTATTCCCCTCTTAGTAAAAGTACCTTTCGGTACCCATACTTGGGTGATCCTTCTCGGTCTAGCAAATGGCAAGAATGTAGATGAAGGTGCAATGTAGTAAACATGTGGTGAGTGCACTTTGGGCCTTTGGCCAAGAACTCCTCTATACTCGCTAAATGAAGGACGTTTTTGATATGTCCTTGTGTTTGTGTGTGTAGTGCGTGATCTAGATGAATGAAATGGATGACGTGTATGCATCACTTGTTTTTTCTCATATCTATATGGCACAAAATTGTATTTCGCTTGATATGAGGAAGAAGTGGGGCGTGAGGAGGGGAGAGAGGGTCTTTGTGTCATCTTAGACGCCGTTTTTGGTTTTGTGGTGTCTAC
Organism: Eustoma russellianum; assembly: GCA_036186865.1. Classification (NCBI taxonomy): domain Eukaryota; kingdom Viridiplantae; phylum Streptophyta; class Magnoliopsida; order Gentianales; family Gentianaceae; genus Eustoma; species Eustoma russellianum. The sequence continues at coordinate 6,490,057 of AP025072.1, read as the reverse complement.
TTTCTTAGACACTACGAACTTAGTTTGTTTGATGGATACTTCATTTGTTTCAACGTATCCCAAACCCGTTTTATCACTGTCATGCTTTTGTGATAAGATAATACGATGTAGCATGTTAGATCCCATATCAAACTGCTTCATCATTTTCTCTAAGTCTGTATTCCTTGATTTCAAACTTGAAATCTCGGATTTTATTTCATTATTTTGCGTGGTCAATGATGAAATCTCTGTCTTTAATGCATTAATGATGCATGATGACTCTTCTTTAGAATCGTTTAATTGAACGACAAGATTTTCGTTAGAAGATTCGAACATCTTCTTGTCTTCAATTAATCGCTTCTTTTCTTTAGCGAGAGTCTTAGTGAATTTATGCAATTCTAAGTACTGACTAAAAAGATCATCATAAGAAGGCTCAGAGTCAGAATCAGAGTCAGATGATACCTCATTCGATGCTTTGGACACAAAGCATACTTATGCAGTCTCCTCTTCAGTTTCAGTCTCGGAATCCGATGTATCACTCCAAGTGGAGGCTTTGAGAGCCCGTTTCCTTTGCTTAGGTTCTGAGACGAGTCTATTCTTGTTCCGATCCTTGTCAGGGTATTTATTTGTTTGCCTGTCCTTATTAGGGCAGTGATAAATGTCCAATTTTGCCGCATTCATAACATTTAACATCCTTATCGTTTGTCTTGTTCTTATTTCTTTTAGTCGAAGTGGCCTTATTTTTGTTTTTAAACGACTTTCTCATGAATTTTCTTAAACCTTTAGCCAATGGAATTAAGTCATCGTTATCCAATTCAGAATCACTATCATCTACGTGATCGGAAGAAGTAGAGACGTATTCATTTGATTTAAATGCAATAGCTTTACCTTGTTTTGATGATTCCGATTTCCGTATGGTGAGTTTATTATCATAAACCTTAAGTGATCCAATTAATTCTTCCATCTTTATTGACTTAGTTTCTTTGCTTTCTTCTATTGCGGTCACTTTAGGGTCTCACTCGGATGGAAGGCTTCGCAAGACTTTTTGTACCTTTTCCTGATTAGTAAAGGCTTTGCCAAGAGACTCAAGAGAATTGTAGATGTTATTCAAGCAAAGATCCATATCAACGATAGATTCACTGGGCAATAATTTAAACGACTCGAGTGTGGACATAAGCATATTTATCTTGGACTCTTTTATTTGACTAGTGCCCTCGTGTTTCATTTCGAGTATTCTCCACATTTCTTGTGCACTAGAACAATTTGAAACATAACTAGACTCACTCTTACTTAATCCATTTAAAAGTAACTGCATAGCCCTAGCGTTCATGATTAGTTTCTTTTTATCCTCACTTGTACTCTTGTCTAGACTTAACGACTTCTAGTGTGACTCCATCTACGGTGGATAACTTAGATGGAACAAAAGGACCATCTTCTATGGTTGACCAAAGATCAATATCAATTGCCATAAGAAAGAGCTTCATTCTTAATTTCCATTGAATGCAAGACTCACCGTCAAAAAGAGAAGGCCTTTGGCTCGACATACCTTCTTGCTCGGTTTTGAAGTTTGTGGTTGCCATCTCACTTGAATCGTTGGATCCTTTAATGTGAGTGTTCCTGCGCTTTGATACCATTTGTAGGATCTGCAAGGCACCACTAGAAGGGGGGTTGAATAGTTGGTGCGGAAAGTGTGGTTTTTAAAATAGTTTTGACTCAAGAACTCAGCTTTTGAAAACAATTTCTGTTTTCAGGACCAGTTTTAAAACGTTTTTAAAACTAGGTTTTAGATCTTCAAAAATTCTGAACTTTTGAGAGAACTTAGCCTCCGATGTTATGAGTGTCTCCTAAAAATTTCAGATTTAAATTCAACCTTTAACCCCTTCAAAGACCGTTGGTGGTCAGATTGCGCGAATCTGCCAGAAACAGTAGACAGATTTGAAAAATTTATTCCTATTTGTAAGTAACTCCAAATGCTCTGAAATTTTAACCACTAACCCCTTATGAGTTATATTTAAATGGGTTGAAATAGTTTTGAAAAATTCTTTTGGGAAGTAAGTCAATTACGATCAAATTCTCAACCTTTGCAAGCCTGTAAATCAGACTGCACTAGTCTCCGAACTTTGGACATTTGAGTGACTTATACTCGTCCAAAAGGGTTGAAATTATCCCAAAAGAATCTTAAAACGTGTGACTATGTTTCTTGAAAGTTTCGTAATTTTTGAAATCCGTTTACTATTTTTACGAGCGTGATCAAAAAAGATAAACAGTGCTGAAACAGAATATAAGTGCTGAAAGTAAATGACACCAAGAATTTTATACTGGTTCAGTTATAAACAACCTACTCCAGTCTTCGAGGACACCTTCCTCGGTTCACACTAATCACACAACACAAAAACACCTTACCACAGGGTTGATGGAGTTACACACCAACTCCAACCCTTTACAAACCTTGTATGTTGAATACAATGCACATGAACACCACCACCTTGCAAGATTGAAGATTGATCACACCTTGATCAATCTTTTACAAAGATAAAGAATATGTGGTGGTCTAAGAGAAGCCTATTCAAGTATATGAATGTAAGTACAATAGGCTTTTAGGAAGAAGAAAGAAAGAGTGTGTAGAAAAGGAGAGTGCTAAGCGTTTTTCACTTTGAATTTGCAAGACTTGTTCTTGTTCTTGTTTTGTTCTCTTGCTTCTTCTTTTAACCTTGTGGCCGTCCCCCCTTTGGGTTCTTCTCCTCTTGAAAATTATCTTCTAAGTCCTTGGGAGAATATGTGGCATCATTGTGACATGTTCTTGCTTACTTGGCAGCTCCTTATTGGATGATCATTAAACTCTTGCTTACTAGGCACTCATTGATTTGTTGAATGTTGACAAGGAAAATCTGAGAATTCCACTAAAAACATGTGCCAAAATCAACATAGAATAATTACCAAAACTTCCAAGATCATCGCATAAATTAAGCAAGATAATTTTCTCACAAAAAGGTTAAGAAAATCGGCCATGAAGTGTACTTTACATGCTGAAATTTCAGCATGTGATACATGGGTGTTCATTTCAAATTGTTACCAAGTTTTCTTTGATTTATCTCTTGAAAAGAAATCATCATTTAGTAGAAGATATTTTCATCAATTTTGAGAATAAAATTAGACACTAACATGGCCAAAAAATCGACCTAGATGCATTACACACATGCTGATGAAATTTTCAGCATGTGTGATATTCAAGAATATCACTTTCTTTAATTCATAAAATATTTAAAACACTTCCAAATTGTCTTCTAATTAATCCACCTTAATTAAGACACAAAATATGAGTCATAATAATGTAAAATTCGGCCAGCACTTTAGTGCACATGCTGAATTTTCAGCTTGTGTCATAATTGTGACAAAATTTGAAACATTACCTTTTGTAGCTTCTTTCTTTAAGTCACCAACTTTGTATGCTTCATTCTTGACCAATCAATATGCCAACAAGGCTCCACATATGCTCCATCTCAGCTGATATAGGCGTGTATAATGTGTTTGACATATGCTGAATTTTATTTTTGCAAACTTTGTAAAATAGTGCACATTTAATAATACACACATGGTATATTCCAATAAGCCCTTAAATGAATTTTCTAGAACACTTTGAGATGTATGAAGTATGTAAAAATTTTCTAGATACATGTTGTATGATGTGCCAAAAACGTTCCATGTGTCGTGTACATAGAAAACCGAATTTTCGACGTTTATAGATTACCCGGTTTTTCTCTAATTAAATTCCAACTTTTTGCACATGTTATATATATATATATATATTATGTTACACATAATATATATAAATTAAACTTTAATATTCAGTACTTGGCTGGTCTTAAAGTGGCGCCATACACATGTGACAAAATTGAAATTGGAATCTCCACAATTTGGCCTTAATGTGGGGTGATTTGTGTGTGCCAACATGGAATGATTTTATGGCTGCATATAACATGTAGGCCACGAAAATTATTGATATTTTTGACGTTTAGGGGCTGGCCATCTATTTATGGCAAGTACGTGACACGTTGGCGAAGTTTCGATATTCGCCCGATACGACAATCTTTGGTTTAGAACCTTTTAACGTGTCGTATTTAATTTGTCATCACCATGACTTATATCATATGATATAAGACCTGAATATACTCATAAATATGAGTTAAGTATGGTGGTGTGACGTTAACGTACGTACGTAAAATATATAACGTGTCGGTAGTACGTTGGAATAAATGTGTATGTGCCTTTTTCAAAAACTCTGAAAATATATATATTTATGTATATATATGCGTGTATATATGGTGAGAGGAGGAGGAAGAGACTTTCCTTTCTTAATCTTGTTGCCTTTGTGCCTTGTCCAATTGTTGCTTCCTTTAATGAACTACTTAGTTTAATTATTTAAGTAGTTCACTTAATGAGCTAGTTTAGTTCATTAATGTTGGCACCTGAAAATAGTTCAAACACAACAAATGTTTGCCATTTGATGTAAGCTTTAAAGCTTCATGGCTCGTTAGTACGGAAACATTATATATGAACTATATAAGGCAAGTTATTTGCAATATGTCTTGCATATTTATGTCATGCACGTTTTTTTGCAATATGTCATGCACGTTTAAATCATGTATTTTGAAATCACTCAAACCCCTTTTTCTCTACAATTCTTGTATTGCCGGCGGCTATTTGATGTTTCGAGGAGGTGAAGACCTCCTCCTTTATATATAGGGAGAATAGGAAGAATCCTGATGAGTTTAGGGATTAGAGTTGTGTTTGAAACCAAACCATCTTCCTTTATGCATGAGAGCTTTTCTCATCCCAAATACCTGAGGATATACTTGATATTATCATCAAGTTATCTTTATCCAATATTAAATATTATTTAATATTTAATTATGTACCAACATTTATCTACTAGCCACATGTGGATTGTCGCCTCTAGGAGATCAGATGTCGTACACTTTATGGTCGTTGCACTTTGAGCCCATCCATCGCGGTCTTTGACCATATGACTTTCTACATATTTTGGGTTTCCATTTTAAACCACACTATACGTCCACGAACATACTTGGTGATCACTTAACGTGTGGATGTATTTACGCAATAATTAATATTATTACGCGGCATTTGTGACATATAACACTATCATACATAACGTCCACCTTATGATTAATTCTTGTACACTTAATCAATGTGATTCGCATCATACGTATCTCGAATTAATCCCAACAATTTCTCACTTGGACTATGTATGCTTCTTAAAGATTATATTTCACCCTTTTGAGCTCGTTTACTGTATATCCTTTAGTGTGTCTTATCTTTTCTGGTCCATCAACGAATGCTAGCAAAAGACTTAAGCCGCACGCCGTCACATTTAATTATTGACTTGTCCCTCTTAAATCATGATATTAACATTCCACTGAATGACATGGATACTGCAATGGCTATGTAGTGTGAAATTAATATGCTAAGTGATCGTACATATTTAATTCCAACTTGGCCCTAACTTAGCAAGATGAATAGAATTCAGAATGTATGCCATAACTGCTTAATGTATATTACTTCTGTAGAAAACTTTAATATAATCGACATGTACATTATACTGTTTGTCTGAAATAAAAAACTTCTTTGAGCATAAGAAAACATAAACCTCTCAGACTCCCACTAGGATAAAACATCCTCAATTGGACCAACACCCATACGGCTAACATGCTTGTGAAACACTACGGGTTCCACGGCCTCAGTCAAAGGTTTGGCCACCATGGAGTCTGTACTGATATGCTAAATTTTGATCAGACTACTCTGAACTCTTTCTTTAACAGCCAAATACTTCCTCTCTATGTATTTTGTTTTTGATGAACTCTGGTTGTTATTCGAATATAACACCGGAGCATTACTGTCATAGTAAATTCTCATTGGAGACGAGATAGTCTCCACTACTCGCTGCCCTGTGATAAAATTGTGAAGCCATATCGCCTAATTGGATGCGTGGAAGCTTGCTACGAATTCCGTCTCCATAGTGGAGGACGCTAATAAAGTCTGTTTCGTGCTTTTCCACGAGATCGCACCTCCGGCTAGAGTAAACACATAGCCCGAGTTCGATTTCATGCTATCTTGGCATCCAGCAAAATCAGAATCTATATATCCAATGATCTCTAACTCATCAAATCTCCGACACGTCAGTACGCGTTGCTTCGTTCCGTGCAAATATCTCAGCACCCTCTTTGCTGTGGTCCAGTGATCCTTACCCAGATGAGAGAGGTATCTGCCTAATATTCCAGTAATGTATGCCAAGTCTGGTCGTGTACATACTTGGGCATACATTATACTCCCCACTACCGAAGCATAGAGAGTATTTTGTAGGACCTATATGGCACCACTAGAAGGGGGGTTGAATAGTGTGCGGAAATTCTTGTTTTTAAAAACATTTGGCCCAAAAACCCCAGTTCTGAAAACAGTCAATGTTTTTAGATCCTGATTTGAAATAATTAAACAATCTAGTTAGAGACCTCTAAAAATTATGCAATTTGGTATGAATGAACTCGCAGATGTTATAAGTATCTCATAGAAGTTTCAGAATAAAACTTCACTCCTAACCCTTTGAAAATTTGTTTTTGGTCAGATTGCGCGAGTCTGCCAAAAACAATACTCCGACTTGAAAAATTTATTCCGACTAATTGGTAACTCCAAATGGTCTGAAAATTTAATGACAAATCTCTTCAGATATGTATTTTCATTGGTTGAAACAGTTTTTCAAAATTTCTTTGGAAAGTATGTCAACCATGTTGATGTTCTCAACCTTTGCAAATCTGAAAATCAGATTGCACTAGTCTCAGAATGAATCAAGTTTGACTGACTTATACTTATCCAAATGAGTTGAAACTTACGTCAAATAAAATCTAGGATATGTGGCTATGTTTTTGCAATGTTTTGTAATTTTTGAAAGTCGTTTACTATTTTTACGATTGCAATGAAATCAATACAGAAACTGAAAACTGAAAGTAAAGTGCTGAAAGTAAAGACGCCAAGGATTTCATACTGGTTCGGTTAAATCAACCCACTCCAAGTCTTCGAGGACACCTTCCTCGGTTATCACTAAACACCAAAAACACCTTACCACAAGAGTGGCTAGAGTTACGCACTAACTCCACCCAATTACACACGATACAATCAAGCAAACGGATCACGAACACCACCACCGAATGAATGAAGGTTTGATCACACCTTGATCAACCTTTTATAACAAATGAAACGTGTATGGTGGTCTATTCAAAGCCTATACAATATTTTTAATATATGAACAATAGGCTTGCGAGAGGAAGAAGAAGAAAGAAAGTAGAAGACCCTTTTGCACTTGAGAGAATATGAGAGTTTTCTTGTCTTCACTTTGCACTACTTTTCTTCCTTTCATTTTAACGTGGCCGCCCCCTTAGGTCATCTACCATCTTGAGAATTCTCTTTAATGCCCTTGATAGATTGCCTTGTGTAGATATGACACCACCTTACTCACTTGGCACATTTTGATTGGATGGATGACTTGGCTTTGCTTACTTGGCATTTGATGATTGGTCTAATCTTGTCATCACTTAGTGTGCTGTAAAATCTGAGAATAAAATGCAAAACATGTGACAAAAAGAGTTTAAAATCTTTTCAAATAATCATCATTTAATCCCTTCAATTTTGGGAAGCAAATTGATCACCAAATATAGCCTAAAAATCGGCCAGCATATACTACATGTGTTGAATAATTTTCAGCATGTGTAGTAGTATGAAATGTTTGAATTGTTACCTTGTGTAGCTCCTACTTTTGTGTCACTAACCTTGTGTGGCATATTCTCCACCAATTGAGATACCAACTAAGCTCCACATAGGCTCCATTTAGGCTGAGAATGGCGTGTAACATGTCTTGAAGATGTGCTGAATTTCATTTTGGTAAACTTTGTAAAATAATGCACAATAATTACACACGTATGGTAAATTCCAATCAGACCTAATTTGAATTTTCTAGAACACTTTAACATGTCTTGAATGTGTAAAAAGTGTCTAGACACATGTTACAAGTTATGCCAAAAACGTTCCATGTGTTATGTTCGTAGAAAACCGAATTTTCAACTTTCGTCGCTTATGCAATTTTTCTCCGATTAAATTCAAAATTTTTACACATAATATAAATAAAATAAATTAAATATTCAGCTCTTAATGGCTGACTTAAAAGGCGTCCCATGTACTTTAATCTTTGAATTTGAAATCTCCACAATTTGGCCTTAATTGTGGGTGATTTGTGTGTGCCAACATGGAATGATTTCATGGCTGATTTGAACATATGAGCAACTAAAGTTTTGGCTATTTCTAAAGGATGTGGGCTCCCCATCTTTATATGGTAAGTACGTGACACGTTGTCGAAGTTTCGGTAGTCACCCGATACGATAATTTTCGATTTATAACCTTGTAACGTGTCGTAATAATTTTGTCATCACCATGACTTATATCAAGATGATATAAGACCTGAATATACTCATAAATATGAGGTGTATATAGTGGTGTGACGTTGACGTATGTTTGTAATATATGTAACGTGTTGGTAGTACGTCGGAATATATGTGTATTATGCCTTTTTAGCAAAAATATAAATATATATAGTTTGTATATAAATGGCGTGTGAAGAGGAGTAGAAGGGAGACTTTCCATTTTCAAGTTTGTTGACATAAAGCTTTGTCCAAATATATCACCATTTAATGAACTAGTTAGTTCATTAACTTAAGTACTTCACTTAATTAACTAGTTTAGTTCATTAATGGTAGCACATGAAAATAGTTCAAAGACACATGTTTGCCATAGGATGTAAGATTTAATGCTTCATGGCTTGTTAGTACGACAACAATATATATAAACATATGAAGCATATATATCATAAAAATGTGTCACATAATCCTTTTGTCATGTATTTCGTAAACACGTAGTATTTAAATCATGTATTTGTAAATCACTCAAACTCTTTTTCTCAGCATATTTCTTATTTCCGAACGTTTAAACTCAGTTTGGGGATATTGCTTCAGGCTAAACTTGTCTCCTCTAGCCACATGGTATTTAGTGGTTTACACTTATCCATGCTATACCGCTTCAACACCTTTCCGATGCATGCTTGTTGTGAAATACCTAAGATACCTTGGCTATGATTCCTCCGTATCTCAAGTCCCAACACAAAAGAAGCTTCACCAAGGTCTTCATCTCGAAATGTTTTCTCAGAAAGACTTTGGTGTTGCTCAACATGTTTACATCGTTTGTTGCAAGTAGTATATCATCTACATACAAGATCATAAATATGAACTTGCTCCCACTAAACTTATGATACACGCATTCGTCAATTTAGTTTGCCTCAAAACTGAAAGAGGCAACCACTTTGGCGAATTTGAAATACCACCATCGAGACGCTTGTTTGAGCCCATAGATGGATTTCTTAGTTGACAAATCATGCCTTTTGGATCTTCCACTTCAAATTGAGGTGGTTGAACCAGGTAAATGGTTTCTTCGAGTTCTCCATTTAAAAATGCAGTCTTGACATCCATCTGATGTAGCTCAAGATTTAAGTGTGCCACTAAAGCCATGATTATCCGAAAGGAATTTTTGGTTGATATTAGAGAGAAGGTTTTCATATAGTCTATGCCCTCTTTTTGGGTAAACCCTTTTGCAACAAGTCAGGTCTTATAACCGTTCTACGTTGCCTTTTGAATCCCATTTGGTTTCAAATATCCATTTGCAACCAACGGGTTTCGAACTTTTAGGCAACGAGATGACTTCCCATACTTTGTTGTCGTGCATAGACTTAATTTCTTCTTCTTTGGCCTTTATCCATTTTCTAAATTTCGACATTGCAAAGCTTGTTGGACGTTTTCGGGGTCATCATCCATCATGCCAACATCAAATTATTGTTCTGAGAGATACACCACATAATCGCTAGGTATGAGGTTTCTCCTTTCACGAGTGGATCTCCTTAGGGGCACTTGTTCTTGGGATACTGTAGGTTCCTGAACTACACCAGTAGGCAATTCTTCTTGTTCTTGAGTGACTTCCTCAGGAGCTTGTTCCTATGGTGCGTCACTACTGGGATGACGTACCTCAGGTGCGGGTATCTCTGATGCTATTTCCACAAAAGTTGGTTCGATTCACATTTCTGTCGCATCTGAGTGACCCTCATCTAACTCAATGATCTGCTGATGCAAATCATCCCCCCCAGAACCAAAATATCTTCAAAGAACTTTACTGAATTTGTCTCGAAAATCACTTTACTTGTGGGATCGTAGAATTTATACCCACGTGACCTTTCCGAATAACCAACGAAATAGCAACTAACTGTTTTGGTGTTCAGTTTTCTTTCATTTGGTTTGTAAGTCTTCGCCTCTGCTAGACAACCCAAAACCTTTATGCGGTTAAGGCTAGGCTTATGCTTAGTCCATAACTCATAAAGGGTCTTGATTGTTGCTTTTGTTGGTATTCAGCTGAGGATGTAAGCTACGGTTTTAAGCGCTTCTCTCCAGAGGAACAATGGTAGCGTAGTTTGACTCATCAAACTACGTACCATGTCCATAAGCGTGCGGTTTCATCTTTCAGCTACATCATTCATGCTTGGTGACCCATGCATACTGAGGGACGATTCCGTTTTCCTCTAGGTATTAGCAAATGGTCCGGACGCTGTTCTCCTGATCCATCATATCGACAGTAGTATTCTCCTCCATGGTTCGATCTGACGGCCTTAATCATTTTGTTGAGTTGTAACTCAACTTCAGCTTTAAAGGATTTGAACATATCCAGTGCTTGTGCTTTTTCTTTAATTAATGATATGTAGCCAAATCGTGAATAGTCATCAATAAAGGTGATAAAATAAGAGTGGCCATTTCGAGTAGACGGATGAAATCGGCCACTAATATCGGTATGAATCAACTATAATGAACTATTTGCACGATTTTCTTCATATCTTCGGACTTTAGTTTTTTTCCTTTAGCACAAAATACACACGATTCTAAATCGGTTAAGTCTAAAGGATTAAGAATTTCTGTTTTGACAAGATGTTCTATTCTGTTTTAGGACACGTGTCCTAAACGTCGATGCCATAATGATCTTGAATTCTCGTGAGTTAATTTTGCTTTAATGTTTCGCATAACAACATGCAAGGTTTCTTGATTTGAAACGACATTTATTGAATAAAGTTTATCAATTTCGGACATTTTACAGTGACCAATTAATCTAGAAGCAAGATAAAGTTGAAAATTTCATTTTCCAAAAGAACCATAATAACTACTTTTATTCAATCGATAAAACGAAATAAGTTTTCGTCTAAACGATGGTACTACAAGAGTGTCATATAAATCTAGATAAAATCCGAAAGTCAACATCAATCTAAAATGCCCAATGGATTCAACCTTTATGCTGCTGCTATTTCCCCAATAGACGTATTTCTAATTGTTCATTGGTTTTTAATGGTTGAGGCAACCCTGCATAGACACAGATAAGTGAGTCATGGCTCCTGCATTGACCCACCAAGTGGCTATATCTGAAACAAAATTAACTTTGGAACAAACTAACGTACCTTTCTTCTTGAGCTAAGAATGATAATCGGTACAGTGCTTCTTTAAATGTCATTCCTCCTTGCAAAAGAAACAAGTCATGCTTTTGGGTGCGTCAGCAGTAGGCACCCCTTTTTCCTTTTTTACTTGCCTTTTGCACATCATCTTTCTCCACAACCTTTTGTTTCTTACCAACAGACAGTGGTGACAGCATTCACGACTTTGTGCTCCTCATTCTTTAGCCTTTCCTCCTCTTGCATGTAATGTGAGATAAGTTCATTCACTGTCTATTTTTCTTTTGGCAGTTGTAACTGAATAGGAAGTATTTGAACTTTGGAGACAATTGTAGGATCTGCAAGGCACCACTAGAAGGGGGGGGGGGTTGAATAGATGGTGCGGAAAGTGTGGTTTTTAAAATTTCTTTAAACTTGAACAATTCAAGTTCTGAAAACAGATTCTGTTTTCAGGACCAGTTTTAAAACATTTTTAAAACCAGGTTAGAGGTCTCCAAAAATTATGACATTTTGAGAGAACTTAGCCCCAGATATTATGAGGGTCCCCTAAAAATTTCAAATTAAAATTCAACCTTTAACCCCTTCAAAAACCGTTGGTAATCAGATTATGCAAATCTGCCAGAAACGGTAGATGGTTTTGAAAAATTAATTCCTATTTGTGTGAACGTCCAAATGCTCTGAAAGTTTAACCAGTAACTCCTTTTATACTATATTTAAATGGGTTCAAACAGTTTTGGAAAATTCTTTTGGGAAGTAGGTCAAATATAACTAAAGTCTCAACCTTTGCAAGTCTGAAAATCAGACTGCACTAGTCTAAGAACTTTTGATGTTTGATTGACTTATTCTTATCCAAAAGGGTTGAAACTTGTGCCAAATTGACCCTAGAACGTGTGAGTATATTTCTGGAAATTTTCGTAATTTTTGAAAATCGTTTACTATTTTTACATATGCGAACAAGAAGGATAAACAGTGCAGTAACTGAAAAGTAAATGCAGAAAGTAAATGGCACCAAGAATTTTATACTGGTTCGGTTATAAACAACCTACTCCAGTCTTCAAGGAACACCTTCCTTGGTTCACACTAATCACAAACACGCAGTACACCTTACCACATGGTTGATAGAGTTACACCTAACTCCAACCCTTTACAAACCTTGTATTGTAAGTACAATTCGCACGAACACCACCACCTTGCTAGAATGAAGATTGATCACACCTTGATCAATCTTTACAAAGATGTATGAATGGTGGTTTATCTCAAGCCTATTCAAGATAGAAGGATATGAAAACAATAGGCTTTTACAAGAAGAAAGAAAGAAAGAAGATGTAGGAGAAGAAGAGCTAGGCTTTTTGATCTCTTGGAATTGCAATGCTTGTTCTTCCTTTGTTTGCTCCACTTCTTTCCTTATAATATGTCCAGGACGTCCCCCTATGGTAGACTCCCCCTCTTGAAAATTATCTTTTAAGTCCTTGAGAGAGTGTAAGACATCATTGTGACAAGGCCTTGCTTACTTGGCATCTTCTTATTGGATGATCATTTAGCCTTCGCTTACTTGGCACCTCCTTATTGGTTCAACGTTGTCATCATGATGACATGGAAAAAATCTGAGATATACACTTAACCATGTGCCAAAAATCATCACATAATACCTTCTATAAATCAAGAGATACATCACATAAATTACAAGATGAAAAATCCTTCCTAACCAAGTGAAAAAATCGGCCATTAACCACTCTTGCCATGCTGAATTTTCAACATGTGCATCATTCCTTTTCTTTCAAAATAATACCAAATATTCTTTGATTTTTCATCATAAAAATTTATCAACAATTTATGGTAAGTATTGCTACCAAACAAGAAATGAACATGGACACATTTTGCTCTTCAAATTCGGCCACAAGGTTGTACACATGCTGAAAAATTTTCAGCATGTGTGATATATAAAATATCACCATTCATTTATTTAAATTATATTCAAAACCTTTCCATTTCTTCTTCTAATCAATCACATAATAAAAGATGATGGAATATCTCACTTGAATGTCATAATTTCGGCCACCATATGTTTAGCATGCTGAAATTTTCAGCATGTCATATAAGAGAGATATATGTTGAATTCTTACCATTTGTAGCTTCTCTCTTCAATTCACCAACATTGTATGATTGATCTTTGACCAATCAAGATTCCAACAAAGCTCCACATATGCTCCAAATCAGCTGTAGGTGACGTTGGAATGTGTATGTACAAGTGCTGAAATTTATTTTTGCTAACTTTGTAAAATAATGCACATTTAATAATACACACATGTAATATTCCAATCAGCCCTTAATTTAATTTTCTAGAACACTTTAAGATGTACATCATATGTAAAAAGTGTCTAGATACGTGTCACATGATGCACCAAAAATGTTCCATGTGTTGTGTGCGTAGAAAACCGAATTTTCGATATTTATCGATTACCCGATTTTTCTCTAATTTAAATTCCAACTTTTGCACATGTTATATATATTATGTTATACATAATATATATAATATATACTTTAAATCTCAGCACTTGGCTGGTTTAAAGTGGTACCATTAACATGTGACAAAATTAAACTTGGAATCTTCACATTTTGGCCTTAATGTGGGGTAATTTGTGTGTGCCAACATGGAAAGTATTTTTGGCTGAATTTTTCATGTAACCCACGAAATTTTTATGGAATTTTGAAGTATAGGGGCTGGCCATTTATTTATGGCAAGTACGTGACACGTTGGCGAAGTTTCGGTATTCGTCCGATACGACAATTTTCGGTTTAGAACCTTTTATCGTGTTGTATTTAATTTGTCATCACCATATCTTATATCATATGATATAAGACCTGAATATACTCATAAATATGAGTTAAGTATAGTGGTGTGACATTAACGTACGTACGTAAAATATATAACGTGTCGGTAGTACGTTGGAATACATGTGTATGTGTCTTTTTCAAAAAATCTGAATATATGTAATATATATGTGTATAGGCGTGTATATTTAATGAAAAGGAGGAGGAGAAGACTTTTCTTCCTTAGCCTTGTTGCCTTTGTGCCTTTTCCAAATGTAGCTTCCTTTAATGAACTACTTAGTTTATTAAACTAAGTACTTCACTTAATGAACTAGTTTAGTTCATTAATGGTGGCACCTGAAAATAGTATAAACACAACAAATGTTTGCCATATGATGTAAGCTTTAATGCTTCATGGCTCGTTAGTACGGCAACATAATATATAAGCTAAATAAGGCAAGTAATGGCAAGATATCATGCATTCATGTACACGTTTATATGCTTGTATACGTTTATATATATATATATATGCATTCAAGTTACTTATTTTGAAATCACTCAAACCCCTTATCTCTACAATCTCCCCCTTTTGATGATTTTCAAAATAACTTGTGTACATGATTTAAATGCTATCTCTCCCCCTTGAACCATGCACAAATTTGAAATTTGAATTTCGAATTTCAAATCCAGCTCCCCCTTTATTTGTGCAATTAATATCAATTAGTCTCTCTCTCTCCCCCCTTAAATCATGCTTTTCTCTCCCCCTTTATTTTGGAAAGTAAATCAAAAGATTCCTGTCAAAAAGGAAAGTAAATCAAATCACGTCAAATCAAATCATATCAACGGGAATCATGCCTAATTTAGAACGAAGAGATTCATACGTGGCTTGATTTAAGGCTTTTGTAAAGATATCCGCTACTTGTCCTTCTGTGCGTACGTGATCTATGACAATATTACCATTGTTTACGTGATCACGAAGAAAGTGATAGCGTACTTCTATATGCTTAGCCTTAGAATGCAACACGGGATTCTTAGACAAGTTTATGGCATTCATACTATCACAATATATAGGAATTTTATTTATGGTAATTCCAAAGTCCGAAAGTTGTTGTTTTATCCACAACAACTGTGTGCAACAAAGGCTAAGAGCCATGTACTCAGCCTCAGTAGTGGACAAAGCAACACTTGCTTGCTTTTTGGAAAACCATGAAATAAGGGAATTTCCTATAAATTGGCAAGTTCCGCTCGTGCTTTTTCTATTTTTTTTGCAGCCACCATAATCTGCATCAGTGTAAGCATGTAAGTCAAATGTAGAATCCTTATCGTACCAAATTCCTAAGGTGGACGTGTGCTTAATATAACGGAATATTCTTTTTACCGCATTTAAGTGTGGCACCTTAGGTTGACTTTGAAAACGAGCACACATGCATACACTAAACATGATGTCAGGCCTACTAGCAGTTAAATATATCAAAGAGCCTATCATAGATCGATATAATCCATTATCAACGTCTTTACCATGTTCGTCTTTGTCTAATTTAGTAGTGACACTCATAGGGGTGGGGGATGGTTTCAAATTTTCAAAATTAAACTTTTTAATCATGTCATTAACATATTTTGCTTGGCTTATATGAATTCCTTTACTCGTTTGCTTAATCTGCAAACCAAGAAAATAATTAAGTTCACCAACCATAGACATTTCAAATTCAGATTTCATGCAATTTTCAAAATCTTTAACAAGTCTATGTGAGGTAGAGCCGAAAATAATGTCATCTACGTAGATTTGAATAATAAGCAAATTCGATTTTTCTTGTTTCAAAAATAGTGTACTATCTATAGTACCACGTTTAAAATCATTTTCTAAAAGGAAAGTAGCAAAACGATCATACCATGCTCTTGTCGCTTGCTTTAGGCCATATAGTGCCTTCTTTAGTTTGTACACGTGATCTGGATGTTTCAAATCTTCAAAACCGGGTGGTTGTTTCACGTATACTTCTTATTGTATGAATCCGTTTAGAAAAGCACTTTTTACGTCCATTTGATACAATTTAAAGTCTTTCATGCAAGCAATAGCAAGTAAAAGTCGTATAGCTTCTAGACGTGCTACGGGTGCGAATGTTTCATCGTAGTGAATTCCTTCTTCTTGATTATATCCTTGTGCTACGAGTCTCGCTTTATTTCTAACGACCTTTCCTTCTTCATTCATTTTATTCCTAAATACCCACTTTGTGCCTATTATAGTCTTATCTTGTGGTCGTGACACTAAATCACATACATCATTTCTAACGAATTGATTAAGTTCGTCATGCATAGCATCAATCCAAGATGAATTCACTCAAAGCATCATGCACATTTTTGGGCTCAATTTCAGAAATCATAGCATGAAATTCATTTATTTCATCCGAAGTGATTCTTCTACGTGGTCGCACACCGTGAGTGAGGTCGCCTATGATGAGATCATGTGGGTGATCTCTATGCCATCTTGGTTGATTATTTTCTAAGTTATCATGCATTTCTATGTGATCATGCACTTCTAGTGTCTCATTCATATCATGCATATCAAAAGAATCATTATCTTCATTCAAAACGGGTTTCAATTCAAAATCATCTTCATATTCCTTATCTTTATCAATCTCACCAAATTCATTGAATTTAACATGAATAGATTCTATAATTTGTCTAGTGAGAGGATCATAACATCTATATGCCTTCGAATTTATAGAATATCCAACAAAAATGCACTCAATTGATTTTGAATCAAATTTATCTAAATTATCTTTTGTATTCAAGACAAAACATTTGCATCCAAACACACGAAAATAGTCAATCTTAGGCATGCGATCATTCAAAATCTCATAAGGCGTCTTGTTTATTTTCTTTCTTATAGATAGGCGATTTACAATATAGCATGCACAATTTACGGCTTCCGCCCACAGAAATCTAGGCAATTTATTTTCGCAAAGCATAGTTCTAGCGATTTCTTGTAATGTACGATTCTTTCTTTCTACTACTCCATTTAGTTGTGGAGTTCTAGGTGGCGAAAATTCATGCTTAATTCCTTTTTCTTCACAAAACGAAATCATTTCTTTTTTTTAAACTCACCGCCTCTATCGCTTCTTATCCTTTTCACATTTACACCGTATTGATTTTCAAGTTGTTTAATTAATTTAGCAATCTCAATGGCGCTATCATCCTTATGTGCAAGAAATAAAGTCCAAGTGTAACGAGAAAAGTCATCAACAATTACGCATGCATAGTGACGCCCACCAAGGCTTGTAGTGCGACTAGGACCAAACAAATCGATATGCAATAGTTCTAATATTCTAGTCGTGCTTATTTCATTTTTCGGCTTAAGTGACTCACGTGTTTGTTTGTCTTTTATGCAAGATTCACACAACTGAAAGTTGTCTAAATCAAGCGTAGGCAATCCCCGTACTAGGTTCTTTCGTTGAAGTTTTTCTAGTGTGGAAATGCCAATGTGTCCTAAACGTCTATGCCATAAATTCACATTGGGTTCATTTGACATAAAACACTTAACTTTAGCGTCTACTACATCATCCATAGATAGCGTAAAAATATTGCCTTCTCGTTTTCCTTTTAAAACGGTTTTCTCCATTTTTATTTTTTATGTTGCAATAAGGGTGAGTAAAACACACATTGAAACCATTGTCAACAAATTGAGAAATACTAAGAAGATTGTAGGATAAGTTGCTTACCAAAAATACGTTGGAGATTTGGAGTGTGTTCGGATTACCAATCGTACCTTTTCCAATGATCTTGCCTTCATTGTTGTCTCCAAAGGTCACGGATCCGCCTTTTGTGACCTTCTTTAATTTGGAGAACAAGCTCGGGTCACCCGTCATGTGCCTCGAGCAACCACTGTCAAGGAACCACTTTATTGATGTATCTTTCGATGTGTGTTCTCCCTGTAATGTGGAAAGATGACTTAGGTACCCTTTTAATTTTGGGTCCTTTCGAGTTAGTTAATCACCTCTTGGTAAAAGTACTTTTCGGTACCCATACTTGAGTGATCCTTCTCGGTCTATCAAATGGCAAGAATGTAGATGAGGGTGCGATATAATAGACATGTGGTACATGCACTTTGGGCCTTTGCCCAAGGACTCCTCTATACTCGCTAAATGAAGGACGTTTTTGATATGTCCTTGTGTGTGTGTGTAGTGCGTGGATGATGTGCATTTCGTGTATGCATTGTTCTCTTCTTTTCATATCTATAAGGTACAAAGTTATATTTCATATGATATGAAGAAGTGGGGCGTGAGGAAGGGGGCGCTTTCTGCGTCATCTTAGACGCCACTAGCTGCTTAGGGGCATCTAATTCCTTAAACACAACAAATTTAGTTGGTTTGATTGATACTTCGTTAGTATCAATGTATCCCAGTCCAGTTTTGGTCGCTGTCATGCTTTTGTGATAATATGATGCGATGCAGCATGTTGGACCCTGTATCAAACTGTTTCATCATTTTCTCTAAATCGGTATTCTTTGATTTCAAATTTGAAATCTCGGATTTCATTTCATTATTTTGAGTGGTTAATGATGAAATCTCAGTCTTTAATGTAGTGATGACGCATGATGACTCTTTCTTTGAATCGCTTAATTGAGCGACAAGATTCTCGTTAGAAGATTCTAACAGTTTCTTGTCTTCAATTAATTGTTTCTTTTCTTTAGCGAGAGTCTTAGTGAATTTATGCAATTCTAGATACTGACTAAAAAGATCATCATAAGAAGGTTCAGAGTCAGAGTCAGAATCAGATGATACCTCATTAGATGCTTTGGATGCAAAGCATACTTGTGCGGTCTCCTCTTCGGTCTCAGTTTCAGAATCTGATGAATCACTCCAGGTGGAGGCCTTTAGAGCACGTTTCCTTTGTTTGGGTTCTGAGACGAGTCTATGTTTGTTCTGCTCCTTGTCAGGGTATTTACTAGTTTGCTTTTCTTTATTTGGACAGTCATATGATAAGTGTCCGAGTTTGCCACATTCATAACATTTAACGTCTTTATCGTTTGACTTGTTCTTATTTCTCTTAGTAGTAGTGCCCTTATTTTTGCTTCTAAATGACCTTCTCATAAATTTTCTCAATCCTTTAGCCAATAGAATTAGGTCATCATTATCCGATTCGGAATCACTATCCTCTACGTGATCGGAGGGGGGAGACGTATTCATTTGATTTAAAAGCAATAGCTTTACCTTGTTTAGATGATTCCGATTTCTGAATGGTGAGTTTATTTTCATAAACTTTAAGTGATCCGATTAGTTCTTCCATCTTTATTGATTTAGTTTCCTTGCTTTCTTCTATTGCGGTCACTTTTGGGTCCCATTCAGAAGGAAGGCTTCGTAGGACTTTCTGTACCTTTTCCTGCGTAGTAAAAGCCTTACCAAGAAACTCAAGAGAGTTGTAGATGTTAGTCAAACGAAGATCCATATCTACAATAGACTCATTGGGCAATAATTTAAAAGACTCAAGTGTGAACATGAGCATGTTAATTTTTGACTCTTTTACTTGACTCGTGCCTTCGTGTTTCATTTCTGGTATCCTCCACATTTCTTGTGCACTCGAACAGTTTGACACATAACTAGACTCACTTTTACTTAATCCGTTTAAAAGCAATTGCATAGCCCTAGCATTCATACTAAGTTTCTTTTTATCATCACTCGTATATTCTTGTCTAGTTTTAACAACTTCTAAAGTGACTCCGTCTACGGTGGATACATTAGATGGGACATAAGGACCATCTTCAATGATTGACCAAAGATCTATATCTATAGCCATAAGAAAAAGCTTCATCCTAAGTTTCCACTGAATAAACGACTCACCGTCAAAAAGTGGAGGCATTTGGCTCGACATACCTTCTTGCTCGGTTTTGAGATTTGTGGATGCCATCTCACTGAATCGTTGTATTCCTTAAAGTGAGCTGCGCTCTGATACCACTTGTAGGATCTGCAAGGCACCACTAGAAGGGGGGGTTGAATAGATGGTACGGAAAGTGTGGTTTTTAAAATTTCTTTAAACTTGAACAATTCAAGTTCTGAAAACAGATTCTGTTTTCAGGACCAGTTTTAAAACGTTTTTAAAACAAGGTTAGAGGTCTCCAAAAATTATGAAATTTTGAAAGAACTTAGCCTCAGATGTTATGAGGGTCCCCTAAAAATTTCAAATTAAAATTCAACCTTTAACCCCTTCAAAAACCGTTGGTAATCAGATTGTCCAAATCTGCCAGAAACGGTAGATGATTTTGAAAAATTAATTTCTATTTGTGTGAACGTCCAAATGCTCTGAAAATTTAACCACTGGCTCCTTTTATACTATATTTAAATGGGTTCAAACAGTTTTGGAAAATTCTTTTGGGAAGTAGGTCAACTACAACCAAAGTCTCAACCTTTGCAAGTCTGAAAATCAGACTGCACTAGTCTCAGAACTTTTGATGTTTGATTGACTTATACTTATCCAAAAGGGTTGAAACTTGTGCCAAATTAACCCTAGAACGTGTGAGTATATTTTTGGAAATTTTCTTAATTTTTGAAAATCGTTTACTATTTTTACATATGCGAACAAGAAGGATAAACAGTGCAGTAACTGAAAAGTAAATGCAGAAAGTAAATGGCACCAAGAATTTTATACTGGTTCGGTTATAAACAGCCTACTCCAGTCTTCAAGGAACACCTTCCTTGGTTCACACTAATCACACACACGCAGTACACCTTACCACATGGTTGATAGAGTTACACCTAACTCCAACCCTTTACAAACCTTGTATTGTAAGTACAATTCGCACGAACACCACCACCTTGCTAGAATGAAGATTGATCACACCTTGATCAATCTTTTACAAAGATGTATGAATGGTGGTTTATCTCAAGCCTATTCAAGATAGAAGGATATGAAAACAATAGGCTTTTACAAGAAGAAAGAAAGAAAGAAGATGTAGGAGAAGAAGAGCTAGGCTTTTTGATCTCTTGGAATTGCAATGCTTGTTCTTCCTTTGTTTGCTCCACTTCTTTCCTTATAATATGTCCAGGACGTCCCCCTATGGTAGACTCCCCCTCTTGAAAATTATATTTTAAGTCCTTGAGAGAGTGTAAGACATCATTGTGACAAGGCCTTGCTTACTTGACATCTTCTTATTGGATGATCATTTAGTCTTCGCTTACTTGGCACCTCCTTATTGGTTCAACGTTGTCATCATGATGACATGGAAAAAATCTGAGATATACACTTAACCATGTGCCAAAAATCATCACATAATACCTTCCATAAATCAAGAGATACATCACATAAATTGCAAGATGAAAAATCCTTCCTAACCAAGTGAAAAAAATCGGCCATTAAGCACTCTTGCCATGCTGAATTTTCAGCATGTGCATCCTTCCTTTTCTTTCAAAATAATACCAAATATTCTTTGATTTTTCATCATAAAAATGAATCAACAATTTATGGTAAGTATTGCTACCAAACAAGAAATGAACATGGACACATTTTGCTCTTCAAATTCGGCCACAAGGTTGTACACATGCTGAAAAATTTTCAGCATGTGTGATATATAAAATATCACCATTTATTTATTTAAATTATATTCAAAACCTTTCCATTTCTTCTTCTAATCAATCACATAATAAAAGATGATGGAATATCTCACTTTGAATGTCATAATTTCGGCCACCATATGTTTAGCATGCTGAAATTTTCAGCATGTGATATAAGAGAGATATATGTTGAATTCTTACCATTCGTAGCTTCTCTCTTCAATTCACCAACATTGTATGATTGATCCTTGACCATTCAAGATTCCAACAAAGCTCCACATATGCTCCAAATCAGCTGTAGGTGACGTTGGAATGTGTGTACAAGTGCTGAAATTTATTTTTGCTAACTTTGTAAAATAATGCACATTTAATAATACACACATGTAATATTCCAATCAGTCCTTAATTTAATTTTCTAGAACACTTTAAGATGTATATCATATGTAAAAAGTGTCTAGATACGTGTCACATGATGCACCAAAAATGTTCCATGTGTTGTGTGCGTAGAAAACTGAATTTTCGATATTTATCGATTACCCGATTTTTCTCTAATTTAAATTCCAACTTTTGCAAATGTTATATATATTATGTTATACATAATATATATAATATATACTTTAAATCTCAGCACTTGGCTGGTTTAAAGTGGTACCATTAACATGTGACAAAATTAAACTTGGAATCTTCACATTTTGGCCTTAATGTAGGGTAATTTGTGTGTGCCAACATGGAAAGTATTTTTGGCTGAATTTTTCATGTAACCCACGAAATTTTTATGGAATTTTGAAGTATAGGGGCTTGCCATTTATTTATGGCAAGTACGTGACACGTTGGCAAAGTTTCGGTATTCGCCCGATACGACAATTTTCGGTTTGGAACCTTTTATCGTGTCGTATTTAATTTGTCATCACCGTATCTTATATCATATAATATAAGACCTGAATATACTCATAAATATGTGTTAAGTATAGTGGTGTGACATTAACGTACGTACATAAAATATATAACGTGTCGGTAGTACGTTGGAATACATGTGTATGTGCCTTTTTCAAAAAATCTGAATATATGTAATATATATGTGTATAGGCGTGTATATTTAATGAAAAGGAGGAGGAAAAGACTTTCCTTCCTTAGCCTTGTTGCCTTTGTGCCTTTTCCAAATGTAGCTTCCTTTAATGAACTACTTAGTTTATTAAACTAAGTACTTCACTTAATGAACTAGTTTAGTTCATTAATGGTGGCACCTGAAAATAGTATAAACACAACAAATGTTTGCCATATGATGTAAGCTTTAATGCTTCATGGCTCGTTAGTACGGCAACATAATATATAAGCTAAATAAGGCAAGTAGTGGCAAGATATCATGCATTCATGTACACGTTTATATGCTTGTATACGTTTATATATATATATGCATTCAAGTTACTTATTTTGAAATCACTCAGACCCCCTTATCCCTACAAAAAGGAGTTGAGAATCATGACAACTAGCATGTTGTCAGAGACATCCAGTTTCATGTTTCTAAACTGAGAAGCAATGTGAGTCATCTCTAGGATGTACTCCCTTATGCTGTCAGACCCAAGGTACTATTTCGAGCAAAGTTTCTTTAAGAGATTGCCTACCTAGACTTTCTCATTCTTAACAAACCTTTGCTCGAGATCGTCCAAAAATTCTTTGACCGTCGTGGACTCAGAAACGTGTCCCCTGAAGCACTCAGGGATAGTCTTTTGCATGATCATAAGACACATATGACTTGACCAGAGTCAACGTACCATGTGAGCTTTTTCCTCACTAGTACTATCGTCTGTTAGCACAACTGAATGGTCTATCTGCAACGCAGTGTCTATATCAACAATCCCAGAAAGGTCTCAAGTTGATCTTTCCATTGCTTATAGTTTGAATCTTAGTGTAGGAATGTCTTTAATGTTAGACACAATTGCTGAAAAGCAAACAAGAAACAGAAGTAAATACACATTTTTACATAATAAATCCAAATATCAAAATAGAACCTTAATTCCATCTACCAATTGTCTTTCAACATTAGGGCTCTTTGGAGTCATCCCAATATCTTCCAACAATTGAGTGTAGTGGTCAATATGACGGCTCTCCAAGCACGGGTTAATCACATTCTTTTGGGCCGATGAGTTAACCTATGCATTTAAAGCTTTGTTGTCAGGCCCATTTGGGTCCACTACCATGCTCATATGTGTGTTCGACAATCACACCTTCCTTTGGGTTGGTCAATGATTGCGTCCAACACATATGTGTCCTTCACGATCATAACAAATATAGTGGCGATGATATGATTGCCACACTTTAAGGGGATCATATTAAAGCCCTATATTTGCTAAGTCGCGTAACTTTATGGTTCTAAGTGATCTGCAGTTTCTTGGCTGATATATTTTGTTTTGCTTAAACCAATTTGAACTAGCTTGATTCCCTTTACAGCTCAAATAAGAACCACCTTGAACCAAGCTTGGTTCTCTTTATGGTTTAAGAAAACAATATCTTATTAATCAATTTAACAAATGATACAACCTTTATGATGAGTCATATTGAGTGTGAAATAAACCGATTCGGTAACACCCACTTGCCATAAGTGTGTATTGCCATTCCACATGATTCTCAAGCCACCGATGAAGTTACTATGGTCTCGCTTAAGAACTGGCTTTCTTAGACCGAATTATGTGTACAGTGGTTTTATTACAATTCAATAAGTCAGCTATCACGAGTTTTAAACCGCATTGATTGATAATCCAAGATATTATTGGTCAACACATTCAACTTAGCCCATCGAATTAACTTGGTTGAACTCGGTCAAACCGGGTCAAATAAGATTCAGATCCTTATTCGGTTAAGTTCCAAAACTTATTTTACTTGTATTCATTTATTTATTAAAATGAATAAATGGCATAAATAAACAAACAAGCAAATAAATGCATGAATATACAAATAATATAATAACCAGATATTAAATTTAACACTTAATTATTGTTATTTTAGATTTCTTTAAAATAATAACAAGAATTTATTATTATTAGTATTATTACTATTTTCTTTAATAAACTTTAGATAATAAAAATAATAATTAAATCATTACCATTATTATTTACTTTATTTTCCTTTTAAAAAACTTTAAAATAATAATAATAATTACTAATTATTATTACTATTTTCCTTAATAATAATAATTATTATTATTATTATATTATTTTAATTATTATTATTTTCTTTTAAAGGAAACTTTGAAATAATAATAAAAACAAAAATTTATTATTATCACTATTTTCCTTAATAATAATAATAATAATAATAATAATAATAATAGAATTATATTATTACTACTATTTTCATTAAAAGAAATTTTAAATAATATGAATAAAAATTATTATTATTATTTTATCTAAAATAATAATAACAAAACCAAAATAAAAAACTAAAAATAAAAATAAAGGGGGTGGGGGCGCGGGTCATGTCGGGTCAGAACTCGCCCGACCTAAACTGTTTTTCCTTTTTTCTTGCTTAAATGCTGAATTGGGCCGAAGCCCTTTTCTGAATCGGGTCAGGGCCGGGTCGGGTCAGACCCGTCCAACCCATCTGAAATACCGATTTTTTTTGTAATTGGGCCGAGCCAGATTTCTGAACCAGGTCGAACCCACATCGATCCCGGCCCAAACTCGCAATTGGCCTGCCAGGAGCAAAAAGCTCCAGAATTCCTGGAGCAGGAATACCCCTGACCTCCTGCACCTTAGAAAGCGCTGCTCCCACTAGGCCAGAAGGCCTTTTGGTCAGGAAAAGTAGCAGCTTTATATTTATATTAAAAACAGAAATTCCAGAAAAATGCCAAAAGTGCTCCAGCAGATTTCAAACCTACAACCCTTTGTTTGATGTCCGCTACGCTGAAAAACATGAACATATTAACAAAATGATTCGATTAGGCCTGCTCTGATACCACTTGTTGGATTTAATTAAAAATCCCTGAATGTAACTGTTTAATCGAATTAATCTACAAAGTAACAAAATGCAGAAATTATACCCTGCTCCATTGTTGACGTTAATCTGTCCATCACGTAATGCTCCTGCTGCTGATGATTCTAGCATGATCAAAGAATTCAAGACCTCCCACCAATTGTTGATGCACTCCTCGAACGGATTCAACAATTCACTGCTTTACCCGATAGAGAGGATATGCAG